>VWZN01013895.1:782146-814038 GCA_013396955.1 Regulus satrapa
GGGGGGGGGCAAATTTCACATGAATCCACTGGGACCTCAGCAACTGGCCGTGTTTTAGCAGGCTGTTAAGATTTATTGCACAAACCCTTCTGAAAGCTCTGAAGAGATTTGCCATGCATTTCAGTGTCAGAGGAGCTGGGGGAACAGAAAGGTTGGCATTTAGCTCTAAATGACTCCCATAAAAAATGAACTGCTCTCTCCCAGTAGATGAGAGCTCCTGCACTGGCTGAAGGCGTTCGGTGTGTTCATCACCTCGTGTGGTAATGAGCAGGCCTGTTAATGTGTGATGAGAGCCCAGCTGGGGTCACACAAACTAAATGAGCAGGAAAGCCTAGCTGGGGAAGAGGAAACCTTGGAGTCAGCAGCTGAGGCAGCCAGAGGGGCACAAGCTTTTTTGAATATACATTACATTAAATTTAGTTCTTTTTTGAGGTTTTGCCCTCAGAAATGTTCAGGAGTGGTGCCAGAATTATGATACATAAATCCTGCTTTTCACCACGAACTGTCTTCCTTGCCTTCCTTGTCATCTGCTTCTATATTTGTGCTGTCAGCACTTCTGCTTTCCTTGCCCTCTATTTTGTTTTCTTTCTGGCCTACTCATCTTTATCTCTTCTCCTCTCCGAAGCTTTCTAAGTACTTGTCACTCTTTTCCGCCCCCCATCCTTTCAACCCAAACCCATGATATAATTCTGCTTTACCTGATTTCTCTGTGGTGATGTCTGGCTGAGGCAGCTGTCAATAATCCCCTTCTATCAGTGCTCAAACTCTTGGATATAGCAGCCAGGCTAGAGTTTTGTATTCCTGAGTTTATATTCTGTCCAATCACTTTGACTTTGAGCTCTTTCCTTATCTATTGCTTCTGAAAATGCATATTCCCCGCTATTCTGGGCTTACTTGCAGTGTCACAATCTGCAATCCATGAGGAAAATTAATAAATAAAAAAAAAAAAAAAAAAAAAGTCAAACATGAGTATTTAACTATAAAACTGAAAGTAGAAAAAAAGATACATAAAACTTTAAAACTGACTGTTTTCTAAATGCTTTATTCCTGTGCTTATCTCTTTCAGTTATAAGAGACTGTAATTTGGTTCAGATGTTCCTGTTCTGATACTGGAATTTGATGGGGTTTTTAATAGCATGACCATATAGAGGCTTGAACTTTGATAGAAAGGAAGGTTTTGATCTTATCATCAGGCTGGTGTAGGAAGGGAGATTAGTTCCTATCCAGCCCACATCTTGCTAGATTGTAGAAGCGCTGGGGCATATTCAGGCTTTTTAATCAATTGCCCTTGATTGCAACCTCTTCAAAACTCATGCAAGAGTCATGTGGAGGAATTAAGTTTACTTTTAATGTGCATGAAAGGGAAAGCCAACCAACAGATAATATTTGCATTAGATTTATTTGGCTTTTTGTGCGTTCACTTCTGATTTCATGTGTTATAGACCCTTTTCTGGTTTTCAACAGTTTGACATGTTTTCTACCAACTCTTTAGTTGGCTTAGATTGACAAAGGTACTGGACATCAGCAAGGCTAAGCTGAAGATTGACTCTCTGATCTAACCAGTTCTATACAGTTACAAAAATTCCTGCTCCACACATGTGGGAAGAAGGCATATTTTTAGTCTTGTCCAGCTGAATACCAGCTGCTTTGATTTTGCTCCAACTTCCCAAAAGCAAAGAGGGTTGAATGATGAAGCAGAAATAAAGCAAGCCAGGAAGGTTTGGTCAACCAGAAACACCTCAGGCATTCAATTTGTCCCTGCCATGGCCTCTGAAGAGCCCATGCCATTGCAAGGGTGTTCAGAGGGGGGAATTAACATGTGCTGCCCTTGGCAAAAGCTGCGCCTGTGCCTAGTGCCTTCGTGCCACTGCCCAGAGCAGCTGGGAAAGCACAGAGAGCTGGGGACATGGCATGGAAGAGGTCCTCTAAGGTCTCCTTCCACACAGATACCATTTTCTCAGTGGGGAGAGAGGGTCAGTGTCTCTCTGTGCACACTCCCAGGGGCCCATCCTCAGCAGCTGTTCTCACAGAGGATCTGGGGAAGACTGGGGCCATTCCCATCATGACCACTGATGTTGGCTTGTTTAGCAAGCTGGGCCTTGCCAGCCATGGCAGGTGCCAGATAGTTTGATTAGCCCAAAATGGGCTTGTGCATGCCCATCTCTGCTACCTGAGATCCTCACTCTCCCTCTTCTTCTAAATTTTTATGAGCATGTTATGAACAATTTGATTACAAGCTTCTGGTTTGGGAAACATGCTTCACCCTTAATTATCATTCCAGAATCCCAAGTTCATCAAGACATGTGTCCCTTTACCCTTTTCTATTTGTAGCTCTGCTGCCATTTGCACTTCAGGGACATAAGTTTGCAAACCACCCCCAGTACTAACAACTGCTTTTACCAAGCCTCCTATGCTATGGGAAGCCTCCCATTTCCTCTCAGCTTTTGGTGAGTCCTTGGCATCTCCTCAGCCCCAGAGCTACTCATCAGCTCCCAGCATAGCCAATGGCAAGCTCCTCATTTTGCCTTCTGGCACCAGATCCTTTCCAAACCCTTGTTATTGAAGTCACATTGCTCTCTGTGCAGCGAGTGGGGGCTTTTCAGGTTGCCACAGCATTAATAATGTTCCCAAAGCTGAGCAGATGGAGCAGGGATGTTTGCACAAATAAAAGCAGCATGTCCAGAAAACAGCAATTTGCAAGAGCTTGCAGTGTATTTTGGTGAGTCTCACTTTGATGGAAGGAGAATTATACTGCAGAGGCAATTTTCAAGTTGGAAAGGAGAAGGGTAGGACCAGGCTCGGTCACCAAGTGGGCTCCCTATTCACTGTACCCTAGTTGAGGTGGCACCATCTGATAACTGTATGTGATCCTCTGCACTTGATTGTCGACGGAGGAAGTGGTAGTCCTGGGGAAGAGAAGGGTCTGTCTGAAACCAGGCACACTGTATGAAGACAGAAAGCTGAGCATCAGAGATGAAAGGTGTAGTCCCAAATGTTGTGCACAGATAGCACTGAATCTGCTCACTGAGCAGTATGTACACAGGTAATATACTGAGAGAGTTCTGCCAAGTTCACGTGCTTCCCTAACCTTGTTTTCATTGAAAGCTGGTTCTGTGGGGATAAGAGCACAGATGTGTCAGAGGGACAGGGAAATGCTGCCCAGCATGCAGTCTGCATCTGGAGGGGTCAGTCCACCATGGGAAGAGCTTACAGGAAATTTAGTTGTTCTCCCTCTGCAGAGGGGTTCAATGGTTTAACAGCTTAAGCCTCTGCTTAAAGCTGTACTTTAAAAATGTTTGACTTTAAAAATCACATTTCTACAATAACTTCCAGCTTAAAACGAGTTTTCTTGCTCGAGGATCCTGTGAAGTTGAAAAGAGAAGAAGAGGAAAGCTCTTCCTTGCACAGAACCAATGGTTGGTTGGCTTGCCCTGTCCACGTGCTTTCTGCCTCTGCAGTGTCTAAAGCCCATGCTGCACGGGGAGCCAGGCATCCCCTGAGCTGTCAGTGGCACAGAGGTCTCTCACAGCTCCCGCAGGCAGGGCTGGGGACAGGGAGCTGGCTCTCCACACAGTACCTGGCCACAGGGCACAGGGGGAGCACAAGGGCAGGTCCCATGGGGGCAGCATGGGAGCCTGCATGCCTCCTGGGCTCTGTGTATTTGGCCAAGTGTTCTACTTCATTTCCATACCTAAGAGGGCTTTTCTTGGCACTTATGTGCATCCCTCTCTAAAGATACTGGGTCATTTGGAAAATCTCCGTTTTAAGGCCAGCCCCAATGAAGGCAACTATTCTTGGGTGTTTGAGAAATAACATAGATTTTGGTTTGAAGCACTGTTCCCTGGAGCTTCTTTCTGAAAATAAAAATCTTTTTACTAAGGATAACAGTGCACATTTCCAGGAGAAATATAGGGCTGGTGTGTTTGTTCATTTTCTTAGTAAAACCATGTATTTAAAAGCCTGAATAACCTCCCCAGAGGAGCCCTGATTTCAGTGAGGTTTTTAAGCAGAGGACAGTGCAAGCCTCCGGAAACAAGAAGGGGTCTTGTCAACCTTGTGGCTGAAGACCTGGTTATTTTTGCTGACTGACTGTTCCTTTCCATTTTGGGGGATGTTTTTAGATATTACCACTCAGGACAAATTACTGCAGTTTGCTGGAGGTGGCACAGTATGGATGGGGCAGGCCATCCCTCTGGCTGAAAAGCAGGTTGGGTGCACTGTCCGGGCTAACAGCCAACCAGACTCGGGGTCCCCTGGACCTGGATCCCATACACCATTCCCTGGTGCTGCACCTGGGTGGTGGGTAGAGCGACAGGCACAGTCACATGGGTCCCCACCACCCCTACCACACATGGGGGGTGTGTGTGGTTAAAATGGAGAGAACAGCTGGTAAGAAAGGTGGTCTGAGGGGGCAAATACGTGCTCATGGTGTAAAGGAAGGCTGTTTCAGTTGAGAGGGGAAGGGAGGAAAAACTACACAGACATTCCTTTCCCTACAGGCCTACTGGTCACCAGCTCTTTCCTTCTTCAGCCTTTCTTTAGCACCTTTGGATTTGAAGTATTAGATTACTAGTTAGTGAGATCCTATGGGACTGGGGTTGGTAACATTTCTGAGCATAGAAATTGTCGAGAGATTTTTATTTTTGTGCAATTGGAATTTTTTCCTTTGGCATGTCATGTCCAGCTGCTTCTCCAGATGGAGGCAAGGGAGCAGTTGCCAACCCCCTCTGGGACAAGGAGAGGGATGGGAGAGATTATGCAGGAGGCACCACAGCTGTTGGGCTGCAGACACGCGAGGTTGGGCTCTCCTGTGCTGCTGGGCTGCCCTTGCTGCCTCTGCCAGGCTGGTCATTCAGCAGCTGGGCACTTGGCCCCTCAGACAGCATGCCTGTTTGCCCAACCCCAGCTGGCAGGCTGGTATTTTTGGAGGCCCAGTATTTTTGCTGGCTCCCTTGGGTTATTCTGTATTCCAGCTGGAAATATTCCAGCTTTCAGGGGAAAAAAATAGATTAAAAAAAGGAAACTAAAGTTCTAGAGAACTTCCCAGATGCTGCTCATGTTTTCCATAGTGTGATTTCTGATGTGGGGAAGTCAATAGGATTCAGTCTGTCTGGGCAGTAGATGGGTATTTTATCTAGTTTTCTGTTGGTTTAGCTTTCCATCAGGAACCCAGCATGGCACAAAGAGTCCAGCAGGCCTCCCTTGCTCATCCAAAGCCATGTGGTCATGGTCAGCTTGCCAAGATAGTGCCATTCCCCTTCAGCTTGATCCTGTTTCATCCTTATGGTTCCCAAAGGGCCAATTTCAAGGTGAAACTTGCTCAGAGTTTGCTATCAGTTTTCATTCGTCTAATCTTCCCTGTTAAAGGTTTGCATTTCAAAGGCTGATAATAACCTTTCTACCAGAGAACTCTGATAGAGTTGTATCATGCTCTGTGTATCCAAGCTGGCTAACACTCTGTTATCATTCTTGGCACCTTCTGGGAACAGGACCTCCATTCCTCAGAGGCTCTCAGACACACAAGAAATTCCATTCAAAATTCTGCCTTTGCATCTGGGTACGTGAAGTTTGTACTGATATCCAGGACACAGAGAAAGGGATGAGGGCAAGACAAAGCCTGCAGTGATCAGCCAGTCTTCAAAGTCAGCAGGTTTTCCTCTTGCATTCCTGATGGGGAGGCTGGAGCACACGGAGCTGCTGAGCAGCAGTTTTATCTGGGCATTGCTGGGGGAAGAGCTTGGGCGATAGGACCAGTCTTGCAACCTTTCACACATGAAAGAGTTTCTATTCATTGTGTCTCCCCATTACATTCTGTAGATTGAAGATGGCTTCAGCTGAAGACATGCTTTAATTACAGAGAGGCACCTGAAGCCTTTGGGACTGTGATGGAATTACTCTCCATTTCCAGGTCCCTTTCCCTGGCATTATTTTCCCTTTGATTTTGATTTCATGTTCGGTACTGCATCAAATTTTGCTTATCCAGACTTTATGGATACCTTTCCCCTTTGATTTAGCTTGATTGTAAATCAGACATATCTGTGGTTTCTGCCTGCAGTGCTCTCCTATGACTTCAAGCCCAGCCTAGCCTGGATTTCCCCTCTCTAGCACTGCAAGCAGGAGGTTCAGGACACATGAAACCCGTCTTCACTCTGTCTCAGGCTGCCACATTTTTAGTGTGTCTCGTCTCCTCCATTGACGTAGTAGTAGATTCTTTGCAGGTCACTGTGATTCATCTTCCAGTGTTGCCCCACAGAATAAAGTTATAGAAATCATTCCTGGGGTAAGGCAAAATTCTCACTTGCCTGGAATCAGCCAAGATCCACAGAGAACTGCTGAGCTGCACCCAGCCAGGAGACCTGGCTCTGAGGCTGGAATTGCATGCAGAGGGTTCCGTGTGGTGAATGCATGTGGGTATGGATACAGATGGTACAAGAAGCTCAGAATTTCCTTTAGCCAAAGGCACTTGAGAAACAGGACAGCTTTTCTCAGCATGTCTTGTAATATTTATTCATTCTACATATGTGAGATGTTCCAAACTTTCATCTCCAAAATAGCAGGAACAGAATGAGTAGTACTGCTAGCCAAAGGAAAAATAAGTAAATCCCCGAATAAGTGATTTATAGGATGTAAATCACTTACAATAATTAATGTAATCCCGTTGAACAAGTTCTTCATTGTAATAACTTAACAGGCATCTGTTGATTTTTATATCAGATCATAAATGCGGTCCCTGCAGCTTTATAAAAACATTTATTTGCAAATGATGTTGAAAACGGTTTGACAAAGTAAGTCTCATCTTCTAAATGGAGGGCAGAGCTCTGCATTCTTTTTCAGTTTGGAAGTATCAGGAGCTTGTGAGCCTGTCCTCTCTGCCTGCCCATGAGGTGAGTGAGGGGGCTCTGTCGGCAGCGCTGCTCTCGTGCTGGGACAGTCACCAGGACATTGTCACCAGATGGGACAGCTCCACGTGCAGCAGCTCTGTGGGCACAGAGCTGGCCAGGGAGAACAGGGGACATCTGTCTAGGGGGGCAAAGTAATTAGAATGCTAAGAGCTACAATTAGAAGTTAGATATTTATTTTGCCGGCTTTGCTGTGATGTGCTAATCCCTTTCTTAGTACAGAAGAATATTTATTTCCTTTTGTACTTAGTGTTTAGCTTTGAAGTTGTTCAATAACATCTGCTGGTGACCACAGTAGATGTTACAATTCTGGTACATAAGTTGCAGCTTAGGCTTCATTTGAGGCTCTGTTAGAGGCCTTGGGTCTTTGTCAGTTCTCTGGTTCAAATCAAAACTTTTCCCTCTGAAGACCCCAGCCCTGAAGGCACTGAATGAAAATCTCTTATTTTTAGTACTGCACTAATTAGTTGTTTTAATGAGCATTTAATTACCTGTCTGCCTAAAACACTGTTTACAGTGTCAGAGAAAAAATTCAGTAAAGAGAAGGAAAAACAATTTAAACAATATAAGAACCCATGCCCACTTCCTAATCAAGCTAGGCACAGGCAAGTTCTGAGAGTTAGGAATGGGCTGACACCCTTATGGTTGTTGTGTCAGTTTGCCTTGCCACACTTCATCAGGAAGCAGAAACAGAAATCTCAAAAGAGCGAGTAGGAACACAAATATAAACAACATAAGGAAAGCAAACTGGATGTGCTTGAATAAATAGGCAACAAGCAGAGATTTTTCTGCCTATTTTTCTAACCCCAAACTTTTGAATAAGGTTTTTGTGCAAACCAGGAAGCCGGTGGTGGAATTTAGGTGTCTGAGGGTGTGGGAACCTGAAGCCTCAGCTCAGACTTCCATCTGCCTCTGAGGTATGTTCTTCAACACCATATTACATCATCAGTCTCAAGAGCATTAATGATTTGCTTATTTGCCTTTTTTTAACCTTGAGCTTTTCCTTCATCAGTTCCTCTTGCATATCTCCTCTTTTTGTACTCTCCTGTCTTTATCTGTTTATGAAATTTGTAAAAGGTGACATTTTGAGTATTAGTGAAGGTATATATTCACACTCATCGTATGATAATAGCCAGCATTTGGGATCTGCTGGATGTGATCCAAAAGCCCACTGAAGTCAGTAGGAGCATTTCTTTAAAGGGCTTTCAGTCAGTCCCTGAGCTGTGAATGTGGTCTGCCTTTACACTAGAAAAGGCTAGTAGCTAACTCATTTCATTCCACATGTGACACTTTCTTCTATATCTGTTGCATTTTTTTCCTTTCTTGACATGCATAAATGCATAATTCATTGTGATTTGGTGAATATTTGGTGAATATTTCCTCCTGTTGTCTGTGTGTAAGACAGTGTCCACAGTACAAGCACAGTTCAGTGCTCAGCAAAGTACACATGTGCTTCACACATGGGCTTTGTTAATTTCTCTGGGCAGGTTGAACATTTTTCTTCAACATTTTTTCCTGTGCTGCAATTAAAAACAGATTTTGCTGTAAAAATAACCTTATCTTGAGAGTTTGTGTTGTGTTGAGGAAAGCATCTGTAATCCGCTGTTAACTTAAAAAGGCTCCTCCATGAATTAGAGTTGATCTTAAACAAACTGATTCATCTCAACAGACTGACTTGTACAGCAGCTCATCATCCAAGTGGTTCCCACTGTGGCATCGCTTGGGTTTAATTGTAAAAAACTGTTTTTAATAGTTCAGAGTGGAAAATGTTGGTGTAAGTAAAAGCTCAAATCCCAGAACATTTCTGAAAAATTCAAAGATGTGAGTTGGCATGGGAAGATTCCTGTGCACAGAAGTTCCTGAGGTTTAGACCTCACCGATCCTCTGTTAGATTCCCAGGAAGCTCTTTTAAGCATTTAGATAGAATTAGTTTTCTCATCTGGGTACAGGGAATGAGTCCCAAAGAGAAGTCTGATGCACAAGCTGTATTATATTAAATACCATGAAAAGTAAGTGATTTTAATGAAAGCAACCAAGAAGTGTTATTTCCTGCTGTGCAGCCCTGTGTGCCCTTGGTGTTCAGTGTGGACAGTCTTCATCTGGCAAGGGAAAAAAATTCCAGATTTCCTGCTGACAGAAGAAAAAATACTAAATGTTGCTGTAGGCAACTTGCCATCACACATTATTTCTTATGAAACATGTTTTTGTGGTTTGATTTTTGAGTCATACAATTTTTAAGGTGCAGAAAGGGTGTGTCAGGATGGCAGGATTGGGTGCTTTGTGTGAGGCTCCCAGGACACTGCCAGGCTCCACACCAGCTTCTGGGTTCTGTTTCTGGCCTGTCACCTACCTGTAGCTCATGAATCACTTGCTTTAAGGGATATATTATAAATCCCCCACAACAGGTGTCTAAAACTAGATTTAAATACAATAGGGGTTTGTTTTGGTTTGGTTTTACTCTAATTGTTTTTTCTCACTAGCTTTAGGCTTAGCGAGTCCTTTAATTATGCATTATCACCTGGAGGCTCCTCTGAAGGTTACCACAATGCTTTAGTCGTGGCTTTGTATGTAACATATGCATTATGTATGGAACCAGCCCCAATTCCCGACTCTTAAAGCCCAAATACTTTGGTTACTTATCTCTTTGTATCTATGTGCATGTATATAGTAAACCAAACTGCATGATCTATATCAAATTTGAAAAAGAAGAAACAACATGAAAAGCATATGGGGAGATCTGACTCAGTTATTGACATGGCCAGACCTTTGTGTGTGTTCAGCAAAGCTCACTGAACGTTCCCAGCACTGGGACTGTCATTTCACTGCTGCCCTCCTGCTGAAGGACTCACCTTGGCCAAACTACACCTCCAGCATTGTGTGTAGGGGATATCTGGGCACCTTCAGTCATTCGTTTTTTTACCCTTCACCAAGAACCTTTATTCCTGCCTCTCCAGTTTCTGCTTTGCATAGGCAGGTGAGGTCGGCCTGTCAAAAGCATCAAGTTGTGTTCTTGGGGAGCGGGTCGAGGAGGAGCGGTGGCGGCAGCGGGACGCGCCGCGGGAGCCGAGCGCTCATTACACATGCACAGTCACAGCCAGGCAGGCTGGAGAGCCCGAGCAGCCCGGGGCAGGTCGGGGATAAATTATTGAAGATACATAAAACAACAACTGAAATTAACATTTTTCTATTTTAAAGGTCACTTTTGGGTCGCTCTTCTTTAACTTCATGTACTTGCTGGGTTGTGAAAGGTAGCGTGAGTCAGTGTGAAAGGGGAATGCTTGGGAAGCCTTTGTGGTGTTGGTAGCCAGGATTTTGGCATGTCTCCAACATAGGGTTGTGTATTGTACATTCCGTGTTCTGCCTGAAGGGAAAAAGATACACAGGAAGTTTGCTGTCTGCCTTTAGCTGCTGCCATCTCCGCTTTGGTTTGCTGGGTCCTAAAGTCAGCCCTCAAAAAAGCTTTTATTGTATGGGTTAGCCCACTACTTTCCTTCTGAAACTGTCTTTCTGGAGTAGTAGTGACCTAGTAGGAAAGGGCCGAGTCTATTTGATGTATGACCTGATTGCTGCTAATGCCATATCAGTAAAAGTGGCAATTTCCATGACTAATCCAATGTTTTGTAGCTGAATGTTAAAATAGAATAAAGAAAGATACCTTTAAAAAGTAAAGGAATAAATGATTTCTAGCACTATTGCCCAGTCATCAGAACTTATTCTCATCAGCTCAAAATTTACATTTCCTTTGACAGAAACACACACAGGTAACAGATCAAAATGGTTGATTTGTTGTTTTGGATACACTAGCAATTAACTGCAGAGAATCCTACTCTTTTCAGACCTGCCTTCAGTGAGACAAGGATGTTCTTATTTTGATTTACTATCATTTATGAGTTTCAAAAGGGAGTGGCCTTTATTTTCCATTTCCTATTTTCTATTCAAGTTAGTCACTGGTTCTGGAGTGTAAAAATCTTGTATAGGAGCCCATTTTCCCTCTAAATAGAAAATCACTGCTGTGTCATACTCTTATAGTCAGATACTGCCATAGTACTCTCCATCTCCCAGGCTCTAGAATCTTCTGGAAGCAGCACCACTTCTTTATCCTTTGGAGAGGATAAGTAGAACTTAGGATCTTCCCTCTGCAGCTCCGAGAGAGCACAATGCTGGGCGCACCAGT
Organism: Regulus satrapa; assembly: GCA_013396955.1. Classification (NCBI taxonomy): domain Eukaryota; kingdom Metazoa; phylum Chordata; class Aves; order Passeriformes; family Regulidae; genus Regulus; species Regulus satrapa. Next base: position 793,220 of record VWZN01013895.1, read on the forward strand.
TAAAATCCAAGCTGGTCCTGTACCTGTTTGCTGGGGAGAAAGGAAAGAGTGTTCACTTCTCTCCAGGCCTGCTGACAGAACAGCTCTGAACACCCAGTCCTGAAGGAGGGTGGCCCAGAGCCAGGCAGGGCAAGCCCAGTGTGCCATCAGCAGCTGCAAACAGAAAATATTGATAATGTTTGAGGGGTTTGGTTTGATAGAAGAGGGCACAGATTGGAAGGAGTAGCATCAGTGAGACCAGAATATGCACGCCGGCCTTTTTGAGAAAACAGCCCCTGGCAGCTTCCCCAGTTGGAATATGTTTCAGCTATTCACGGCACTTAGAGGTGGCAAATACTCAGTAATAAACAAATGGGAGTTAATTTCTTGGAGGGACTAGGTTTGGGTTGGCAGATCTCTCTGTTGCTTCTGAATGGCTGAATCTCTTGTTTTAGAGTCGGGCAGGAATTTGGGTCGGTTTCAGCTGACGGTTTGTCTTTCTGCGGGCAAGCGCTCTGCAAGCTGCCCAGGAACGAGCAGAGATTCAGAATTACATGTGTCAGCCCACCACCAGCCATCACTGAGGCCAAGGAGAGCCTGGAAAACATAGGCTTCTTTCATTGGGCTCCAGAGGGACTTGCCAAAAAGCCACACTTTTCAGACAAAACATGGAGAATTACATCAGTTCGAAGGCATGCCACACTGAAACCTCCAACACAAACCAGCTGACTTAAGCATGGCGACATATCCAATTGCACCACGATTATAGAGCTGTCATCAGCTGTGGCAGGCACCCTGAATACTTCTGTAATGACCATAGGCACCAGTGCTCCCAGGGCTTAGAGAGAACAGGGGCTCGTTGGGGAGGGCAGAGAAATGTTGAAGAGGTGTAGGGTGAAGAAATACATTTCTGCATTTCTTGGCACTGCTTGCCAAGGGTTTGGTGTTTTTTTAATTTCTTGGCACCGTTTGCCAAAAAAACACGACAAGCACATGGTCTTAAAAAAAATTAATAAATATCCTTTGAAAGAAAATAAATATAATTAAGTAAGTAGTCATTCTGTTGCTGAGAGACTCTGACCAACAAGACTGAAGAAATGCCTTGACAGAGGTCCAGATAAACACCTTTGGAAGCTTCAGTTCTGAGTCAGTGGGACTGTATAAATATGGGATGAGGAGACAGTCCTTGGCTCTAAAGATACTAGCGGCAAAAGTTTGTGTGAAAGACAGAAGTCACAGAATCACTGATATTCTTGTAGGATTGGTATGTTTTAAAAAGAGCTCACCCATGCATGAGAGGAATGACATGGGTATCTGTACAAAACACGCCTTCCCTTGGTTCTTCCTCGATGCCCAAGTGCTTTACACGGGAAGAGTGACAGTTGTGATTCTCACCTCTGGTGTCTGAAATATTCCACTGTACCCAAAAGAGAAGGAAGGAACTCCATGCTTCCTGCTAAACTCCTGAACAAGCATTTTGCCACTGGAGCGGCTCCTGTCTGGTTTCAGTGAGCATGGCTGGGGAGGTTCCGCTCTCTAAGGCTCCTGCTTGTGTTACACTCGCAGTTTGCTAGCAGGCAGGGTGGGTGCTAAAATCAGTTTGATGCAAACTAAGGCGTGTGTTTTAGCACCCTGGAAGATTAACTGCTGGAACATATTTCTGAGAGGAGCACTGGAGTCTATTTCTCATAAACCCTTCTGGAAGATATGTATTCCCAAAATGCAAGCTACAGTGCTTCTTGTGATGCAGCTGATGAAACTTACCTGGTCTCTGACATGAGAAAGCCTAGGTCAGCTTGCTTGGCCCACAGGCACTTCTGCACTCAGGAACTCTCCAGCTGTGGAAGTACCACACCCCGAGGGTGGTTGGGCACTGGAACAGGTTCCCCAGAGCAGCAGGCACAAAACCTGACAGAATTCAAGAAGTGTTTGGACGTTCTTGGGCACATGGTAAGCCTCTTGGGATGTCCTGTACAGGGTCAGGAGTTAAACTCCATGATCCTTGTGGGTCCCAACTCAGCATATTCTGTGAAGCAGGAACATGTATGTTGCTGCTAACATCTTCTCAGAGATGCCTCTAGAGTCCAGATTAGTCCATGAGACAGGCTGAGGTTAAGGGAGCTGTGGGGCAGAGTAAGCATAATGCTTTGAGAGACCTTCCTATAACAGTTTTGGAGGCAAGTATAATATCTCTAAGGGTTTCAGTTCCTGCACAGCCTTGAGCATTCAAACCCATGTTATCAATACAGCAGAGGGGAGTGGTTTCAAGCCTGATCCAAAAGATCCTTGCTCTTTGTAAAATATGTCACAGGATCTCCAATTTTTACCATATCAGCAGCTGATACATGGAGGCAAATCTGTTTATCAGGGAGATGGTGCTTCTGCTTTCCAACAGCTCCTGGGCCCTGTGGGATTTGGCTCCCGTGAACTGGTGTTCTTTGAAGTTTTTCTGCTCTAAGCAGCATTGCAATGTTTCTATGATGTATTGATTTCATCTGTGGAAATGCAATTTATTACTGCCATCAATGTTGGAAGAAACAAAGGCATTGTTCTGAGCAGTGCCCCATGGATTAGGTGAGTTAGGGAATGCACAAGATGTCTCCTGAGGTTTATTAATAAAAGGGAGTGGAGCTATTAAAGTGATGATTAATATGCTTTACCACAGCAATGTAAATTCTTTATCAGCAGCTTGTGGTTAGGTCCTGCAGCAGATGGCAGCACTTGGGAGAATTGAGTGGAGCCCATCAAACCCCCAAGAAGCTATTTGCTCATTTTCCTGCCTTGTTGACTTGTTATGTTGTACTGCAGTGTGAAGCTTTGGAGTACAGCATGAGTCAGGTGACACTGGTGCCCTGGCTGTCGCTGGTCTGCAAGAGGAGCAGAGGTGCACAGGCGGAGCTGCTAAGGCAGAGCTGAATCCCTCAAGTCAGATTGAGTTGGACCATTTTCTCTCTGGGTCTGGCAGCTTTCACTTCCATGGAAGAGGAGCTACGTGGTTTTGTTTGCAGCTTTGTGTCTGATATTTTTTATCAGATGGGAGAGAAGGTCTCAAGGTATGACTCAACTGATTCTGTGTTTCACAAGTTTTTGGTTGGACCAAAGTTCTCCATAGATGATGGATAATTAATGACAAAACTGAGTGTTCTTGAGTATTTCTGCAGAAGCAGCTTGCTGAATGATGCAAACTGTGCTTTGCTAGTTCTGTTGCAGAGGAGGAAACAACTTTGAGCAGAAAAAGGGTTGCTTTATTGGGTTGTGATGTTGGTTTGTGAGTCCTCCCCAGGAACACTGCAGATTGAGTAGAGGACATGGAGTGTCAAGCATAGAGACATAAAAGTAATGTATTTTTAACTCAATCTGTTCTTGCAAAGTCTGGGATGGAGGCACTTGTTTGGGTTTTGTGAAAGAGAGCCCACATTTGAATTTTAACTCTGGATGAATTCACACTCCTTTACTGAACTGCCTGCTGGCTTTTGGCATCATGCCCCTGGGATCTCTGTGCATGTTTATTTGATTAATAATTTGAAGTTGACTCTAGCTATTGCTGCATGGAAGCAGTGTAACATGAAGATTAGCAATAAAATTATTGTTGAGCTTTTTTAAAGATCACATAGCAGGCCCTCAGATGCAGAATCTTAAGACAGAGGTGTGCATATGTAAATTTTCTTTTTTGTGTCTATAAATAAAGTTTTGACATCAGGCAAAACCTTGGCTCAGGGGTAAAGCTTCTTATTCATTATTGCTTGAGATTGTATGTCAGCTGTACAGTTTTTAACATGTTCACACTGGTCAGATTTGAAGTTTCCAGCTCATTTCTTCAGGGTTAAGTTTCTTGAAGTGTTCCCATCCTCCCCAGTGAGTTCCCCCAGGTCAAGTAATATTTTGCAGTATGTGGGAATTGAAGTGATATGCCTTTATCCAATGTTTTGTTAGCTCCATTGTTTGTATGCATTGGATTGCCTAGGAAATTATAATAATCTTGTTAAAATAAAGATTTAATCTCTCTGTGACGTTGGGGCTATTTCAAAAGCCACACTAACACAGGCAGCTTGTCACAGAGCACATTAATTTAGAGATTTCTCTTTCTGGGAGGCGGCTGAGCTCTGGCACCTCCCAGCCCTGCCCTACAGAGCTGGGCACCAGCAGCAGCCCCGAGGTCGCTGCGGTTCAGCGGGGCTGGGCTCCAGGGCAGACCACCTGCAGCCTTGTGCAGCTGGAGAGAGCCCTGAGGAGAGCCCTGGCTCATCTCCTGCAGGATGAGCCACAGCTGCTGTGCAGCAGCAGCTCCCAAGGACACAGAGCCAGCTGCAGCAATCACCAGCCTGAGCAGAGCTGCCTCTCTCAGCCTCTTCTGCACTTAGAAGTGTAGCAAGTGGAATCATCTGCATGTCCCTGTGTTTGGGTTGTGGCCAGCTCATTGAATGCACTTTTATAAGCTCTGTTCTCCTTAGACTTTCCCCAGTTACATGTGCTATTATGTTTTTTAGCAAAAGAGTAGCCTGCCTTCTCCTCTAGCTCACTGGGAGATCCCTCTGGTGTAGGCTTTCCAGGAGGGAATCTCCTGTGGCTTCCATCATCTCTTGGACAGGACTGTCCCACGTGGCTGGGGCTGGTGTGGCCAGATCCATCATCCCCTGCTCAGCTTGCTGAGACTCTGAGGTTGGCTGCTCCTCCTCTCTTGGTCATGGCTTTCAATTTTGGATTGCATCAGGTCATTTTTACATACACAGTTAAGAAATGAAACCAAAGCACTGACCTCTGTTGACATCCAGCAGCTCCTTCAAACAGCTCCATCTTTTCTTCTCTTCCCTGGTTTTGAATTTGCACTTTAAAGAGCTGCTCAGAAGGCAACTGAGTTGCTGATAGAATAAAACCTGTCCCAGTTTGAAGATAATCAACAAAGTTAGTCCATGAAACAATTTCTAAGATGTAAACAAGATCAAAGCACTATCAGATGTGGACACCAAAAGAGTAAGCTTTGATAATTTAATCTACCAAATTACCAATTTTTGGGCATTTGATTTGTCATTTCTGCAAATTAGAGGCCAGATGCTGCTGCTCTTAGTTTTTAATCTCTTAAAAATAGCAGAGATTACTGCCAGAGGAATGTGCTGCTCAGGCAGAGTGATGCTGGTTAACCCTTTCTTTAAATCATTTTAATTGCAGTTTGCTCTTTCTTTCTGTGACAATACAATCCTGTGCTCAGTGTGGTGGTTCCAGACAGGTGAGCTGCCTGGTGCAGTAGAAGAGACTCCTTGTGGTCTTGGCAATTTCTTCCTTTGGTGTATTCATTTCTGTCTCATATTTTACTGCTCCTACTCTTGCTCTCAGCCCAAGCAGGTCCATCCTGCATTTTCACAGTCTTTTCATTTCAGGAGACACTGGCTGGACTGGTGCTTCTCCAGTATCCTCTGGAGAAAAGATAATGAGTCTGGCACTGATAACAGCTGCTCACCTCATGCCCCTGGGTGGAGGAGGCTGGATTATGTGATGGGCAAGTCTGTGTTTATGAATTTCTGATGGGATTAAAGAGCCTGTGTTTGACCTGGACAGTTCCCATGCTTTGGGCTGTTTGAAAAACCTCCCCAGGGAAAGGGAGGTGTCTTCAAGGGGCAGAGAGTTTTCTATTATGTAAAATAAACAAGAATAAGCTCTTGTGTTATAAGTATGTTTTACTGTCTATATTTGCTCAGCCCAAATTAATTCAGCATGTTTTCAGGCCACGAGAACTTAGCTGAATCCTGCCAGAAGTCAGCAGCAAGTTTAGTAGTAGATACATTCTTTTCATTCAGCAAGGAAAATACATTAAAGCTTGGGAGAACAGCCCCTGGTGGGGTGAATTTCATCCTGGAAGGGAGCTTTGGAAAAAATCCTAACTGTGGGGCAGACAGCCTGCAAGAAACAATGAGATTATACATCTCCTGCTGCTGCTCGGCTCTCTTTTCACTCTCCTGAAAGCCGGTGTTGAAACACTTTTTCCTGTTCTGCTGACAAGTGCTTATTATGGCCTGATTTTTGGTGAGAGAAGGTTTGGAAGTGAGCATTTTTGTTTCTCATTATCAGTGCACACACATCCAGCACCCTCCCAAGTAATGCTGGTATTTCATCCCCTGCCACGTTGGCTGCTGGTGAGCAGCACGTGTGTGTCACCGTGAGCAGCACGTGTGTGTCACCACACAGCTGTGGCCTTGCAGAAAGACAAGCACCAGCACACTAACTTTTTGCACCAGCTCACACAGAAAAAGGGAATTACTGTGTCCTGCAGCATTGCAGAGGGCACCAGGATACCCTGGCCTCCTTCATCTCATCCAGTCATTTTGGAATCAATGATCTTGAAGGTCTTTTCCAGCCTTAATTATTCTCTTTTCACCTGTCTTCTGATTAGCACAGGGCAGAAGAAATGGGGAGATACCTTGGGGAAATGTGATTCACTTTCCTCTTAGCAGGAACAGACAAACCTGGAACAAAGTTCTTGCTCAGGACAGCACCTCTGTCCTTCTATCACTGAAGAGTGTCACTGCGCTGGTGCCTCTGTTTGCACCACCCATTCCATTTGCCCACTCAAGCAGAACAAGGACTTCATTTAACCACATCAACAGAACTGGCAGTAAGGGATTCTGGTGTTTCAGAGAGTTTTTAATTTTAAAAAAATCTAGACAGGTAACAGGGCTTTGGAGTCTGTCTCACCCATTTGTCAAACACACATACAAATAACAACCCTGCTGTTTCTTGAGGTCCCAAGGGAGCTGCCTGAGCTAAGCCTCAGCACAAGGAAGGTAGTGCTGAAGGAATGCCTGGAAGAATTTCACAGCAGGAAGAAGAAATTATTAAGCACCTCAGCTGATGGTCGCTGGGCTCTGGCAGCCTGCAGCTACTGGGTTTAATATCAGAGGAACTGCAAATTGTGGATGGGCTGAATGATGGAGCTCTGATGCAATGTCATCTCTTGGTGGGGTGGTAAAACCTACTGCCCAATCCTTCATGGAGATAAGAGAAATGAAAGCCCAGACATTCCAGCTCAATTAGCATTCAGTTTTCCATATATTACATAGGAGTAAACGAACCAGAGATAAAGACCTGGATGCATTCATTTTTCAGTCTCCCACACTGCTGTGGTGCTGCAAGAAGTTTCCCTTTGTTTATGCCTGGAGGGACAGCCACTGCTGGATGGCTGGAGCAGCCACACCACCATGGTTTTTTGGTTGGGTACAACAAGGAAAGCAACGTTCCACTGCACTGGCTGTGGCAGTGTTGCAGGTAGCAGGTAAAGCACTACAATTAGGAACACAGAGGTTGAACATGTGTTTTATAGTCCCATTAATAACAATCATTTCTTTGTTATTGCAGTATATCAACAGAGCTGCACTCTATCAGGTGTATACAGGACATGAAATTATAGATTATAGGTGTGCAGAAAATTGGAAGAGGAGGAAGGAATTATTTGGAAAATTTCCTGATCTTACAAATACACGAATTTTCCTGGGGGCAGTTTGATATCTACTATTTGCTGTGCGCAAGCAGCAATATACCCTTGGGACATTGGAGACCTCTCACCTTTCCTGCTTGCCACCAAAAACCTTTTTTTTGTGTGTTGCTGAGATTGGATGTAGGAAGCCACAGCACACACAGCCCCTCTAACAGCAGGGGAGTGTTTGGTTGCTGGGAGGAGGTTCAGCACTGCCTGGGGCTCAGCACCATGAACCCCCATGAACATGTGGAGACTGGAACCAGCAGCATGGGACAGTTAAAGTTAATGCTCCTAAAAATTGCCTGTCTGAAATGATTTAGAAAATGTTTCATGTTAAACCAATAGGTGAAATACAAAGGCTGATGTTTCCGATATCACCCCTAAATAACTCCCTCACACCCCAAGGGAGCTGTGACACTGAAAAAGCACAAAACCCATGACAGGCAAAGGCAAAACAAAAGAAAAATGCAAAGAAAGATCCCTAGTCCCACAAAGTTCAGTTCTCAAAACTCGTTTAACTTGTGTGACCTCTCCCATTGACTCCTGTAAAACAATCAGCATGCTGCAAATTAAGCACAGGCCCAGATGTTGTTCCCGAAAATGTCTATTTGTGGAACAAATTATTTATAATAGGAAATGGCATCTGTGTCAATTTAAGAAAGCACCAGGCGAGGATAATGGGTGCTTTATAGTTTGAACTGCTGTGGGGCTCAAGGTGAGCTCTGCAGCCCTGGAGAGGCATGGAGGAGTCACAGCCTCCCTCCTTGCCTCGAGGATGCTCAGTCTATCAATCTATTTCCATCATCCTGGTAATTTTAGTGGGAGTGTTTTTTGCATCACCAAGCCCCAGGCCTGCCTTTTTGTGGTTTATGGAATATCTTTAATGTAGAAGTAGAAATCCTATGTATAGGTTAATCCTGAAATTCTTTTAGGAATTACTGGCAATTGTAAGACTGTGAAACAGCAAAGAGGAAGGAATAAAACTCTGACTGTATAGAGAGAGAAGTTTCTTATTTTAAATTCTAAGATTTAAGGTCTTTGATTCCAGTAAGTTTAGTTGGGGCCCTCTGCCTGCCTTCCTGACCTCAACTGTGGAGTAACTCCTGAAGTTGTAGAAGGCCCTGAGCCTTAATATTAAATTTCGCAACACTTCTGACTGCAAGCAGCCAGGAGCTGCCATGCAGCTTGTGAACCACAGGAGGGGAAAGCTTTGGTTGCCATAAAATCATTATTTTTTCCTTGCCTTGACTGAAAATAGGGCCGCAAATGGGGTATTCACACATGGGCCCTGCCAGCAAGGGCTGTGATATTTAACTCTCTGTGCTTGGGGTTTTTTGCTATTGTGCCAATGAATTCTAATAATTATTAGCAAAAGCTTTAGAAAAAAATAGGAATTTTGGTTTGAAAACCATTTTTATGTGTGCACTGTTTACCTCAATATCTTTTTCTTACTAATGGTAGCACAGTGAAGTAATTGCAAGACTCAATATTGTGATGAATTGATATTTTTCATATCAAAACAAATGGAAATCTCAAAGCTGAATGGATTAAATTGAAGAAGCCAATATTACGGCATTTTTATTTGCTTTTACGTGTGGAAATTCAGTGTCATCTAATTTTTGCTACTTTTTGTGCAATTTCATGTTTGTTGAAACCACCGCTTTCCAATCTTCTTCTCCTTCCCCTGGGATAGCCCAGTGTTGAAACCCTAAAACACACATAATTTTTCAATAAAAGCAGTTACTGGTTTTGCTTTGTTTACGGTCAAGATCAGCAGTACTTGATAGCCTACCTAAATTATCACAGATGCGATTTTTATGTAGTGTGAAATTATCGGCAAATTGAACTCCATCCGTGGCAGATGACTCAAGATTGTAGTAAATACTCTGGATGAAGAATTCTACTACGTGTTCTTCCCTTCCTCTTACCTGCCAAACACTTCCTCAGGATCAGTGGGTGCTGTAGAAGAAGTCAGAAAACGTGCAGGGAGCTCTGATCCTTCACCCCTGCAGTGAGGGGGATGTTCAGATGGTGCTGGTTTATGTTTCATCGCATTGGGGCAATAAAAAGCAGGTTGCTGTTGGAATAAGACCTTTGAAGTGAGACACCCTGGGATGATGTGCACTCCTATCTCTGCAATAAATATGTGATTTTTATATTCAGTGGCACATTGTTACTGAGAGGCCTCTGAATTGCTGAAGAAAAGTAATTTTGAAGTCAAACATCAAAATAAAAGGCAGACCCAAATATAAAGAAATTAAGTATATTCAGCTGATCTTATTCTAGCAAGGGATTTATTTTTAACTTTATGAGTATGGATTTTTATGGTGTCACATCAACATAAAGGGATTTTCTTCACAGCAATTGCAGAACAGAGGAAGTCCAAGTAAATGAGATCCAGTGTCCTTCAAGGAGGCAGTGGTAAACATATTCTCAAAGATGGAAAAGTTAAAATATAAACTAACTGTGCTTGAAAGAAAGGAAGAAATGGATTATGTTTGAGAAGACAGCTGGTGGAAGACCAAAATCAGTATTGTTATCCCCAAAATCTGCCACAGTGATATTTCAGAAATCCATTCAAGCCTCACGTGGCACAGACAGACAAAAATAAATCTGATAGAGCTAAGCTTTTTTTGTTTGTTTGTTTAAAACCAGACAGCTAAGGCCCTTCAGATACATCAGAGCCTCCTTAGGAGAAGGAAAAAAATGAGGGGAAAAGAAAGAAGAACATTTTGGGGAGAAGGTCCCACAAAACTTATGACAGTGTCTGTGGCTGTGCAGGTGGAACTCCCAGGTGGGCAGAGCACTTTCCTGGGATCTCTGTGGGATTCTGCCCTCCTGGCTGCCACAGGGAGCCCAAGGAGCCACTCTCCCTTCTCAGTTAGCCCTGGCCATGCCTTGGCATCCTCAGGAGCTTCAGATAAAACCAGTACAGAGGCATGAGTCCTGTGGTTCAAGCTACACCTGTGTTGCAGCTAATTGTCACTCTGCTAATGAACACTAAATAGCTTTTAATAACAGTATTTTAGCATCACGGTCCAAGTGTCAGCCTGAGTAAACCTTTAGAACAACCTATTTTAAGAGGATTAGAAAAAGAAGTGCTGTTAGATCAGACCAAGTGATAGAAATGCCAAGGGCTAAAACAGTAATTAGGCTTAGTTCAGACTTTCAGTAACACAGCTAAGGCTAGTTCCAAAGTGCACACTCCACCTTCGACAGCTGTGTATGTGTTCTCCCAGTGTCTGTCACACAGCCCTTGTATCCAGGGACAGAGGAGCAGAGGAAGGGTATGGCTTATTCTGCTTAGAGCCAAACCCCCGATTTCCTCTCCCACCTTCAGGCTGAATCACCAGGATTTGTGTTGTTGATGTTGTGGTCAAGGAGCCTTCAGAGACCAATTGCCCCATCCTGAGGTGCAGAGAAGCTTCACACCTGCACATTATATTCACAGGCAAATGCAGATGACTTTTGTTCCCAGCCACTTACATTCAGGTGCTTTCCCCTGAAAGGTGTCAGGAAGAGTGTAACAGGTCCTGCCCAGAAGGGTGGCTGTTAGACTTGAGAAAGTAGTGCTGAGTAATAAAAAAATAAAACAAAAATAAAACAGCACAAATATATTCTGTTTTAATATTGCTACAGATTAGTTCATTCTAAGGCAGTTCTTTAAGGAAACAGCTTTTCTTCTCATTTGTTGAGAATGAATTGGTACAGTAGTTTCCATGGGTGCAGTAGGGTCATTTATTCAGTAGATCGCTAATAAATAAGTTGCAGCTATTTGGCTTCTTGTTCAGAACTCATTTTAGCTTCTGGACGTGCTGCACTATTTTGCTGATATTTCATGACCAGGTTTTCTATTGTTTTTAACATATTGTGCAAGTGGTTCCGTGAGCACTGGAACTAATGAAATCTGTTTTTCTAGGGCTATGTATTTCATGCACAATTGACTTCCATGTCAGAGAGGGTGCAGGATCCCACTGAAGCTGTTGCTGAACTCAGTGTGTTTGTAGTGGCTGTCCCTTGCCTGTTCTTCCCAGGAGTCAATGAGACAAAGGCTCTTTGAGCCTTTCCCATGCAGAAGTTCTTCCCTCAGAGAGTGGGGAGGCCCTGGCACAGGTTGCCCACAGAATCCGTTCTGCTCCATTCCTGGAAGTGTCCGAGGCCAGGTTGGATGGGGTCTTAAGAGACCTGATCTCTGGTGGGTGGGTGGCATCTCTATTCATGGCAGGTGGGTTGTAACAGGATGATCTTTCAGGACCCTTTAACCCAAACCATTTTGTGATTTTATGACTCAGAAGAGCACACTGAGGGCATCTCTCTTCTCCCTGGCCTGCACTTCCTGGTTTCCCAAGACCAGTAGGAGTGTGTTCATACCCACCCCATTCAGTCTCTTTGACTGTCCTGCTTTGGATCCACCAGCACGTTCAGCCCCACCCTTAGAGGATGGACCAGCATGGGTAGGAAACTCTGCTCTCTTTTTTTTTCCCCCTTTCTTTTAACTTGTTCAATCCACTTGCACAGATTTTCATGTGCACATATGGGCCCATTTCAGAGAGGTTACAGACACATTACACACTGCCAGCTATGTGAGACTGCACCCAAAAAACCTCAATCCCCAACTCAGCAGCTGCAAACACCTGCAAGGGCTTCTTCCCTGTTTCCAGCCCCACAAAGCAGCAGTGGTTTGTATCACTGTAGGACAGTGATGAAAGGAAATAAAGCAGGAGCAAGCTCCCAAGTGCCCAGGCTTTCCTTCCCCAGGCATTTGTTATGAAGGGCAGGGAAGTGGTCCCACAAGAGTAACATGTTCATTTAATTAATTGAGGGGAGACTGACTCTTGAGGCCTCCATGTGTGTGATGTAAGCAAATGCATAGGAGTCAGTGAAAGTAAACACCTCTGGATGACTGGCAGAACTTCCATGTGGTGCTGAAGGAAGGCCTGGGCACATGCATCATGCAAAGCAACTCCTCTGTTGGTTGTATAAGAGAGTGATAATGGCAAAAGATCAAGGCAACAGTGTCAAAAGCTTTGAAGGTTTGGTTGTCCTTGGTGTGAAAAGGGGGGTAGGGGAGTGTCTCCCATAGATCATTGCCTCACTGACATTGGCACACAAGTGCCACCCCTTCCTTGTAGTTCTTGTCCTTTTCTGGGTGCAGAATGCAATGCTGTGAGCCCTGCAGCCTGTCAGAGGGACAGAGAGCTTGGAATGAAGTGAGATTACCCTCCAACTTGCTAAAGAAGAGTCCAGCTACTTTTTCTTTCTTCAAAGAGGCTAGAGCAGCATAAACACAAAGTTGCCAAGGATGTAGCTGAAATGAGAATTTAAAGAGAAGGAAATGAGCTCTGTAAATTGTTGGTTCTGTGCAGCAGTTCCATGGTTAAATGGGGATTTTGGAAAAGGCGCTGTGAGAGTGTACCCCCAGTCGAGGGCTGGTCCTCCTCCAGTCAGTTGCTTCCACATCCATAGGTTTTAGGGCTGGGAGTGCTCTTCTGCTCCCCCAAATTGGGAAAGGTCACTCTGTTTGCTTTCTGCTATTTAAACTGCACAGAATTGTACTTATGTCCTTTTGAAAAGTTCACACAACCCAAAATTGGTTCCTCCAGACACAGACTGGCTTACTCAGAGGACATTCTCTGGGGAATATCCATCACCTCACCACTAGTATTTTCTCCTGAGCACACTAGAAATTTATATGACTGTTTTACAGTCAGCAAGTTAAAAGCAGAGATCAGCTGAGACAGCTGGGTGGGCCATTGATCTGAACCCAGATGGAGCATCCTGAGGGAATGAAAGGCAAATTGTCAAATTACCCAGCACCGAAACAGGCGTGGAAAAGTCAATATATAGGATGGGCTCTCCTTACCAGAGAGCCTTAATGAGGGCACTGCTCAGGCTGTCTTGTTATCTATTGCCTCTGCCCAGGGCTGGCACTAAGCTGCATTTACTATAATTGCCATTGTTTCAGTAGTACCATAAGATAGCTTTGTAGGTTTCCATGGATTCACTTACAGGCAGAGGAGATGTTCAGGTCTCACTCCCTGGTGTGCTTGTAAAGACAAAGCTGGGTCTGTGTCACCTGAACGAGCTGTTACTGAGCTGAGCTATGCCATGCTTCACTCAGTGTGAACTCCTGTCTAGAAAGCACTTCTGTAGATCAACACACAGCTTTTCATTAACAGGAGGTACATAATTACTATCCTAATTAAGTTAATCACAGAGCTTCTGGGTTAGGGAAGATCTCTGGAGATACACTGAGGCACAACAAGGTCACAGAAGGGTATTTGCATCAGGAAGAGGGTGCTGGTTGAGGGGGCAGTGCCAGAAAGAAGAGCCTGGCCAAGCCCCAGGTGCTGGCTCTAGGAGGCTGCAGTGCCCAGGCCCTGGTGGGCCAAGCAGGGCCCAGCAGTGGCTCTGGGCATCCTCTGGTGGGTCTGTGCTCTGAGTCTTCTTTTCCCAGAGAACAAAATTCACTCTGATTTTTGCCTCGATCTTGAGAGTATCCTGGGGCAATTGAGGTAATGGCAATTAGTGAGGTGCACTCTGGCTTACAGAGAAAGTTCCAGAGGTATCCTGTGCCCTCTGCCCCAGGAATGTTCTGTGGTTCCTCTGCTGGATGTCTTGTTGGCTTTGTTTCATGTCCACCCAATGGGCTTGCTTTTTTTCAGATGTGATCATCTTCTGCATTTATTTTAGTCCCCAGCATCCAGGACATTTTGTAACAGGAGTCAGGTTTTCCATAACTTGGATGTTTAAAATAGTATTTCCTTTTGTCTGTTCTAAATCTTCTGCCAGATCTGAGATTATTTTGATGGGCTTCAAACATTTGTAGTAGAGGAAAAAATGAATGACAGCTGCTTGTCAACCTCTCTGTGCATCCCTAAACATTCGTAATTTATCAAGGTGTTTAATGAGGATTTTAATCTATATTCATGGGAGGACATTTTAAGGAGATCAGAATTTATTACTCGTGTCCAATTCACTGGTGCAATGTAGTTTGGATAAAAATCTGACAGGGAAAAAAAGGAAGGCTTTATGTTGCTTAAGAGAATCAAGCACATGCTTTTAACAAGAACCCATTTTTCCCATCATTCAAATTTGGAGCAGAGCCAGAGATGCTTCAAAAGCAGCAGAAACCCCAACTCAGGCAGGAGAAGTGTGCCAGCATCTTAGAGTAACCAAAGCCTTTTTTTAGTTGCTGTAAATGAATTTTTAAAAAGAGGAGCACGTGTAGTTTCCTCTCTGTTTTTTTTTTTTTTTTCCTAAGTGTAGCTGCATCCAGAGTGCAGTTAAGCATTCTGGTTCCCAGCTAATACTTTCTTTAAGGAGCATTTTTGATCTCTGTTCCATAAGCTTGATGACAGCCAGAGTTGGAGGCAGATGTCCTTAGTCACTAATGTGTCCAGCTGATAGTCCTGAGAGGCACAAGGCACCCAGGCAGGTTGTCTTTTAAAGTTTTATCGTGCTTGCAGATTTGAAAGTGATTTATGTTTGATTGATACAAATTTCAAATACATGTGTTATATGTACATCTCAGAATGGAATTTATGAGGATGGGAGAGGAGATGTTTCTCAACCTTTTGTGCTATTTCCCAAGCCTTTAAAATTGTATTTCCTCCAGATGAGATTCAGATGAGTTTTAAATGTCCATTGGTAGTGTGGAGTTGACTGCCAGTTTCCCAAAGCAAATAGATTTTGTGGCAGATTTTCCATGCTGGTCACAGTCGTGATGTGACTTATACACAAATAATAAATCAAATCAGTAATATGTACTGTGTACTGTCCAAAAACTAAAAAAAATTTTTTAAAAAGTTTATGTCTGTTAAAAAATATATTCAGACATAGTTGTAAAAGGTCTAAGTACTGGACAAGGTCTTTTTTGTACCTCAATGAAATTAAACAAAATCAGCCAGTGGTAATACAGTAGTAGTAGAGCTACAACTTAAGTGTGTCTAGGTTGGGTATCCCAGTGTTGAATTCATTCTAGTTTGGAGCTGATCCTCTTCATGGGGCTTTCAGCACCAAATCAAGGGACAGGAGACCTGAGCTAGAACTGCTCTGGTATCATGTCTGCATCCATCCATTTAGAAGGAAGTGTTTCTTGTTAGGTGCTTTTCTGTGCTCAACCACCTCTCCTTGGTTGCAGGCAGCACTGCCGGGGGCTTTCAAGTGGGCTGCAGCCAAGCAAAGGGAATCCAGTGCTTTTATCCCAGTATGGTCATTGCCAGTTTATGCCTAGCAACCTTTAAAAAAAAGCAACAAACAAGATTTTGAAGGGAAAAGTTGGATAAGCTAAGCTTAAATCTCCCTTTAGCTTTTTTTTTAAGTGACTTTGTATTTTAAAACAGAAGTAATTAAGTGGTGCTAGGGTCCTTTGAAAATCTGTCCTTTTCTAGATTTTTATCTTTGGACAAGGTGAAAAGTTAGCAACTTTTAACAGAGCAGGTGCCATCAGATGGGGCACAAAATAAAATTTGCTGCTGAATTTATTATTGTAATGTCTTACAGGGAACATTAATTTCTTTTCCTCAACAATTGCTAAATTTGCTTCTTTTGAAGCAGGCACCTGGGGAAAGAAGTACCATGTGTTTTCCCTAGAAAAATCCCCATGCATTGAAGAGCTGAGGGAGTGCTTTGTTTCCCACATCTTTCTGACTGTTCCAAATTTCTAAAAGCATGCTGTAACGTCTTAATATTGTTTCAGAGTAGCTGTGTATAAGATATCTATATTTCATCTATATGAAAATAGCAATTGAGACTAATTTATGATTCCAGTAACAGATGTGCTTGTTATTGTCTGTATGTACATTCTGTCCACTCCCAGCTGTCAGAGGTACACACGTGCTGCATTCTTCAGGTTTGCATCCCAACATCAGCTGTCTACAGCCATCTCTACCTATTTCTCCTTTTCATACTGGTTTCATGGGAGCAAAATATTTTTACAAAGAGTCAAGTTATTTTCTGAAGGCACAGAAGGAGAGAACACTAGAGATTAAGGGCTTTATACAGACTTAGAGAAACTCCTGCAATAATAACAGGGGAACTTAGGCTGTCTGCAATATTATCCCCACAGCCAGTAATTCCTATCCTCCTTTTTCCTGTGGGAAAGCCCACATGTCACATACTCAAGATTGTTAGAGATTCAAGGACCATGTGTCTTAGATACTCCAGACTGCAAAAATGCCGTGGCAAGCATAGATCCAAACGATCTAATTAACCCAACAATAAATAGTTTGTCTAGAGGCCATTCAGAGCAGAGGGCAACACTAATGAAGAAGATAAAAAGCCAAAGTCAGTTCTGTCTCACTACCACAGCTTTTTCAAAACTCAAACAAGGAGTTTTGATCTGTAAAACCATATGATGGGGATGCTCAAGCCCCTCTGTGAATGCAGAAAGTGTCAAAAATACACACAAACTATGGTGTCGTTTTCTCTGGGTTTTTTTGTTTTTTGTTTTTTTGCTTTGGTTTTTTGTTTTTGTTTTTGTTTTTTCTCCAGAGACAAATACATTTAATTTTAAAGAAGTAATGATTCAGTGATCTTTTTCTTAATTCAAATACTGCAAAGAGCCTGACTGAGAGACAAATTGGTTCATGGTCTATTTTATAAGTAAGGAGGAAGTTGAAATATGTGTGTTGAAGTGTACAAAGACTTTACCATTTTCAGCCTCGAGCGGTGCATATGGGAGCAAGGCATGCACCTTGAGGCATTGTGCAGATTAAGGTGCAGCTCTCTGGAGCTTGCTGAAAGGGGCACAGAGTCAAACTCAGCCTCAGTGAGGCTGGTTGGGATGGTGTTCCAGGGAAAGTGACAACCTTCATGGGCACATCCTGAGCAGATTCACTGCTTGCCTCACTCCTTCCATGGCTGTGCAGCTCGGCAGCAGCTCCAGTGTTCAGCTGGAGTAAAGGAACACTTCTTTCTGGAGTGAAAAATACCTTTGCTCTAGAGGTGTGTGCTGTATAAAGGGTGTACATCACAGTTTTTAAAACTGCCAGCAGCCCTCAGTATTGTTAAACTTCTGAGTTTATTTTAGCCTTGGAGAAATTGAACCCTTCAGGTCTTACTGAGTAAACCTGGAAAGGAACAGACAGTATTAGCAATTTATTTTATTGCCTTTATGTTCCTGTCAGTAATAGCTGTGCTGCTTATTGGTTTGCCTTTAAATGCAGGCTTTCTTGGAAGAAAAAAATGAGAGCTAAATTTATCTCACAAAATTTCATTTATCCAAAAGTTTAGCTTGCTCTGGCTCAGTTATCCCAACTCCTACTACAGTCCAGAGGGAGAGGAGTGGCTGTAAAGAAGAGCTCAGCTAATGCTAAAGAGGAAGGTGCCTGCCCTTCCTTAAGTGAGGACTGAGCTGCCAGGTCAGACTTGACTCCTGTGTTATGAATCCCACCCACACATCTCCCCAGTCCTTATCTAACAGAGATGTTGCTCTGAAATCTGTTTGATAAGAGCCTGCTGGGGTAATATTTGCAGTTCACCATTTGCTGCAAGTCTCTGGTTGTAGCACAGGTATATTTAGAAGGTGCCATGATTAAAATCCCTTGCCAGCTCAGATCCCAGGAAAGGACGTAGGTAAAATAATCTTAAGATTCACATCTCTTGTATTTGCTTATCCCACCCTGGATGCAAACAGAGCAAATCCCCTATACAAGGGCTTTCAGTCTACAGGAGGTTTCCTCACAGCAGCACAGCTCTTCATTCTCTGCTAGGCAAGCTGGAGAGGTACAGAGAGCAAGATTGGAAATTAGAGGGTTGAAAAAACCCTGTGAACAGTCTAGCCTAAGTGCAGCTTGTCTTTGGTCCTCACACACTCTCACGCACTGTACTCATGCCTGAGCACCACTGCAGCCCTGCTGACCTGCTCAGTGCCACACAAAATGGGCACACCTCAGTACCACCTCCTGCTCCACCATCCCACCCCTGGAGCACCAGTACACCTCCCCACATGCAGCCCCACACCTGCCCTGGGCCCACGTTCCCAACATGGAAATTCCAAGCCTAAACAATCAAGGACCTACCAAACAACTGGTAGAATGGGTTGTGTTATTTTATATCCCAGAGCCTGGGTGGTGCCTGTAATTGCTCCAGGCAGGTGTAGGCCCCTTGCTCCAGCTCCCCCCTCGCTCTTACACTGCCAGGCACGGGGGAGGCTGGAGCAGGCTCAGGTGGTCCAAGGGAGAATGCTGACTCCTGGTAATGTTGCAGTCTATGCACAGGCTTTGCTTCTGTGTCCTGCACTCCTAGAGATCATTTTATGTTCCTTACCCCCAGCCCCAAGTGACTCTTATCTCTGAAGATCTGTTGAACTTGACTTCAGGGGTGTCTTAAGGTTTGCACAGAGCTGTTTCCAAAGGTCATCAGGATGGAAATACTGAGCTCATCGGGATCATCAAAGTCTGAAGTGGTTTCTTCACTGGCCATGTTTTGGAGAGAGTTGTTGCTGGGGCTGGAGAGGGTCTCTGTGGCTGTGCTTGTGACATCCAGGCTTGTTGCTGTCACCTTGGGTGACATCCTGTTGGGCTCTGGTGCTTATCAGGTGGACAAGCAGAATATCCAGCTTCCCACTCTAACTGGACTAAGGGCCAACTCTTTCCTCTGGGGAGCTTTCCTCCACTCCCACTTCCAGTGGAGGATGTTCCCAGGGGCAGGGAACATCCTCCACTCCCTTATTTAATAGCTGGATCCAGTCCTGCTTGACTTAGATAAAGGCAACCTGTCTTGGAAAATTGTAGAAACAGAGGAGAGGCAATATGCAGAAGAAGAAATAGCTGCAAATAATTACATCTCTCTGCCATTCAACACAATGAAATGAAAATGTTATCCAATTCCTGGCAGAAAAAGTGCAGTTTCTTTAGAGTGACTGGAGGTACTTCCTCTCAGGCAGAGGCTCCTCTCCAACAGAGCCCTGTTCCAAACAGCATTTTCATGCAACAGCATCTCTCTTTTGCAGGAGAAGGTTTTTGTTTTCTCCAAAAGCTCTGCTTTTCCCTACCACAAGAAAAAAGCTGTCTGCTATATGTCCCAGTCTAAACCAGTTTAAAAAAGGAGAGCTTTTTGCTCTTAACCAAAGGCAGCTTGGGTAAGAGATTGTAGAGATTCAGTCAAATCCTATATCCAAACCCTGCTTTCACTGTTGCTCATGATGTGTCTCTTCTATCAATGAATCCATCTCAGGAGACTTGAAAGACATTTGCATCTGTGCCTTGAGTAGTTAATTAAGCTGAAGAAGATGAAAATTAGTAAAGGAATTATCAGGTGTACTAGCTAGGGGAGAAGCAGCAATACGCTGTGTTGAAAGATGAGCTCCTGAGGTGGAGGGACATCATGGTTCTTAAGACAGGCCTAGACCCCATCCTGGTTAACAGCCCCATTAAAAACTGGCACAAGTGATAGAAACTGCAGTCATGCGATTAATTGGTGGCATAGTGCTGAGAAAAGTTGTCACTATTGAAGAGGATAGTGAATAACCATGACAACCAAAATAATAGAAATAGGGTGAAATTCAATATTTCAAGAGTTAGACGTACAGCTGGGGATTAATTGGTTGGAAATAGCAAGGGGGAGAATTAGGGATGTACCAGTTGGTGGCAGAAAGTCTGTGAAATGCTAATGTGATGCATTCCTAAAAAAGGCGAGTGCAGTCCTTGCGGTATTCACAGTGTTATTGCCTGTGAAGGAAAGGAGGTGTTCTTTGTGCTTCTGACCTCCCACAGCTAGGAAGAGTTAACACCAAGCAGGAGAGGTGAAGAAAAGAGGTAGTGGAGTGATCCAGAGGACTGGAGAGCCTGTCAGATATAAAGAGGGGAAAGCACCTTTGTTTGTGTAGGAAGGCAGCATGGATGCTGAGAAAGTGTGAGACTTGGTGTGTAAAAGTCTCAAAGAGTGAACTCCAGAGAAAAAAAAACACAACAATTGAAACTACAGAACCACAATGGCAAAGACCAAGTGGATAAAAATGAGCTTCAACCAGAAATTGAGAAAAGAAATCCTCCTATCAGAGGAGGTGCCCTGGACCAACCTTCCAGCAGGATTGAGGTCAAAATCTTGAAGTGCTTTTGTTCTGGGCAATGAGCAGGTTAAGGAGAGTACAAAATTGATCTTGCATGGCAGAGCTTGCACTTTTTGTCTCATTGACCCACAACATCTCTTCAGTTCTGTGTTCCCACACAGTTCTCAGCACACACTCCCAGGACACACTGTGCAGAGGAAATATCAGTCAAGGGTCTCTTTGGAGCAGATCCTAAAAGTTTTGAAGTTGTTTCATCTAAAACACCATAATTCTCACATTCACCAAAACCATTCATCCTTTGGCTTCTAGGGAAAAGCTGATTTTATCTCCATTTGTTTGGGTTTTTGTTTTTGGTTG
>VWZN01013895.1:814048-828189 GCA_013396955.1 Regulus satrapa
GTTTTTTGTTTTTTGTTTTTTTTTTTGCAATCTATGTCTTGGTTTATCCTGATGCCTCTTTGATCACAGTCACCAAACAGGGGCATTGGGAGGGATGTACATGGGAGTGATCCAGAAGACAGCAGAGAGGGACCATTCTCCAAGATGGCTCAGGGCTGAGGAAACAGCTCCAGGGCAGCAGTTTTACAGGAGTGTGAAGCTGTGAGAGAGAGGTGACCCTCCAGGAAAATGGCACCAGGATTGCTGCATCCAGAGCTGTCTGTACATGGAGCCTCAGTCACTCAGTCTCACTGTGGGTGTTTCCTGGGGAAGAACACAGCCATGGTGTGAACCAGAGTATATCACTGCTCTTAGATTGATATCAGTCAGCACAGCCATGGGTAGTACTTAAATTAGTAATAACAATTTTATAAGTAAAGTGTCATTGTACTTGCTGAAGTGAATAAAATAGACATGAACATTGGCATTAGATTTGGACTTTAATGGCTTAAATCTGCTGCTGAATTATTCCCTCCTAATAGCAGGAACAGCATTAGAACCAACTCGAGAAGCAAATTGGTGTTGGGAAGTGCAGCAGGGTTAAATGGGAGCTCAGCCCAGGAAAAGACTCTTCCTCAGACCAACAGGGCTGGCACTGAGCAGGAGCTGGGCTGTAGCAGACATCCCATTTCTTTCCCTGCTGTGGCTGAGGTTCAGGACGTCACAGAAGCAGCTACATTTCCTCTCCTGTTCTCAGGCCAGTCCTGACACACAACACTTTGTTAATGGTGTGTTTGCCCAGCCTTCCTCCTGAGCTCTGTGGCTCTGGCCCTGTGGGAATTCCACCACGGGCTCATCTGCTCCCTCAAAACAGAGAAATTACAACACAGGATCTGATACTTCCTCGTCCTTCTCCTCATGTTGTTGCTCCACCTCCATCTGTCCTGGCAGTTCATGGCAAAGTCCCCAAGCCACAAACAGAGCTCACCAGGCAAAGCTGTCTGAGCAGCCAGGAGGGTTTTAATTGTATCCATTGCTGTAAAACTTACCCAGCATTTTCACAAGAGCACCATTGGTGTTCCTCCAGTCTCAACTCTTCCCTGTTTTGTCTGAGACATTTTGTGCTGCAGTTTTCTGCTTAAAATTTTAATAATATTCAGATTGAAAGTAATTCAGTCACCTTTCTCCATTACTCATATTTCCTCTAGCATGCCTCTCAAATTTGACGAGGCTTGAAGGAAGCCAGCTCTGCCGCCTGCGTAAAGAGCATTTGAGTGTTCTTCCTTCAGTGATCTCATTCCCTCTTGTATGCATTCCCATTCCATCACTGTATGAGTTGAAGAAACCCCAGTGTGTTCCAGATGTTGAGTGATCAAATGGTAGCAGAGAGCTTGGATAAAGTATTCAGTGCTGGAGGGGCTGAGGAAGGAGAAACTCAAAACTTTCTATCTTCAGAGAAAAACTGCCGGTCCCTGCCGTGCTGTTCACAGCTTCCCAATTTGAATCCAGAGTTGTGAAAATGTGGAAACTGTGAAAATATGAGCTGCGAACACTGGGAAGCTGTGAAGCAGGGAAATGGGTGGGGATTTGCAATCTCTCTTGAATGCAAAGGTTATAGATTCTGGTTGAAAACTTAATTCTCTGAGAAGTAAGTTTTTGTCACTACAACAACAAGAGAAAGCACAGCCAAGGTGGCAGAATTGTTTTGGTTGTAAAAACCTTTAATTTCTTTATTCATAACTTTCTGGCATTTTTGCATTTGAGGCAGAGTTCTTCAGACCTGGCCTCTGCCAAAAGACAAATTTCCTTTGAGCAAAACCAGTTGTCTTGTTTCTGAGCCTGGAAGTGAAAAGCAATAATAATAGTAATAAAACAGAGTTCCATTTCATTTTATTTTTCTTTTTAATACTTTGCAGCAAAAGAGTGTGAAAGGTGATGTTTCATGTAGGAGCAACCTTGGTTGAGGAACCATGCCTTGCACTAGTCCAGGGAAAATTGAGTTGGATTTGTCTGAAGTACTGGTGTTGAAAGCCACCTGCTGGGCTTGGCAGTGCTCTGTCCCTCAGCTGGCAGTGGTGAGGAAGGACTCACCTGTCAATGGCTCAAAAGAAAACTTTTTTAAAGAGATAGCCAGTAACAGATTTAGCAGGTGGCTCACAGGGAGGTGTCTCTGGCTAATACTGACAAATTCCTGGGGCTCGCAGAAGCGAAGAACATCCATGAGCTAGTTTTTCTGCTCAGATCCACAGAATCTGCAGCAGCTTTCTTGTGACTCAGAGTGAAGCAAATGAATCCTCTCAGAGGGAAGGTGACCTCTGCAGAGCTACTCATCTGTGTTGCTGTCCCCAGGGATGGGAGGGCTGTGGTGCCTTCTAGAGCCAGAAGGGCTTTACAGCTGCAGCACTGGCTCCTTGTGAGCCTTTCCCTCCATCCCTGCCGTTCATGAGGTGACAAAGCCCTGTGCTACAGTGCCCGAGTCAGTTCATGGCTTGATCCTGCTGCTGGCACAGAGAGCGTGGTGGCAGCAGAGCTCAGGGGCCTCGGGCTGTGTCCAGTCTGTGGCCTGGGTGAAGCTGCTCCCGGTGCTCCTGCCCTGCTTGAGCTAAGCACTCCAGTCATGCTCTGGGAGCCAGGGCAGACCCAGCAGTGGTGTCCAGGTGGGAGCTGGTGCACCCCAAGGGACCTGCTGGCCCTGTCCGTAACTTCTGATAGGAACAGTGGGGCCGCTGCGTTACTGAAGACCCTCCTGTTACTGGAGGGTCCCCCACCCACCACAGCTACAGATAATGGGCTGCTCCCTCTCCAATAAATGACTGCTTCTACCTGAAATCAAGGTAGAATGGCAGGACCCTGAACTGTGCTTCAGCAAGTTGTCTTATCCTTAATCTATGACACTTGTCGAAACTCATTAAAAGGTTGGGCATTAGCAGGCAGGGAGTGGTAAGGAGAGGATGCAGCATTACTGGGAGTTCTCAGCTCCCACTGCACTGAGGAACAGGGAAGACGGCATCTCTCTTGATAAGCCTCACTTTGTGGTACCTTCTGATGCTGAAAAATGGCATTTAAATTCCCCGCCAGGTCGGCCAGTCATCTCAAACACATGTAGGCTTAATCGCTAATTAATTTTCCCTGGCTAGTGTAGATTTTTTTTCCCCTCCGTGTGAAATCTAGAAGAACTTTGTGAGAACCAGCCACAAATGAATTGGCTGTAAGCAATGTTCCCTCACTTGGGTGAGAAGTAACAGTTCATCAGCCCTTAATTAGCTGTGATTTTTTTGAAAGCAGTCTCCAGTTTTTGACAGGGAGATATACATCTTGTTTCTCTTGTAGCAGAACAAAGAAGGTAATTTTGCCTTTAAATGACAAATTGGGCTGTGTCTGTTATGTTTTCTTCCTCCTGATGGTGAGTGCAAAGGTAACCTCCATTGCTCAGTAAGTTGTTCAGTTCCTGTCTCTTCTCACACAAAAAAGAACAGTGATTATACAAGGAAGAAAGAGAGTTTGAGCTTACTTTAATTAACTTGTGAATGGGCAACCCATTGTGTTTGGAGTGATACATTAAGGTAGGGAAGAGGTTGTAGATGCCTCATCAGCGTGAGAGAACCTTTGTATTTTTTTCTGTTGTGGCTGAGTGCAGCATCTCTTTATTAATCTGAGGAGATCCGTTTTTGTCTTTTTTCCCTATTGAGAACCCCTCGTTGCAAGGTCATAGGTGACTCTGATGCCCTGACACCTGGTGCCTGTAGGGAGAAATCCAATTTTAGTGGGGAAGGTGCATGATCAGTCAGTTGAGAGATGGAGGGATCCCAGTAAAAATGGTTGGAGATAGAAACTTCCAACCCCATCATATTGAATAAGAATATGTTTTTATTCAACATTCCAGATAACAGATTTTTACTTTCTGCATAAGTAATTAAACCAGACTTCTGCTAAGACCTAAAACCAAAAATCTCTTAGATCAAATTTACTCTATCAAGCAGCACATGATAGTGGCTAGAGAAGGTCAGGCTATTAATGCTTGGTGTTGCTTTGTTAAAATAGCACAGGAAATTTCAGTGTGAGCAAGCTTTGGTGCAGATGCAGAGGGTTCTTTGCACTTGTTCTATTTACTTATTAAGTTTTAGCTTTATTCAAACCTGAGAAACCAATGAGGGATTATTGATATAGGAAAGCTTATATTACCCTGTGAATATAAGCAAGACTTATAGTCACTTGTGGATCTGAGCTTTACTAGTTCTACAATTTTAGAGGTCTTCAATTATAGTCAGTGCCACTCCCTCAAAAATACTTCATTTAATAAAGTACTTTGTACATGCAGTAGGCATTTTTCAGGGGCTTCTCTTTCTTTTCTTATATGTCTAGCACTGTGAAGTTAATTTAGGTACCTAAATACATGCTGTTTGATTTTAATTGAATAACAGTTTCTTTCCAACTAGAGCTTATCACGCATCACCAAAAAAAAAAACCAAAACAACAAACGACTGGTAATTTAGATTTAAAGAATAGTTTAATCAGGTTTGCTTCAAAAAGACCCTAAAAGTACAAATGCAATTGAAATCAAAAATATTTTTTAAATTATTTTTCCTCTCACTGACTTCAATGATGATTAGAGTTGCTTATGTAAATCTATATATTGGATCAGACCAATCCTGCTATGAGTTCCCTACTGTGCCTGGAGTCTCAGCCTGAAGGTAGCTGGCAGTTGAGATGATGGAAATGCTTAAAGATGTTGGTAAGGGAGGAGTCAAATCTGTCATTCTTACTCTGCTGTGTGTAGCAAGAGAGTCACATTTCTGTCACATCTGAGACTACTGAACCACGGGTGTAAAACCACACTGTTATTTATGCTGAAACAAAAGCAGGAAGCACACCCAAGCAGGATGCTTACCCAAGTAAGCAAATGGGATGAGAATGAGAACCCCAAATAATGATGGCCTTGGTTAAAAAACACTTGGGTACAGCCCTGCCTTGGAATCCCCAGGAAGATGTGCCTGTTCCTGACACTGCACCTGGGCATGCATAGCCTGGCTGCCACAGCCAGGGATGTCCCTGGGAAGGACTGGCACCCTGCTGGCAGCCCTGCTTCATGTCACCAGGGCTTTGGAAATAACTTGTGGCAGGGTTTGTGTAAGCAATGCCAGCTGGGAAGAAAACTTACGAGTGACACTGTGACACTTTGCAGATTCAGAAAAGAGACCCAGCTTTGCTTCCAGGTGAGGCTGCCAGAAGAGCTGCAGAGGCCCAGACCAGGGTTCTCTAGCCTGGAGTGGGGGGTTGTTCCTCCTTCTATCTTCCTGACTATGGCTCAGATCTGACAGCATGGGTAATGTTGGTCAGAAGAAAAGCTCTGTTAGGGCCCTTCTCTTTTGTCTGGGTATTCAGTTGTGCTACTAGATGACACAGCCTGTTGGATCCCAGCTTGTCCAACTGATATATCACCTCTCCTTTTTCTCATCTTTCAGGCTATTTCCAGGATTTGTTGAACAAGTCAGAAAAGGCCCTCTATGATGCCTTTCCAAGCATGTACGGGGATTTGTACACTCAAAATGCGAAGGTGTTCAAGGACTTGTACAGCGAGCTGCGCCGCTACTACCGCAGCTCCAACATCAACTTGGAAGAGGCCCTCAATGAGTTCTGGACACGGCTGCTGGAGAGGCTCTTCAAGCTGCTGAACCCCCAGTACCACATCACAGACGAGTACCTGGACTGCATGGTCAAACACGCTGAGCAGCACAAGCCCTTCGGGGAGGTGCCCAGGGACCTGAAAGTGAAGGCAACCCGAGCCTTCATCGCGGCGCGCTCCTACGCACAGGGCTTCCTGGTGGGCAGCGACGTGGTGAGAAAGGTGTCTCAGGTATGCTGGGCTCTCCCTTCTCCTCCATCCTCATGCTGGCTGCAGCCACTCAACTGCTGATGTTGGGGGGGCGGGGTGTATTTTCCCCTTGTTTTCATTGCAAAGCAAGCAGATGCTTTCCAGTTTTAAAAAATAAACTACTCAAGGGTTACCCATCAGTGAGAGGAAGCAGCAAGCCTGGACTTCTACAGGCAGTGACAGCAGCACTGAGGCAGTGAGATGTAACTCACCATGGATCAGCTTTTGCCTCATTTTTACCCATGCAGCAAAAAGCCAGGGAGATGTCGCTCAGCCAGGCTGTAAAGCCATTCTGCTGCTTGCCCAGATTCCTCGTGCTTCCTGACGTGCCTCTAAATCACACTGCCCTGTTCTCCTCCTTGATGGAGATGTGCTGCTGGGTGTGTCGAGCTGGGTGGCCATGAGGGTGCTGGGAATACAGGATGTGTTTCAGAGGCTGGCAGTGGGATCCTGTGTCTATTTATGTAGCCTGTCTATTTGTACAGTTCTCTGTACAGAGAGGGGGAGTTTGTAAAGTGCATTGGGATCTTCAGGGATGAAAGGTGCTATATAAATGTAAATTAACATGACTGAATCCAGAGTTCCAGAAGGAAGGAAACTGTGTGTACTCTTTACTGCAGAAGCAGCCTTTCAGAGCCAGAAGAAAGTGATTGTCCTGAAACAAAATAGTCAGGCTTTTCACACAGGTCGCAAGGAGAAAATCCATAATAAAAATAATGGCTTGCATACCTCATGTGAAGATGGGAATCAGCAGGTGTGGGAATCAGGGTGTGATTAAACTGTGAATATAAAAATCCAGAACCACATAATTCCTTGGAAGGTGACGTGTGGTGATGCAGAGCAGAGGACAGTCCCACTTAATGCAGCAAATCCAGACTTTGATCTGAGGAATAAACATTAATGTGGTAACAGTGACAAATGCTTTAATTTATCAATGTGGGACTATAAAACTGTTCAGCTACCCAAAAGCCTTTGTACATCTCATTAACATCACACTCTCCTGGCACTTAAGACCGATAAAAGAAGAGAATGATGTAATTTCAGGGGGACAAAAGCAAAATACTTTTCATAATCCTCTGACTGACAGAGATTTCCAGCTTGTTGGGCATGATCCTGCCTGTAGCTGAGACTGGTAGGTAAAACAGCCCAGCTGGGCCACTGCAGGCATGGTAACAACCAAAGGGAAGGACCCGAGATAACAACATGCAGCAGATTTTTCCCCACCTTCATGCAGGCTTCTGACCCACTGGATTTCAGTTCTGATCTCCCCTTTCTGTATTTTCCTTCTCTTGGGCATCACTTATCAAACAGGATGTGGAGAACATGACAAGTCCCAGATTCTCCTTTTCACTCAGCTTCCCCCAGTCGATTCCTTCAGGATGGGGGGTTTTCTAGGAGGGTCCCAACCATTCCTTTCTCTCAGGAGCCCTCCCTGGTGTTGCAGTTACCCCAGTGTGTTGCTGTTGCATGAACTGAGTCAGAAAACCTCAGCATAGCCTTCTTGAGAGCTGATTTTGTTATGAGGACCAAAACTGACTCATTTTCCCTGTCTTCTTTACCAAACTTTCAGCTTGAATTTACACTTGTGTCAAACAGATATGAAGTGCTTGACTCAGCCCACAACTGCTGCCTTGTTTCTAGTAATTTTTCATGTTGCTTTATACTTATGACATTAGAAGAAAGTCAGAAACTGGAATTCAACTTTCCTGTCAGCTCATAGCAGCAGTCTTTAAAACTATATTTTTGAGTTGGAATTTCACATGGACCCCTGATGAATGTTTTGGTGAGAAAGACTAAGAAATCCTGTTGAAATGAACACTTAGAAATAAATTAGCTAGCTTTGGACTTCAGGAAAAGATAGATGTTATTTATTTGCAAATCCCAGAAAAACTACAGGTTTCTACTAAACTCCTCCTGGTTTCAGCTTCTTCCACACTTCCAGTTCAGTGCATTCCCTGTATCCTGTCACTGTTTCAGGTCCTTGAGCAAAGGCAACATTACTGGGCACTCCAGAGAAGGGCTGATGCTGTTTGCCAGAGCTCTTGTCTGTCTTTAAGTGGAGGAGAGCCTCTCTGAGCGACCTACAAGCATGGATTTCATAAGATTTCTTTAATCCCTGCTGCCTCTCCACTGTGCCCAAAAGGATGTTTCTTTTCCAGCCTTCAGCTGCCCCTACCTCAGAGGAAGCCACAGCTTCAGGCAGTCCTTGGCCGGTGGCTGGCAGGGATGTGAACAGGAGCCACGTGTGGGAGCAACCCCTCTGTGTCCTGCTGGGCATAAATAGTTTGAGGGCAGACGAGGAAAAAATGGCAGAACCATTTTTCATCTTTACTGCCTTCCAAGCTTTCAAGACAAAGTCACCCTGACAGACTGCAGGCTCTGACACACCAAGTCCTAAAATTTCTGATTGGTGGCTGCTGCCACCCCCCTGGCCTGACACAGACAGTGGAGGCTGTGCTGCCACCTGGGCTGGGTCCCGGGGTGGGGTTGGTGTGGCTCTGGCAGGTGAGGGTGGATGTGCAGGCTGGCACCCTGCCGCAGCACAGAGTGAGGGGCCATGCCTGGCTGGGGGGTTGGGGCAGCACCTCTGTGTTCATGTGCAGGTTCTGTGTTTCTGTAGCTGTGCTTTTGACACAAATTGCACGTTTTCATCTAAGTTGCACAAGGCCAAGTGTGTTTTTCGTCCCCTGCATGAAGCAGCAACCACCAAAATGGCAGCAGCCACAAAATCCCTAGCACAGGGCACTTGACAAAGGAGCTCCCCCAGGGATACCACCTCATGCTGCATGCTGGGGTGAGAGAGAACAATTATCCCAGTTTTGTTTAGGATTCTTTTCATTGGTTATGACATTGTAAGCTGCCCAAAACCAGCACTTGCTCCAGCTTGGAGCATCGTGTGAACAAGAGAGAGCTTTATGCTGGTAGAGTCACTACCTGCCAGCTGCTGCCCTGAGATCCTCCCTCACTGTTAGCAGAGACACCCCCCCCTCACTGCTGTGAGCAGTTGCTGTAAGATGTGCCCGCTCCTGTAAGATGGAAGGTGGTGGAGGTGACCTGGGATACTGTGGGACTGTGGGAAGCAAAGCCGAGCCAGAAGAAATGGCAAGGGCAGAGGGGCAGCCCTTCATGGACAGCAGCAGCACACCCCGAGGGAGATGCAGTGCGCTGCTCAGTGGTGCTGTGGGCCCGGCTGCGTTTGTCACACGCTTCTCACTCTGCTCAGGCCCCTCAGGTCAGAGGTGCTCGCAGTGCCACAGGGACAGGGCTGTCCCGTCTGCAGCAGGACACCCAGCGAGGGCAGGGAGGCTGCACAGCTCCCTGCTGGATTCCTGCACCCATGGCCAGCCAGGAGAGCTGCCCTGTGCATGGCGGAGTGTCCAGAGCCCTCCAGCTGCCCTTGCAGGCCTGGCAGCCTGTGCCTGGCAGCAGAGCAGAGATGTCATGTTCCAGTTCCAAAGGCAGCGAGAGGAAGTAATTTGAAATGAATTTTGCTCATCAGTCAGAAAATGAGTTATTATGACAATCTTTCCTTTGCTGGATCTTCATTGGTTCTTGTTTCTAAATTTGAAGTTTTCCCATGGTAGTGGAGATTGATGCGAAGCAACACCAGCTACGTAAGCAAGAAACACTCAAACAATCGATTTTAATAGTTGTTTGCATTTCCTTTTCTCAGTAGATGTTCTTAAGACTGATTCTCATTTGAGTTTGAAACAAAATATAATGATTTTCTTTATAAGCTTTTTCACTAAATCCTGTATTTCATTTTACCAATGAAAGTTGAAGTCAGCTATCAGTACATTTTTATTTAGCCAATACTGTGTTTCACAATATATTTCAACCTTATTTTTTTTAACTTTTCTGTTAGTATAAGGTACATGGCAGCTTTCCTATTTACCATATGAGTGATTTTTAAACACATGGTGGGTCAGTCTGGGAACTAAATTCCAATTAAAAAGTCCTAAAAATAGAATTTTATGAATGTTTTTAATGGTTAAGTGAATGTGCTGAAGACATATGGAAAATAATGTTTATCTAAACATGCTTTACATTTCCAACAAGTCAATAACATAACAAAGACAGTATGGTACTCATGTCCTTTAAGATTGCAGCCATTTTATTCATACCCACATTTTTCCACAGCTTGAAAGGATGTATTTGACTTCTGTCTTTCAGCTTTCAGTTGCTTTTCTGGTGAAGTAGGCATAAAATTTATCTTACTGAATTAAATGAGGATTAAATTTTCATCTCCCACTTGTGAAACCACTGTGCTAAAGCATCTCAAGAGCAGAGAACTCTGGTCCCATGTGCTTAGTGGGACATCTCCATCCTTTCAGTGGCTGATCTTTTTTGAGAGCATCAGCAGTACACACAACCATAAATAACATGTTATTACATTTAAAGGATTTCACTTCTGTAAAAGTATTAAGCATTTATCTAAATTGCCCTCCTCCTCTTGATCCTGAAAAGAGTGTTGTTGTTTGTAAATAGATGTTATCAGAGTGTCAAGTGACAATACCCTCATATCCCCACATTTATTTCCTTGTCACTGGCTGTTACCCCAGCTCTGCCTTTGGAGCTGTGCAGGTTTTGCATGGCAGAGATGTGTTGCTTTGTGTCCTGCAGAATTCCACGTGGCACAGGAAGCAGCAGGTCCCAAAGGTGTTGCTGTCAGCAGCATGGGGTGGAGGTGGGAAGGTGCAGGGGCGCAGCTCACCATAGCCAGGGACAAGCAGCAACTGCTGGAGCAGGCTGGCTTCTCTTGTTTTTCCTTTCTGTCATTGCAAACCAGTGATGAGGCTTTCCAAAAATGAGCTGGTCAGTGCTTGTGCTGGAGGTTTGTGGTGCTGCAGACTCAGCAGCAACTCTCAGGGTGCAAATATCCCAGGGATCCTTTGCAGGACTGGCTGTGCTCAGGAGGAGGGCAAGGAGGACTGAAGGTCCAGGGTGGGAACCCTGCAGTGCTTCAGACACCCCTTCCTGTGAGCGCCATGAGGCTCCAGGCTGAAATAAGCTCTTGACCTTCAGGGACTGGTCCTGCAGCAGCTCCTGTGCTGGCTGCCTTTTGCCCTTGTAGCCTCTGGCATGGCTACTCAGACCTGCTCACGACTGGTGACCTTGAAGGGTGCTGGGACCTGCCCTTGTTTCCCAAGGGAAGTGTCATCTCTGCTGAAGTGCCTCATGTTTTCTTGCCCAGCTGTCCCTGGAAGTTCAGTATGTGAGATTGCCTGAAACTATTGAAACTGGCTGAAACTATTTTACATCTAAATTCCAGTCAGCCCAATTCCCCTTGCAAACCCAGGAGCTTAATATCCCTTTCCCTGAGCTGGCTGTGCTCCCTGGATCATCACCCTGCCATCAGCTGCCTCCTTGCTTTAAACACCTTGGTACAGCAGCTCCCGCAGCCCCCCACACACCCCTGCTCCTTTCCAGCCCTGCTGCATGTAAAGCTGGGGAGGGAATTTTGTAATAACATTGGAATTTGTTTGGATAGATTCAAATCAAGCTGGATGAGAAGCATGCAGTCTTGAACACATCCTTATGTATTTCACATATTACTTTTCAGTATTTCTATCCCTTATTATGTTTCAATCGCAATCCTTCAGGGATAAAAACCCATAGGTGTTCTGAATAGAATAGAAATAACACAGGAAAATAGATCTATGTCTCCCATATTTACCTGGTGGTTAAAAGTCAATTGAATCTAGTTTTCAAAGGATTGAAAATTGTACCAGCTGGAAATGCCTATGTTAAATTAACAGAGCAGGGAGTGTGTGGAATAGGCAGGTGTTGGCTTGCAGTATTTTCCTCTGGAGGAAGAGGACATGACAGAAGACTGTCTGTCTCTGTGAATTTTTGTCATTTTAATATCTGAAGGCAGTTAGGTACTAGACAGGAATCTAAAGACATAGATCCTCCTAGTTAGCTGTGGGTGCTGTCTCTGGAGCCATTGTCACTGCCCTCTCCAAGTGCCCTCACCACTGCCTGGAGGGAGATTGGAACAATGCTCCTCCTCCTCCCTGTTTGCTGCCCCAGTTTGCCAGCCTTCTCCTTTTTTTTTTTTTTCCTTTTTTTTTTGTTTTTTTTTTTTCCCTGAGTCTGCAGAATGGCCATTTGGCTGCTGGGCTGGCAGGGCTGGACCCAGGCAGTCTGTCTAGCCTCAGGCCCAGCAGCAGCTCTGGTGTGCTGGAGCATGAAGGGCACAGATTTGGCATCAGCCTCCATCCTCCATGTCCCTCCCACAGTGCTAAACACAGTGAGGTGACAGGAAGAAGGACTCTGAACTGCTGTGGCTTTTTCTGTATCCTCTCTGTGCCACCAGACCCCAGCATAGCCACTCCCAGCACGCTGTGCCTGTGGTCCACTCGCCTCTCAGCCCTGACAGGTTTGGGAACTTGACGGATCTTGAATGATGGACTTGGTGAAGCTTAAACCTCACCACACTCCAAGGACTCATGGCTGTGCATTTATGGAAGGAAGATGCAAAATAATGACTGAAGTGATTATACAATTCATTAGACTTTGAAAGAATCATATTTCTGTCAGCCCTGCAGCTGTTTCTTTTAGAGTTTCACTCTGAAAAATTGGAAAGCTTGGTTCATTTAACACACGTCAAGGTGCTAATTACATCAGGGTTGGCATAAACATGCACAAGGCAGCTGCTGACCATGTGGTGGAGGGAGCAGGGTGTGCTCCCCACAGCGGCTCCCCAGCACCGGCCGAGGGCTGGGCACACCTGCAGCTCCCACTCCTGTCACTAGACAAACTGACTGCCCGCTGAATGGAGCAGATGTCCAGTTACACACGTGGTGGTGCAAAGAGCATCACAGCCCTTCTGGGTTTTGATCATAATATTTGAGGGTCCCTCCACGGGGAGACTGTAAAAGTGAAATGTTGCCCATCATGAAATGACCACATTGCAGATAGCTCTGATCACAGAGGTGGCCAGCTCCCCTGTGAAACGCAAACTCTCTTTGTTCTAAGAGAGAGCAAGGCTGCCTTTCCAAGCCCATTCCTGGGCTGTTGGGCATCCCATGGGAAGCTCAGGAGCTCTCTTCACCACCGGCCCAGCAGGATCAGCTCTTCTGCTTGACCTATTCTTGTAGCTGCTGTTCTTCACACTGAAAACTTTATCCCAACTGTACGATTCCTGCCAAGGGATTTGGGCTAATTGGAGTGGTTTTGAGTAGCCGCCTGCATTTCCCAGCACACACAGTCTGAGCTGTGGCTTGAAGAGCTGATCTGCTTTCCCTTAGACACTGCCCTGAAGGTGAGAGGGTTTTTCTGTTTTTCACCTGCCTTCACAATTCCCATGAGAGGTTGAGAGAGGGTGCCAGGAAAGGCTCAGCCCTTGTGGCTAGTTCAGCCCCAGCCCTGGGGAGTCTCCAGCTCTAGCTGCCTCTGCCTCCAGCTACCCGTGCCTGCCTCTGAGACCTGCCTGCTGGCTCCAGAGCATCCCTTGGTTTGGAAACCTAGATTGCCTGATGTCACTGGGTTTAACTGGTGCTTCTGGAGGTTAGATGGCCATTCAGATAGCAAAGGCCTCCTACCTGGGAAAATAGACCTGAGAGTCAGTGCAGGCACATTTTGACACATTTGATACCTGACACATCTGGAGGTGTTTTGTTTCACCCCAGCCAGCCCCACATCAGACCAAAACCACGGGTCCCAGTGCCTACCTTGCACTGCTTCTCAGAGATGAGAGTCAGGAAGGGAGTGGGAGAGCAGCCACAGGGCAGGGACATGTTCAGTGTGGGAAACACCAACACTACACCACAGAGAGCTCCCTGCAGGCCATGCTCACACTGCCTTGGGCAAGGTTTTTAGGGGGAATAGAGCCCACAGAACATCACTTCCACCAGCAGCGTCAAGGACCAGCTCAGCCTCGACCCTCCATCAGCTGACCTGCCCTGTGCCCTCTGCCACTCTGGGGGGTACGGGTGTGACAGCACTTCCAGAAGCCTGGGCTCTCTCTCCATCCCCAAACCTCTCCACTCTACCTAACTCTGCATCCCCTGGGAAGCAAGGCACAGATGGCTCACAGCAGCCTGGAGGGAATGTGCAAGCGGAGAAGGGGGGTAGGAAAAATACCAGCAAGAGCTCAACTTATTTTATTGGTGTTAAATGCCTTTCAGATGTACTTAAAGGCCCCTGAAGGCCGTGGAGTCCAGTCACATCACAACTAGGCTGCAGGTTCTCATTTGCTTTTAAGCCAAGCTTCAAAAGGAGAAAGGATTTGGGGTAGGGTGATTCTTTTTTTTTTTTTTTTTTTTTTTTTTTTTTTTTTTTTTTT
>VWZN01013895.1:828199-845453 GCA_013396955.1 Regulus satrapa
TTTTTCTCTTTTCTTTCCTTTGTTTGAAGCCAGCACTTCAAAAGCAGCATCTGCAGCTTGGCTGCAGGCTCTGGGTGCCAGAGGAGCTGGCCATCTCCTGCTGGGCACAGAGGAGCCCTGCCACCCTGCCACTGGCCGTGGGGTTAGTCCCATGCCTGGAAGGCATCTGGAGCCAGGCTCTGTGCCCGAGAGCAGCAGCACAGTCCAAACACACTGTGCTGCTCTGCTGGGAGCTTGGTGCTGCCCCTCTCGGAAAGATTGCCCAGATACCTCTGGCTTCCTAAAGGTCCACTTTTCTCTACCTCTCAGGAAGCTGGAAGGGAAGGAAGGATCATTGCTTGACGCTGTAACTCTAAGATGTGGCAGAGCTGCTCCCAGCACTAATGCCTCTTCAGCTGCAGTTCCCTGAGGCCTTCCTCTCCGCATCCCACACTTTCCAAGTGTGGTACTTTGGTCCTTCCAAGCATCTTTTCAGGAAATAATTGACTTGTATAAAGAAATGGGTGTTAGAGTGAGGAGGCTGTAGCAGCTTTTAGCTGTGTGCGAGTCAGATCATCACCTCTCTGGTCCTTTTGTGCCCCGATATAGCTCAGGGTATTTTTGGAGACTTTGAATATTTTTAAAGCACTGGGCTTTAGAGTAATGACACAAAATGCCTCTCCTCTCTGCCCCTCACTGTTCTTCTGTGAGACCTGTCAAACAAAGTCCCAGTTCAGAAGAGTAAAACCTCTCCCACTCTTGCAGATTCAGCAAGGTCCAGGGTCAGGAGGAGCTGCACCCCTCTTTTGCACCAAATCTTACACTGTAAAAAGACCTCTGCAGATCAGTGAGTGCTGTTTGGAAAATCAGCATTTAACCTGGGTAGGAGCATCAGAACAGACTGTGGGGGACTGAGGGAGAAGTGTTCTGTGGTTCCAGATGTGCTCTTGTTATCTCTGAGCCATCTGTAGGTGTGCAGAGATGGATAATTTGGGCTGAACATGCAGATCACAAGTTTGATTTGTTCTTCATAGGCACAGAGGAAGGATGAGAAGGTTTTTTTCCTCTGTTCTAGAGAAATCTAGCCTGTTTTGGCCAGAGTGCTGCTGTGTGGGCCATGGGCTCCAAAGCCCTGGCCATCCCCAGAGCTGTCAGGTGTCCCTGGGCCCTTGAGTGCCTGTGCAGGACGCATTTGAACTGAGTGCTTTCCCCATCTGCAAGTAGTTTGTCCTCCCTGTGTTTGTACTTCAGGAAGTTTATAATTGTTCTAAAGTTGTGTTTAGGTCCTGTGAAGAACCTAAACTTCGCTCTCCTGAAGTGCAAAGGAGAGGGTTGGTGACTTCTTATTATCCTCAAGCCTCCTGTGTTTCTGTGATTCTCTGCTTGCAAAGCATGTTAACAAAGTACATGACAGGAGCTTTTTCTTTTTGTTAGAAGTCTTCACACTGAGTGTTTTCTAAATTGACTGGGGGGTGGCAAGGAACCTAGTTAGTGCCTAATCCACCAGCCCATCCTCTCGGCAAATGGCTTGTGAAAGTCATTAATTTCACTGTAATTGATTTAAACGTTTCTCAGGAGGAGGAAAAATTACGGAAAGCAATGCCACTCTGAATAGAGGGTTATGTGTTCTCAGTTTCCTGTCAAATTATCTCCACATGTGCCCGTCCTGTGCTGGTTGCAGAGCAAACACCATGCCAGGGAATCACACAGCAAATCCCAGCTCACAGAACCTGTGATGAGCTCCAGCACCAGGGCAGAAGGCAGGAGAGCCTGCAAAGGGCTTTGTCTCCAGCAGTTCACATCTGGCTGTGTGGCTCCACCAACAAGACATTGGCACATGAGGCTTTGGAAAGTGGCCATGGAAAAGTACAGAGCTGGACCCGCTGCCAGCCTCCTTGAAATGGCAGTGCTTGTGGTGGAACAGGGCTTTATATGAGGCAGCCACCTGTTCCCCTTGCATTATCTCATTGCTACTACTGTATCCCCAGCTGTAAAGTAGTTTTAATTAAAATTATTTATTGCTCAGTAAGATTTATCCCCTATTTTGGGTGTATCTTAGAAGATAACATTTTTTCCTTATCACTTCATCACTGGGCTTACACTTCAAAGGACTGTACTCGTGGATGTCACTGTGATCAGAATAGAGTATGTGGATTTTAGCTGAGCAGTGACGTACAATCATGTATTTTTAAGCTGAGCTTAGCTTTATTTTGCATTTTTATTTATACCTCTGACAACTGAATGAGTGCCCTGGCTCCAAGCCATATCTCTCAATAATAATGATCTTTTTTTCAGATTCTTGTGAAATGGCTTCTCCACTGTACTG
The DNA here is from genome assembly GCA_013396955.1 of Regulus satrapa. NCBI lineage: Eukaryota > Metazoa > Chordata > Aves > Passeriformes > Regulidae > Regulus > Regulus satrapa. Next base: position 830,505 of record VWZN01013895.1, read on the forward strand.
TGCATGTTCTCTTGGCATCTTAATGCAGTTTCTAGGTCACTGAGCTAAGAAAAGACTATAGGTGCCACTAAAGCCTCCTTAAAGGAGAACCAGCCACAGGCTGGGCCAGGTTGATGGTACTTAGAGAAATCAATTATTGTCATGTACTGCCTTCACGCTGTGCCAGATCAGTTAAAGATTAAGCAGTTTTGTCAGGTTTCACTCCACCTGCAGGACTTTTCATGCTCCTGCCCTCAGACCACCTGTGGTGAATGGATGTTGCTCATGGATCCATCAGTTGTTGCAGGTGTGTGCTGGGAAGGTGGAGAGACTCCCTCTCAGCTGGCACCCACCAGCTGTTGGGCAGGGGGTAACTCGATGTTTCAGGTTCCTTTGAAGGCTGAGGGGTGAAAGCAGAAGCACTGGGAGGTGAAGATATCTCAGTGTGCAGGTGGAGGACAGTCTTGCCTTTGCCAGCCTGGAGAAACTGAGGGAGTTCACCTGGAAGGAGCTGCCAGGGTGAGAGAGGCTGTCCCCCCAAGCTCCAAGGCGAGGAGCTCCTCTCCCCAGTGCCACTGCTGGAGCTGGTTGTGCCCAGGAGATGAGGAGGCAGCACAGCTGCAGTGCTTCCCTGCTTGGGTGGTTGGATCCATCTCCTGGGAGGGAAGCTCAGCCCCGCCGAACTGGGGCTGGGATTCCCCTGTGTGGATACAGCATTGGTGAAAAAAACCTGGAAGCTAACTTCAGCAAACTAATCCATGAATGCTCAAGAGATGTTTGAAGGACTCTGTTCCTCATATGCTGCAACTGCCCCAAAGAGATGGTGCAGGATCAGGACTGGGAGGGGTTCTGGTGGCCCCAAGCCCTCACCCTCTTCTGCCTTGTGTGGAGCAGTAGTCCATGGGCTGGGTGGAACAGTGAGAAATAGCTCTGGCCAGGCAAAACACAGAGGAAAATATTCGGTGTGATTCCTCTTCCTGCTCTCTTATCCTTCTTTTTCTCAGTTTGCTTGTGCAGCCTGCCTGCCAAAGGACTGCTGCTGCCAACAGGAGAGGCTGGAGTCATTCTCTGGGGAAAGGGAGTGGAGCCTGTGTCATGCACCTGCAAAAATTAATATTTATCCTTTCTGCCAAGAGATTAGGCTAAACACTTGGCACCTGCCAGGTTCAACAGGGCAGTGGCTGGTGACGGATGGTCACCTGCTCATCTTCAGAGAGGCTGTGGGGCAGGGAGCAGGGGCCAGCCTCCCCGCTCCTGGGGCAGTGGGACACTGCACTGTCCTCCAGGAGACAAAGCCACCTTGCGAGAGTGACAGACTGCCAGTGCATGCACAGCTCCCTTCACATCCAGAAATGTTTCTTACTGAGGTGCAGAAGGGGTTTCTCCCCGCCCCCCCCCATGCTCTCAGGAGTTGAAACTGAGCCTCAGGTGGTGTGGTTGCCTGCACCCACTGCCCCAAGGCAGGTGGCAGCATCCCAGAGGAGCTGCACAGACATGGACACGGGCACTGTGGCTGGGGGCAGTGGGGCTGGGGAAGACAGAAGGCAGCTCTCTGCAGCACAGGGCCTTGGAGATAATTTTCCTAGCAAAATCTGTCTCTCGCCTCTTTCAGTGACTCCTGGGGGCTCTGGCAGGATATCAGTAGCTTCGTGTCCTTGCTTCTGGTGGCTGTCCTCTCTCTCTCTGGGGGTTGGCCCACACCGCCTCAGGGGTGCTTCCTGCAGGTAATGCTGTGTTCCTGCTTTGCAGAGCATTTCAGCTCCCTCTGCTCCAAAACTCTGTGCAGTGCAGCCAGGGCTGTGTGTGGGTAAAGGCTCCTCTGGTTCCCTCAGTGCTGTGGAAAGTGCCACATTTCAGGAGTGACCTGTGCCACAGGTGCCATTTGTGCAGTGGGAGGTGACAGTGCTCAGTGGCCACAGCTGGACGGGCCGGGATGAGCAGTGATGGGCTGTGCCAGGAGGAGCCACGTTGTGTTCAGGAGGATTGGGTGGTGAGTGTCACCATATAATCCGTGCTGGTGATGCTCTGCCTGGGGAAGGGGAGGTCACAGCTCCTTTCCCATCTGCATCCCTGCTTTTTGGGTGAGTGCTCTGGTTTCGGGTCTGGAGTACAGCCTGTGCTAGCGTACACCATGCTCTTTTCAGCCACTATTCAACCATGGTTATTTAAACCCTGATGTGTGAAATAAGCTCCCCCTTTGTGTGCCCGTTGCTGTGCTTTGTTGCACCGCCGAGGCCATGGTGGTTGCAGTGATTGTGCTGAGATGAAGTGGCTGATCCATGATGCAGCACGGAGCCTCCATCTCCTGGCGGCACCACTGCATGGCAGCTACGCTCAGTGCAGGAGCTGGCCCAGGACAGGGACCAGAGCTGGCCCTGAGGGAAGCCTCAGCACCATCCAGCATCTGTTTTCCAAGGTTTACTGGAAGCAAGGTGCTACCACACAGGCAGTTTCAGGAGGGAGGAAGCTTTGGGAATTTCTCTGATACAACCTTTGGTACTGGGCTCACCATGTTCACACTTTCCCAAGAGTACCTCAGAACTGAATCTTTCTGGAGTCCCCCAGAAGGCCACATCCAAAGTATTTTTCACAAGTAGTAAAGCAAGTACTCAGCATTGCAGCTGCAGCTGGAGGCCCAGGGACTTTTCCTTTCAAGATTTGCCCCTTCTGTCACTTTTCTCCCCTCTGGGTTCCTTGTGAGTGTTGAGTATCTGGGGCCGAGGGAGACTTCATACAGACATTCATTTTCTCTTTTGTAAATTATTTTAAAAGATTTATAAGGGAATTTCAAGTGGATCTGAACAAAGATGGAAAATGACCACAAAGGAAGAAAGACAAGAAGACAGGGGAACATGGAGCTCTGCCAGCATCCCTACGGCATCTGCCAGGCTGTTATTCACCCCTCAGTGCACTGTCAGCCCTTGCCCACGGCAGCTGGGGGACACTGGCCCATGGCCGATGGTCTGGGGGGACACTGATGTGCTGCTGAGGCTGTGGCACTGCTCTCTGGGCTCTGCACCTGCTCTGGCTCTGTGCTTATAGGACCACGGTGGTTTAATTAAAGGTGGCAATTCCACTTCCAGAGTCCTACAAAGAGCCAGCTGCACGAGCAGGGCCTGTGATCTGCTGGCACAGCATGGCTTGGCCCAGGTTGCTGGCTGCCTGTGCCTCCTGAAGGGCTCACAGAGAGCGATCACTTCCCAGTGTCAAGTGCTGTCAATCGCCCATCATTTTGGAATTGTGCACGTCTTTCCCAAAGACTATTCTCCTTTCCAAAGATGCCAGCTGGGAAGGTTCTGTGTCCAGGGCCCCACTGTGTGTCTCCCCAGGAAGCTGGAGGTGCAGTTTGTGTGGGACACCTGTGTCTGCAGGACTGTGTTTGCAGGACCGTGTCAGCAGACCCTTGCAGAAGGGGCATGGTGGTAGCATGTTGGAACTGATGGCAGAGGCTCCAGGGGCACACATGCACCACATCAGGGTCCAGGTTACAGCTGGTGGACAGCCCCAGATGTCTTTGGGGCCACCAAAGCCTGGCTGGAAGGGAGGTGGTGCTCACAGCCAGGTTTTTCCCAGAAGCCTGGGTTCAAACACAGCCTGAGGAACCGGCAGCTGCCGCAGAGGTTCTCCAACAGGAGGAAGAGTGGGGAAGGAGGGGCAGTGAGAAGGGAAGTGGCTTTTCCTAGTCCATGTAACGGGAGCTGTGCTGCCTGTCAGATCACAGCAAGCTCCTCACCCCAGGGAAGGGGGGAGCTCACCCACATCCCCCTGAGCAGTCTGTGCCTGACTCTTCCCTGTCCCCCCAGGTGTCCCTCAGCCAGGAGTGCACCCGTGCCATCATGAAGCTGATGTACTGCCCGCACTGCCGGGGCATGGCCAGCGTAAAGCCGTGCAACAACTACTGCCTGAACGTGGTGAAGGGCTGCCTGGCCAACCAGGCCGACCTCAGCACCGAGTGGAAGTACCTAATGGGTAAGATGACCTTTCTCTGCTGCAGCACAGCTGCCTCACACCCTGGGACTCACTGAGGCTGTGTTTGGCAAGTAAAGAGGACGCTGGGAGGCTCAGGGGAGCTTGTTTGCAGTGGCAAAGCTCTCAGTCCTCCTTGTGCCCACACAGCATCGCTCAGCAAGCTCCTCTCTTTCACACTGTATGTGCACAGCTGGAGTGATCTGAGACCTGAGGGAGCCTGGGTGTTTGTCTGGGCTCACAGAGGGCAGGCACCAGAGGAGATCACCTTGGGCTTGGCCTTTTTCTCCTTTGCCTTGGCACCCTCTGCCTGGCCAGCAAAGCTGCCAGCTCACCCCCAGCTGCAGCCCTGCAGGCGTGTGTTGGCATAAGAACAAAACCCCACCAAAGTCAAGGAGTGTCACCTGCCTCTTAAGGGACACTGCAGGATGGAGAGGGAAGCAGAGCACAGCGAGGTTGGGGTGCTGCCTGGAGAGGTGTCCAGGCCAGCTGTGGCACAGCTAGCTGGAAATGCTCCCTGTGGGAGTCTGCTGCAAAGGAAGGGGAGGAATTGTCCCTTCCCCAGGGTTTCAGTGGCCCTTTGGCCTTTCTGACCAGAGCCAGCCAACTGTCCCTGTCACTCTCTCCTGGCAGGATGACAGCCTCTCTCCTGAAACATCACTATATGGCTTTCCTTGATTGACAGGGAAGCAATTCCATGTGCATTTTGCATTTATTCTGGCTTTCTCTTCCCAAGAGACACTGTCAAGGGGTGACGGCTAGGAGGAAATTTGAGCTTCTTTCAAATTGCAGTTGTACATTTCAGTGTCAGAGGTTGCAAACTGATCAAGGATGGGAGCAAATCGTGGAGTCAAAGGCAGCAATTCACTGGTGGTGTCCTTCCTTCACCCTTCTCCAGGGCCTTCTGTGTAGCCAGAGACGATTTTGTTACACTAAATACAGAGTTACTCTTTCAGTTTGACAAATTAGGGCTTGTCATATTAAGGGAGATTTTAATAGTAAGTGTTTCAAATATAATTTATCACTATTTAGGGGTGCAACTTTTGATTTAAATGTCTGTATCTCAAGATTAGTGCCTCTGCAAGGCATTGTTTGTGTGAAATATACAGTCTCAAAGGTGACACCACAACCCCTGAGTGGCAGCAAAATTAAACTGCAAGCTCTTCAGTGTTACAGCAGACTTTATTTCCCAGAATACAAAAAGAGTTACCAAAATGTACCCCCTTATATTGAGAGTATAAAGGCTGTCATTCCCAACTGGAGTGTTGGGAATTTCCTCTGGGAAATTCCTCTGGGGTAGGCAGAGACTGGTAATTCTTTGTAAGCCAAGCACAGTCCCAAAGCAGCCATTCAAGCAGGAACTTCCAGGCCAGACAGGAGTGCTTGGCCACTAGAGCTTTCCAAGGGGAGCTGAGAGCCCTCAGTCACTCCCTGTCCTGTTTACCTGTTAGTTGTGGGCATACTGGTCTGCCTCTGTTCCTGTATAGCTTGATATATCCCTGCCTATTGTCCTTCCAGAGGTAAAGGTGAGGAGAATTACTGCTTTTCTCACTCCTTCACTGCCACAGAAACCTTCCCACATCCACTACCTCTGGCATCTTATTGACCCAAATTCTCCCACTTTCTCCTGGCTGCAGTGCTTTGCTGAAGCCATGCACTGAGTTAGGAAGGTGAGGGCCAAGTACTGTTGTGTGTCTCTTAATAGTTCTGCACCAGTTTTCTGGTTTCCCCTTCCATATCACCCAGAGTTACTTGGGTGAGCACTCTACCCAAAGTGTATTTACCATTTGCAGGAGGTTCCTTTGCCACAGAGAGTGGCTTTACCTACGTAAAGTAAGGAAAAAAGTGTGCACTTGGTGAAAATGGAGAGGTGTCTCCCGACAAGGAGACCTACCAATGGCCCAGCAGCTTCTCCCACCCAGCATGAGCTGATCCTCCCTTGGTGTGCCCAGAGTGCTGATGAGAGCTGTCCCTGCCTTGTTCCAGATTCCCTGATCGGGGTGGCCGATCGCATCGACGGGCCCTACAACGTGGACACTGTCATCGGCACCATCCACATGAGGATCGCTGAGGCCATCTCCAACTTGCAGGAAAACAAAGATTCAATCACCAGCAAGGTAGGAGTGTGTGCCTGGGCCTGGCTGAGGACACATCACGTGCAGCTGCCAGGACTGAATGCTCTTTTGTGCTCGCTCTTCAGCTGAACTGGGGGAGATGAAGAGTGAAAGAAAGCAAATGCCCACTCTTTTAATGATAAATTACTTTGGTTTCCTACCACCCATCTGACACAGGCAAAAGCCTTTGCGGGTGTTTCCAAATACTGCTCCCTGCCACATCCAGCCAACCTCCTCTGGGTACAGGCACAGGGGGTGGGACTGCATACACAGTGATGGGCGGGGGGGGGCATGTGCCATTTGCTGTCAGGGGCCTCTGTGCTGAAGGGTTTTGAGATGTTTTGGCTGAGCTGAGGCATTCACACAAAGTGCACAGTCCCCAGTGACAGCAGGCAGCTGCTTTAACCTGCCTCGAGGGGACCTTCTGCAGTGGAAACACTGGGCTATCAGGTCATACTGTGGACAGAGCTGCAATCTGGCAGTCCATCTGGAGAGAACAAACCCAGCTCTCCTTAGGCTCACCTGTCTTCCAAGAAGTACGTATCATGAAGGTCTCTTGTGTTGGTCTTCTATTTTTAGTATATTTATCCACTTAACCACAGTCACCTCTGTAGCTGCCGGTAAGAGAAGCTTTGGGAAAAGAAGCAGCCCTCCAGGGCTCCTGCCTTTTGCCCAGACACTCCCCAGGTCCTGCAGCTATCCCACAGTCAGGGCAGAGATGCAGATGAAAGAAGTGGGACAGGTCCTGACTGGATTTTGGATAAGGGAAGGGCCAAAAGTGTTGCTTGGCAAACAGGAATTCACTGGCACACATCAAAGCACTAACGCAGCGTGCATCCAAGTCCTGGGTTAGGTTTCTTTTCTGACATGAAAGGCAATGTTCTTTCTTCCCTCATTAAGTAAGACTGAGGCTTTCCACATAAAAGCAAATCCATGGTGTGGGAAAACATAACATCATCTGCAAAGAAAGGTGTTTCCAAGGGGAACACAGTAAATCTGGTGAAATGAAAGGGGCTAAATAGTCTAACTGGTGTTTGATTGGAGCAACCAGACATGTTTGATAAGCTCCTGTCTATGACCTGGTGAATGGAGCACTCTGCTGGTGGCACAGCTAGCAGAGGGCAGGAGCTGCTCTGTTTTTGAGCCTGGCAAAGCCATCAGATGAAGGATGTTGTTGTCAGCTGAGCTCAGGACTGTTCCAGGTCAGTCCTGGCCATCTCAGAGCCAAGGACATGCTCCAGACCAAGGGCATTGCTGTTATCCTCCCAGTCTGACCAGTCAGGGGGCACTCTGGCACCACACTCACCGTCAGAGGCTGTCACTGCAGCCCCTAAGAGTGGCAGGGCACAACCCCCAGGTTGATTCCTGCACACCCCACTCACACGGCCAGATCAGGTCTCCTCACTGCTTCCATCCCAGGTTTCCCATGGCAGTCTCAGATCTTTCCTTCCATAAAGCAATTTATTCACAGCACAGTAACACAAAAAGCCTTGAGCTGGTATCTCAGAAGACAACAAAGGAACCCCATGGCTTTTATCCTCTCACAGTCCAAGCCTGCCAAAGTGTCAGGGCTCTCTCAGTGTCTGATCACCTGTCTGGTGCCACAAGTCCCCATGCCCTTTGTTATGCAAAGGGTAGGCAGTTCACAGCCTCTGGGCCACCTGGAGCTGAATCTGCAGCTCTCACTGCAGCTGCACTCAAGCCACTCAGTCACAGGCTGTCCTGGGATCTGAGTAAAACCATAAAGAAGCACTTGTGGTAGTGAGCCTTGTGTTCAGGGCAGCACGGATCTGCTCCCTGCTTCCTCACACTGCCCTTTCTCTCTGTGGCTCCCATGGATTTCAGGCAGCAGGAGCTATCAGAGGCTGAGAACATCCATTTGCTCTCATTATCCAATTATCTCTCATTATTGACCCCCTCAATCTGCTCTAGAGTTGGGTTTTCTCCAGCCATAGTTTGCCTTTCTCACCGGAAGCATTTTGGGTGGCAGGAGGTTCACCTTGGTACCACACTGTGCTGGAGTTGCCACTGTCATGGACGCCTCAGAGATTTTTATCTCCTGGAAAGAGGCCATCTGCCAACAGCAGCAATAGGCCAGCAAGACAGAGCAATGAAACCAAGGGTTTGTTTTGGTGGAACCACGTTGGAAATGCTCTACATGCAGCTTTCAGGGTGGGCTGTTGGCACAGAGCGAACCAGACTGATGAACAAAGAAATTGGCTTGGTGCTGAACTGGAGTCATCAGACCCCTCTGGCCAGCAGGACAGGACACCCCAGGAGGGGCCTTTGGCTGAATGGACAAGGCACTCTTGGCTAGGTTAGGACTTGGCTGTCATGATCCAGGAGCCAGCATGCTCAGCAGGTGCACGAGCTGTATCAGCAGAGCTCTGTCTGTGGCCCGAACTCCTCTGCTTTAAGGGGACACCACACAAAGTCACATTTATCAATAGCTTCTGACAGCACCCTGGCAACCACAACAAGCTTGGAGCCCTCTTTTCAAATCAGGTGGCTTCCTTTGTAAAAGCTGGCATATCCTGACTCAGACTGACAGTGCAAGGTCCCTCCTGACCTCTGATGCTTTGTCCAGCCTGGCCCTCTGAGCTCTCCTGCCCTCAGTGAGGCTCAGCTGCCCAGCCCTGGTGATCTGCAGCAGAGGTGTTGCTGCCTGCAGTGGTGATGCAGAGACTGGCAGAAGCAGGTGTTTCCAGGACACCCTTCATCTCATCCGAGAGGCCAGGCTTGAGGATTTGTACCTTCCAGGTGCTTCTGCTCTTGCCTCTGTGCCTCTGGCTACAAAGCCTACCTGAGCAGGTAGTTAGGCTTGCAGGAAGTACCTGAAGATAACAGATAAATCAGTTCTGCTACCTCATTTGCCCCTGAAACATTCAGGGGGCAGTCTGACATCCTGACAGATAGTGGCACATCTGCTGTCCCTGCAGTGCCCCGGTTGGTGGGGATATCCCACATCAGTCTGTTGTCCATCAGTAAAGCTCCCATGCTCTGTAGTCTTGAAGCCCATACCATTGATGTAATGAGTGTAAGCAACTCTCATCTTGTTCTTCCCAGGATTTTATTTTCCAGTCATGAGAAGAACAGATAAAATTGCTATAAATAATTTAATATCAATATTGGCAACTCATCCAAAAACATGTGTTACTGCTGAATATTTTGCTTGATAGTGGTAACCAAAACCAGCTACAATGTGCTGAAAACACATCTGGCACTAGAAACTAAGCCAGAATCTCTGAGAATCTTGGCAATTGGAAGGATAAACATACTTAAGAAGGAAAAAAGCCCCATAACTGTGGAGTGTTAAATAATTAAAGGAATAGCATTGGAGCATGGGATAGAGAGTTTGGTTTGTTTTTCAGGTATTTCAAGGCTGTGGAAATCCCAAAATCAGCACAAAAGGCTCCAGTAGTGAGGACAAGAAGAGACGGGGGAAGGTTACATTGGAGGCCAAATCCTCTGCACAAGCCCTGGAGATGCTGGTGGGTTTGTGTCTGGAGCTGGTCCTGGGTCCTGCAGGTCAGGTCACACCACTCTGGGGGCTGCTGAGCTGCTGAAGAAGATCAGATCATCAAGGGCTGGTGTAACCCAAGCAGACCTGGTCTTCTTGCCTCTGCATGGGGTTGGGTCTATGCTGATAACCAATTTCCCAGGGATTTGTGCCAGACTTACCTGAAGAGGCTCCTAGTGTTGCCTTTTTCCCAACCTGGAAATGAAACTCCTTTAGTAAGGAGGTAATAGAAAAGGGGATCTTTATTTGAACGCCTCCAGGAGCAGTTTTGGAAAGACGTTCACAAAAACCCCCTCCCCCTCCAGGGGTGAGTACATGTTATGGGTTTTAGGAAATTAACATAATTGATAAAAGGCACCAATTAGGAGGACAAGTGGTGATGCAATTCCCCCCCAGGTCAAGCCCCTTCTCTGGAGCCCTCCTTCAGCACCAGTTGTGCTTTGTCCCTGAGAATGGGTCTCCAAGAATTGTTCTCAGCCTTGGTTCCCAGGAAGAACCAAGATAGGCCCCCAAGAGGGGCCTTGTACTCGCTGGGGCTTGGAGCTCTGGAATTTGTTTTGCCTTTCTGCTTAAGGAAAGACCATGGAATAGTACTTGGAAAATGAGTCACTAATACAGTAGACTACAGAGTCTATTAAATATATGTGTGAAGAATACAGAGAACATAAATGGCATCATTAGTCTGATTGTCTTCTCCTGGTTATCCTTGTGCTACTGGAACAGTCCTTGATATGTAACCTTTAGCCTTGGGCACTTGGGTTGATGACTAGTCTTTAGGAGAAGGTTGATGATACATCCTTGTTTGCATAAAAACAGATATTGTGATGGTAAAACAAAAAAATGGGCAGAATCCTTGTGTTTTCTCTGCCCTGGGGCACCCCAGAGCTCTCATGGCCCTGAGTATCCCCTTTGCTTACAGGTTTTAGATGCCAAAGGGAATCTGACAGCTCTCAAGACGTACTGGATCACCCTGCCCAGCAGCCTGTGCAGCAAAAAAGTAATGGCCAGCTCAGCATCAGATGACAAATGTTGGAACGGGATGACCAAGGGCAGGTATGGAGTGAGTCGGAGTGCCAGGAGCACCAATCTGGGGTGAGAGGAAGGCTTTGAAAAGGCACTTATGCATCATCACAGCCAGCCCCACTTGTTCAGAGTGAGCAGTCTGTGCCTGCCCACAGAAATGCTGCATTTCCTGAATATCTCGTACCTGGGAATGTCATTTTGCTGTGTTGAGGGTTAAGCACGGAAATGCACCCACCATGAAATAACTGTGTAGCTTTCTGCTAAGGAAGCAGTTTAGCAGTCTTGTAATTCCACATGCACTCAGAAGGCAGCAGGGCTGGATTTACCACACAAGCTCTGGAGTTGCTGCAGAGAATTGCATACACATCCCTCTATCCATACCTACTCTGAAATGTCTCTGAGAGGGGGCATCAAACAGCTGCAGAAACAGTTCCTACCCCAGCCAAGGTTAAAGGATGGCTGAGGGGAGATTGGCAGCTGCTGGACATGCACCTTTCTCCTCTTCTCTCCTCTTGGGCTTGGCTTTGCCAGCCGGAAGTCAACGCCTTCAGTTCTTCCATATTTCACATTGTTGCCAGCAGTGTCCCAGATCTGCAGGAGCAGGAGGACCAGGGCACTGCGTAAGGCAGCAGCTAAGCTAAGCTTCCCTGGGAGCCTGTCTTATCAAAGTGGTCTGGGATCATTCAGTGGTCCCAGGGTGTCAGTCTCTACATGATTTAACCAAGCAGGGATTTAAATGCCCCTCAGCCTCCCTTGTGGACAGAGATTTTCCATAGGGGAGTGTCACTGTGGGCCCATTGGTACCAGCCTGAGAGCAAGCCCTCTGCCTTTCCTGCAGGAAATCCCTCCCCATGCTGGGACAGGGGTGCTGCAAGGCCACCCAGCCACCTCCTGCCAGCTGAGACCACTCTGCTGGGGTCTGGGTGTGGCAGCATGGCTCAGCCATCCAGAGAGTTGGGCTGCCTCCCAGCAAACACCAGCTAGAGACTGTTCCACAAGCCAGTGGCACTGACTGCAGCCTCTCTGGGGTTCACAGAGCCTGGATTATTCCTGGTGTCTCTGGGGAGAGGTGAGCTGAGCTGGGGGGGAGATATCTTAACCTTTTGCCTTCCTTCCCAGTTACCTGCCCGAAGTGATGGGGGATGGCTTGGCAAACCAGATTAACAACCCGGAGGTGGAGGTGGACATCACCAAGCCAGACATGACCATTCGCCAGCAAATCATGCAGCTCAAGATCATGACAAACCGGCTGGGCAACGCTAACATCGGCAACGATGTGGATTTCCAAGACACAAGTGAGTGTAGCAGAACCAGAGAGGTTCAAGGGTGAGAGGGTTCAAGGCTGAGAGGGGCTGAGCAGTCCTGCAGCGTGCACAGGTGTCCCTGCAGATGCTGCTGCTGCCCTGGGGGCAGGGAGGGGCTGTAGCAGCCTGGCTTTTGGCTTGGACTGCTGAGAGGCCGCATAAGTGCAGCCAACCTGTGGAGTGGCTGGAAGCTGTGCTGTTGCCAGTACCTTACTGCAACCTGCAGGGCTGTCTCCAATGCCAGCCCTGCTGACAGGGCCATTGCTCCTGTCTGCTCCAGAGTTTCCAGCTGCTGCAGCAACAGATGATTAAAGCCAGCAGGAGGTCAGGTTGTATCCCAGGCTGAGGGACGCAGAGAGGAGGGTGTGACCAGGATGGGGCTGGTGGCCAGAGCTCCCCGGGGTTGCAGCAAGAGGAAGGTTCCCACCATAAGGAAAGCAGTCTGTGCTCACCCCGCGTCTCTCTGCACAGGTGACGACATGAGCGGGTCCGGGAGTGGGGACAGCTGTCCTGATGACGTCTGTGGCAAAAGACTTTCTAAGAGCCCCAGCACCAGGCAGCCAGAAACACACGCTATTCCTAAGCAGTCTGGACACGGCATCAATGGGGCCAGCAGCAGATCTTTGCCTTCTGCCTCCTTCCTCCTCCTCCTCTCAGTGGCTGTCATCGCCGCGCAGCACTTGTGGCGGTAACTCGCTGGCACGGCCAGGAAACAGACTGCGGCTGAGGGCTTCACTTTGCCAAAACCAACCAACCAACCAACCAACCAACCAAAGGACATATTTAATTCACCTTGGCAAAAAGAAAAAANAAAAAAAAAAAAAAAAAAAAAAAAGGGAGGAGAAAAAGGTTTTCAGAAAATTTCAGTTGTTTGCTATTTCTGGCAGTGCTCGAGCTGTTTTCTTCTTTCTTGGTCTTTCCCCAGTGCTGGGCCCTTCTTTCCATACCTCATTGTTTTACTTTTGTTATTGCCACAAACTGGCTCTTGGGGCTGACACAAGCCTTTGCAGAGGGCTCCAGGGGAACTCGGCCGAGCCCTCCGAGGGCAGCCGTGCTGCTGCCTTCAGTGGAATATGCAATTGCCCTGCCCTTGTTCCCCAGTGCAGGCCGGAGCGCCGCTGCCGACAGCGCCAGTGCCGCGGGCAGCGCCGGCTCCCAGCGCCGAGACCGCCGCGCTCGGCATGGCTCACGTGCTGCGTTCAGGGCTCTTTGGGTTCTTCCTCTGTGCTTCCTAGCCGGGCAGAGATGGCCCTTCACTTCCAGTGGTCTACGTAGGAGCGTGAGCAGGTTTGGTGGGTTGAACTGAAAGAGTTTGGCAGTGGTTGTTGGACCCAAAAATGCAGAACTCCCTTTTTCTTTGGAAAGGTCACAAGTGGGTTTCTTGACTAGAGCTCGTAGCTGACGGCAATTTGAAATGTAGGTTTCCTACATCTAAGTGACTGGGAATGAGTGTTAGGGGTTGGGGTTTGGGGTACTTTTTCTTTGCATGCTAGTTGGAAAGCCATTTTTTACCCAAGTAACAATGGTCCAATTTCTACCTGCAGTGCAGTACCATTGTAGGTAACAGAGAGATGCAAAAAGGCACAGTGGGATTCTCTATGTGACAGACAATTGTGCTGCCTCCTCCTTCTCTGGCCCCAGCCATAGACAGGAATCCATTTTTTTGTTTGGTAATAAGAGACCAGGAAAGTTTTACTAACTGGAGCTTTGGGACTGGTTGTGCCCCTTCAGGCAGCTGCCTCAGGGCAGAGGGGCTGATGGGGATCACCATGGGTGGTGGGTCAAGGCAGCACTCACCAGAGCAATGTGAGGACGGAACACATTTTGTTTGGGATTTCTTTTTACCTTTGGTGTTTGTTCCAGTTGCATTGTAGATTTTTAATGGATTCCCACTTTCCCTGTTCCTTCCCCATCATCCAATACACCTTCCCTAATCCCTGCAGGCAAGGGCTGAGCCAGCGGGTCACTGCTGGCAGCTCCATTTTGGCTCAGGGGAGGGCCAGGCTCACCCTTTGCTGCCCTGTCCCACCACTCACCAGCCTTTGGGTGATGTGGGCAGGTGCCCTAATCCCACATTGCCTGGTGGGGTGGGCTCTGTGCTAGGTTTTGAGACTGGGGATGGTGAGTGAAGTTATAAATGTCCTCACGTAGCTGTAGGAGTGTCTGTGCTTGTTAGGGCTGTGTGTTTGGGGCTTCCAGAGGCTTCTGTGCCTGATGAGCAGCAAGCATGGACTGGAGCCATAGGTGTAGCAGATGTTGGATACCACACAGTCACTGTGACTGCTTGGGCCTGGAGCAGGGGAATTGGCTCAAACACACAGATTGGGTTTGAGCTTCAGGTGGGTTTGTATTGGGGTGAGTGGGAGGGCAAAACTGGGCCTGTCTCTTGCTTTTGCACAGCATTTGAGCAAGTTCTTCTCTGTCTTGCCAGAGGAGATGTGCTTTTGGGCTGAGCAAACATTTTGGGGTTGGGGTTTGGCTGTTTTCTAAGAAAGGGAAAACCCTCCCATTTTTAACATTAGCAGTTTCTAAAGTGTGCAATTTAAGGAAAGATGAGGACATGAGCAAGGTAATGCTGAAAGCCAGTTCATTTCCTGCTCTCCCTGGGGCCCAGTGGTGGCACTGAGGGTGCCTCAAACTAGGCAGAGATTTTAGGTCAGCTTTGACCAGCCTCTCCAAGTGACAGTGATTAATGTCACTGACTGTGCATCCTTTCTGCCTTGGCCTCACCTTCTTGTAAGGCAAAATCCTACCTGGTCTGGTTGGGTGTCAGAAATGAATGCTGTAGTGCTGGACAATGGCTGAAGGACAGACAGTGCCATTACACCCATCAGAACCCTGGAGAGGATAAATGTAAGCTGTGGTTTTATCTAGGTTTATTAACTCCTAGATATATGGCAAATTCACTTGATTTTTTTTTTCTGCTCTAAAGAGTTCCTTTCTTTTCTTTGTAATTTTTAAAATCAGAATTGCAAGTACAAATTTAACCTTCAGTTACAACAATCCTCACAACCAATCCTGCAGAAGCTTTACATCCAAAGCA
>VWZN01013895.1:845471-868889 GCA_013396955.1 Regulus satrapa
AAGACATTGTACCTTCCCCAAAACACAGTTGGGTTGGGGTTTTAACACATGGATGCTGAGGTCAGTGTTTTGCTTTGCAGAATGGGAGCTTGAAAGTAATTTCCATTTCTGTACAGTTAGTTTTTGCTGTCTATTATCTTCAAAAGCTTCTTATGGGCCCCTTCACATCTTAAATGTGAAGCCAGGAATTTACTGATTATCCAGTTAATACTTTACCAGTTTAATAGCCGAAATGATATGGGCTGTTACAAGAAAAAAAACCCGATAGTGCAAATTAATAAGGCAAAACCTCAAAGAAACAGTCAAATCTGTTATGCAGGGGAAACCTTTCCTGATGCCTTCACCTCCGGGCTGGGGTTCAGCTCCCACTTCTGTATCCCTCCTGACCCTGAGGGTGGCAGCTTCCACCTTCCAGAAGCCAAGGCAGGGTAAGAGCAGCCTGAGGTGAGGGCAGTGCAGGGGGCTCGGCCCCCTCTGTGCCCAGAGATGCTCGATGGTGTTGGTGCTTCCTCCTTGGCCCTGTGTCTGCTAGGGTTGATTTTATATCTGGATTTTATAGTCCATGGCCAGCCTACACTGCTGTCTTTGGTAGTCCCTGGTGACTCAGTTTTTCTGTTCTCTCTTACCCTGAAGTTGTTTCCCCAGCTGCTGCCATTAAATGGCCTGGGGTTGTGTTTGGCCGTGCCACCTTCCCCAGGAGCTGAAATGGCCGAGAGTCCCCAGGATACCAACTCTAAACTAAAGCAAACTGTAATTACTGCTGACTAAACAACCTCTGGTGTGGCTGAACAAGCTGAAATCAATCCAGGTCCAGACAAGTCCCGAGCCTGTGGTCGGGCTGGTGCAGAACCTGGGGCCTTTCAGTGCTTATGAATGACATTTCCTGGGCTGCTGCCTCTGGAAAACACTGTGACACACCTCTCTGTGGCTGGTGGCTGCTCTGGGTTGGCTGCATGAGAAGATCTCTGAGGAACTGGGCTGGCTGGGGAGGAACACCTGCTTCAATGTTCTCAAGATGGTGATCCACTGTGTTCTGGTGTGAAAAGGCCTCATACTTTACCGGGGTGTGGAGGGGGTAGTGGTGTAGGAAAGAAATATTTACAAACGCCTCGTCCCTGGAAAGGGGAGAACCATAAATGGTGGATTTCCAAATGTCTCTGTCTTTCAGCCTGCTCTTTGTGCCATAACGTGTGTGTTTTAAACAATGGTGAGGGTCTCAAAAGGCTTTGAGAGCACAGCTACTTCTCAGTTACAAATGACAAGCTGCCTGGTTTTTTCTGGTGGGCTTGTAGGGACTTAGGTATAGCAGAATATCTAAAGTCCACCTTTGCTTTAAACAGATGCATTTCTATCTGCAGGAGTAAGAATTATTTCACTTATCACAATAGCTGGACAGTTATCTATTTCTTTCTGTTACCAAGGTACTTGTAACTCTCTTGCACTGTTTATCTAAAGTTGAAATATGTTCTTTGAATCCTTGTATAAATAAAAAGGCTGGAGACAAATCTGTATTTACAGGGCAATTATTTCTTATCCATTTAAACGGAGTCTAGCATTTTCTTTCCTTTTCCCTTGTTAAGGCACAGATAAAGGCTAGGTCGACCCCTGAGGAATGAAACTGTTTCAGCCACAAGTGTGTAATGGGCTGATGCCAGTGTTGGCAATAGGGATTTGCCTGCATTTCTGTACCATTCAGAGGAGCCTCTGCTGATTTCTAGGGATGCATGTTGGTGGGAACAAGGTGAGCCTGGCTTGGATCATCAAAGCAAGGATCCTAAGTTGTCTCTTTCTTATCTAGAAGCACAGAAAGTCATGGCATAACAATACAAAAAAAAAAAATCAGAAATGCTCCTGGTATTGGTCATCACAAAGTGTTGTGGTAATTCCGGACCATGGCTTTGCACCAGTGCAGCTGTTGGATGGGCTCACAGCAAGCAAAGCAGCAAGGAGGTTTGATCTCCAGCATGTGCTTGAGACTGAACTGGTACAGCAGAAAGTTTGTGCTTCAGCTCTGTCCACTTCCAGAAGTGGGTGAATGCAGCTGTCAAGGTGATGTGTTGGAAGCTGCTCATGAAATGTCTGAGAGAGACTTGGTAACTGAAAACTACTAAAAGTGTATCCTTCTGTCTGGAAGCAAATATCAGCTAAATTTAATAAACTGACTGATACCCTTGAGTGAGTAGGTATTTATTTAGGTTCCTCTCCTGCAGCTACAGCTATATGCACCACATGCATGCATTTATATACATGCAGACAAGTCCAAAAATATAGGTCTTCTCCAAGGAGAAGTTTTGTGCACACCAGTCTCCCGCTTTGCCTCCTCGGTGTCTAATTATGATCGGAAATAACAGCCTCTTGGTTTGGTGTTTACTAAGGGTGTCTGAAAACATTTCTGCAGTTCATAATGTCACTAAACACTGCCATGTTTGCAAATTCACTGCTAAGAGCCTGCAGAAGGTGTAGGGCGTGGTACAAGCTCAGCTCCCTCTCCCCTGCAGCCCCACATCACTGCTTCCTTAGGCATGGAAAGCTTCAAGGGCTTCAACAGCAGCCCGGTACATACTGGGAGCTCACCAAGGCAGTGGGGCACTTTGCAGGTGCATGGCAGGAGGACAGGAGACAGCCATTGTGGCTAGGGGCTGTTGGCACCCAACTGGCAGCACCACCAAGACCAGAAATAGCCCAGCAAAATCTGGACAGGGGCATCAGACCTTTTCTGAAGAGGGGGTGAGGCTCCTACCTGCAGTTGGACCATTTTCTGACAGAGGCAGCAACTGGCTTCACTGCCAGAAGATGGCATTTGTGTTTAACTTATAAACAACTCTGTGTCTAGTGACAACTGCCCTGTTCCTAGCTCCTCCTCTGCACAGACGAGGTGCAGGGTGGGAAAGGACCACTCTTCTGGCATGAATGACCATCCTTAAGTCAGCTGCAGGCAGGTAGCGAATAAACATCCATAGCGTCAGAGAGAGGGAGGCCAGGTGCAGCCCCAGTGGCATTTGCTGGTGCTGAAGTGACAAGAATGGTGCCCTGAGATGGTGTCACCTGGGCAACACCTGGACCAGTGCTGGGATGAGCTGCAGAAACTGGAAATCAGTAACTCATGCTGGGCAAATCCCAGAGCAATCTGACAGGCTACTGTCGCCCACACAGATCAGAGGAGGGTTCATGGCACGTGTGATGCCATGCACAACAAAGATCATGTTTTTTGTATGAACTGGAGCGTGCCCTAAAGCACCACCCAGGGACTCTCTGCAAGTCCCTGAGAAAGCCCACTGATGAGTGCAGGCAGGAGAAGGATGAGGAAGGTGGGGCAGCAGCTGGCTCTTTTCCACACTGTAGGGAATTGGCATGTGCCTGTCCCACAGGGAGGTCCCTGGCAGAAAGGCTCATTGCCTGAATGCCAGAGTCATGGCCTGGGAATAAGGGGTGTGCCGTGGAAATGTTAATTGGGCAAGAGCCATTGCCAGGGAAGGTCCAAAATCCCTGGAAAGAGTGGCTGTGGAGGAATGCAGGAGCCCTCTGCATGCTGCTGGGGTGGGCAGCATCAGGGCTCTCCTGCTGAGCTTTCTCCTTTCCAGCAGCAGGATCCCAGCCTGAACTGCAGCTCCTGGGGCCTTGCACCAGCCATGTGCCCTGAGCACAGGATGCAAGGGGGCAGATGAACAGGCCTACATGTGGGAGCTGGGTAACAGGAGGAGTAACACCACGCTCTTGTGCTCGTGTGAGAGAGCCAACTCCTTTGGGCCCAGAACCAACATCCCATTGATAGGCTGCTATTGACACAAATGATGGTAGGTGTGTGGCAGGTCGAGTTCTTCCTCCATAGTCAAATAAAAGCTCATCCTTGTACTTCACTTCCAATTCCTTAATGGGTGGCACTTCATTTCACACCAGTCTGTGCTCTGCTGCTGCAACAGTTCAGGTTCATTTTTGTGTCAGCAGCAAATATCAGTCAAATGTTCCTGTTTTGCCTGAAGGCAAAGGGTTGAAGCAGCTCAGCCTCCAGGCAGCAGCTGGCACCTGCAACCAGCCCTGCAGCAGCTGCCCGGCACTGGCCAATTTGGCCTTCACCTGGCTAGGCTTGGCCCATCCCCACCCATCCTGTGCAGCTCAAACCCATGTCAGCACACTCTGGTGTAAGATAACTCTCTGTCCTGGAAGCACAACAGCAATTCTACTGAAGTCCAGAAAGATTAGCACTACGCTATCTGGCCAGCCTAGTAAATAATTTTCTGGGCACTCAAAAGACACTTTGGCTGTAGGCAAGGGGCACTAAGATGCTCTGGAGAAGATCAGATGTATCACAGAACCACAGAATATGCTGATTTGGAAGGATCCACAAGGATCGTGGAGAGCAATTCCAGCCCTGCGCAGAACATCCTCAAGAGTCACACCATGTGCCCAAGAGTACTGCTCGAATGCTTCTTGAACTCTCTCAGGCTTGGTGCTGCACCCACTGCCCTCGGGAGCCTGTTCCAGTGCCCAACAACCCTCTGGGTGAAGAACCTTTTCCTAATATCCAACTGAAACCCGCCCTGACGCAACTTCAGCGTTGCATCGCTGCACCAGCAGCACCACCCGCAGCAGAAGCAGCAGCAGCAGCAGCAGCAGCGTTCCCGCGCAGAACACGGCAGGTAAAGCAGCCGCTCGGGGAAGCAGCTGCTGTGCAAATCCCCTGGCTTTACAAGCGAGCTGCGGGCTCCAAAAGTGCTTTCAGGTTTCCGAGTGGGAAGGCAGCCGGCGCTAGGACCCGTCTGGAGCCTCCACCCCCGCCCGCCGGGAGCGGATAAATAGAGCGGAGCGCGGGCGCTCCCGTGCCGGCGCTGGGGGCCCGCGCCCGCCCATGCTGCAGCTCTGCCCGGTCACGGCCTCGCTGCTCCTGGGCACGGCCAGGGCGGCGAGCGACGAGGAGCTGCTGGCGCGGGAGGGGGTCACCTTCTGCGTCAATGTCACCCGGCAGCAGCCGTTCCCCGGCCTGCGGCGCGTCCGCGGCATCCGAGTGCCCGTGTTCGACGACCCGGCCGAGGACCTGTACCGCTACTTCGAGCCGTGCGGCGCCGCCATCGAGGAGGCCGTGCGGGCCGGCGGCAAGTGCCTGGTGTACTGCAAGAACGGCCGCAGCCGCTCCGCCGCCATCTGCACGGCTTACCTGATGAGACACCGGCAGCTCCCGCTCAAGGACGCCTTTGAGGTAACGGGCCGACAGCCGGATTCATGTTTGCAGCTCTTTTGGGGAAGAAATGCAATGCTTCTTATGAGTAATGATGATTTCCTGTAGAGTTATTTTGGTGCTTTCACCTGCCCCTCACCAGTTATACAGAGATTTGACATTGCAATAAACGGTCCCCTGTAAGTGTTTTCATGCCCGGCTTGGTCTAATAAGTTTTCAGCGTGGGGTTTCTAGGACGAACATAAATCCAAATGCAAGTAGGCTTTAAGCACAGGTATCAAACATACAAAGCTGGTTTGCTTAGTGAACGTTTTCTCTATCATTTGCACAGTCACAAAGTGAAGGCAGAGACATAAAGTGAGTGGGTGCAGGAGCTGTTATGCGGGGTTTGCTCCTATGTGACAGCTCCACACAGCAAAGAACCATCATCCTGTTAGGCCTGCAGCAGGCCAGGGACCTGCTGGCTATCAGCCATAGCTATATTGCTATGAGCAATATAAAAATATATAAAATATAAAAACATGTCAGCTTTCCTAGGAAGCCTATCAGTACTACAGACTACTTGTAGTACCATACCAACTATGAGTTTTAGTCTTCACCCATTTGCCAGGTGTATCACTTTAGACAGCAAATTTGCTTTAGACTGAGGTGTGCAGAGAGTGACCAAGTTTCCCACTATTTAAACATGAGCAGTGTCACTGCACTTGGTGACAGACTTTCCCATTTCCAGCAAATCCACAGCTCTGTCTCCTGCCCTGCCCATGAATCCCTTCTGTAGCCAGGCCCACATGCCAGTTCCTAGCAAGCACCCAAATGAAGTCAGCTCACCAAAATAGCTGTTTGTTACTCTCTAGCCAAATCAAAATCTAAGTAAATCTTCTCAAAATTTTAAGATCAAAATTCATTTGCATGACTCCCACAAATGCAGGATACCTTGCTTCTACTATGTCTCTCCTGTTCCCTAGGCTGTGAAAACTGCCAGACCCGTAGCAGAACCGAATGCAGGATTTTGGTCTCAGCTGCAGAGATATGAAGAAGATTTGCAGAAAGATACCAAAGCAGTCTGCTCTGCTGAACAAAGGACTTAAAAACAGCAGTGTGTGAAGATACTTTAAACAAAGTGAAATGATTTGTCCAGACTTTAAAAAAATAAGGAAAAAAATCACCTCCTAAATTGCCTGTACATAAAACACTTAATGGAGTTGATGGTTCACTAAATTAATTCAGAGCATTTCTGTTGGTAATGTGTGGAAACAGGTAAGCAGAGGGTAACAGCAGAAACAGAAAATAGTTGGAAGGACTGTAAACAAACCAGAGGAAGGCATGGAATCTTCAGCAGTTCTCTTCCCTGAATATTTTCCCCTGAATGACATTGATTATGGTAATGATGAATTGAACAAAGGCAGGAGTTACCACACACAAGGATTTTATTCCTGTTTTTAAATTTTACCTCCCAGTAAGATTTGATGCCAGACTAAGGAAGTTCTGAATTTCTCTCTCACCTACTGGATCCTGATTCATGTTAATTAGCTAACATAACCTTTGGCAAGAAACTGACAGTGGTTGGTGCTTTGTCTTTGGATTTTCCTTATGTTCAACTGGACCATAGTACCTTCACAAATTACCTAAAAGTCCAGAGGACAGAACATACAGGTGATGGTAAGAAATTACGCTCCCACCACACAAGGTAAAAGCCTTTTAAGCTTTTGAAATTATTCTCTAAAACACCAAAGGAATGATTTAAAGAACAGCAGATTATAGTGGAGGGAAGAAGATGACACTGGCAATCTAGAAGTAATCACCACTCTCTTTAGCTTTACTTACTAACGGTGCCCAGTTCATGCCTTGGTGTGTCAGTTTACAAGTCAGCTGTTCCTGCATGCAAGCAACATGGCTAAATAATTTCTGCTGAGACTGCTTGCAAATGAGAGACTTGCTTTCCTCTGGAATGATCTATTGGGCACGAAGCTTCCAGATCAGACTGCTACGTGTTTATCATTAGCCGTTCAAAACAGAGTTTTGTCAAACTGTATGAATACGTTGTCGTTTAAAAGGGACAAGTTATGGAACCTGAGAACCTGCAGGGTGAAATTCCATTCCACCTTGCTGAAAGCATAAATACAAAGTAAAGTTAGCTCACTGCCATCTGCCTAAGTGCTCACACAAGGTAAGCACATGTTCCCAGCAGTGGAGTAGTTTAAGGCAGAAATTCTAATGATGGAACAATGACAGAAAATAAAACCACTGGGGAATTACATGAATTAGACAATTCGGATGCAGTAAATGTTCCCAAAGTTAAAGACTGCTCAAAATTAAAGTAGTGTTATTTTAAAAGCTGAAACCATAGAAATAAAAATAAAAAATTCAGGCTATCGTTTTCTTAGTTACCACCAGGCATTTTCACACCAGATGCTTTCTCCACTCCCAGCTGTGTTTTGTTCATTCTGTATGGTTTCTCTTCTGTATCTGCATTACAGCCAACAAGAAATTTGTTGCACATCTGCAGATTTGAAGGTGAGTGCTTGCTCGAAAAACTGTTGTAGCTTTTATAAACCTTGACTATCATATATAATAAGAATTTCAGTATAACATTAAGATCCTTATTAGAGGATTCAATTCATCAAAAAATCTGTTTCAGTCTGTGGAACAAAGTTTATTTCTTGTCAAAAGATTAAGCTGCAAAACAAAAGAAGGGAGCTAAACATTAATGAAAACACAACACATTTCTAACTGTGAGGCATATGAACTTGCAGTCAGATAGAGCTATCAGTTCCACATGTTTGAGTCAGCTGAAATAAAAACCATTGCTCTTGAGTGTCAGCATATACTGCGCTCTGGTTAAATTTTACCAGGCTTCTCAGCACGCAGAAAACTTCATGCCACAGGATTTCACATCAGGGCATCTTCTGTAGAAAGCTATTTGCATCTGAAAACCATTCCTATTCACATTGAAAACCGTACCTCCTCCTGGTACTGCTCCAAATTAAGGCACAGGATTGCAACTTGGAACCGGAACAAAGAAGTAGCTCACTTCTTTATTTGAGTTCATAA
The DNA here is from genome assembly GCA_013396955.1 of Regulus satrapa. Lineage (NCBI taxonomy): Eukaryota > Metazoa > Chordata > Aves > Passeriformes > Regulidae > Regulus > Regulus satrapa. The sequence continues at coordinate 853,696 of VWZN01013895.1, forward strand.
CCTCCTAACGCTACAGGTGATGCAGAATGGAAGCTCAGACATACTCCTTGTTGCTTATGACTGTCTCAGGGTTCCTGGGGTACATGTGTGGCTGAGAAGCTGCCTGTGCTGCTGAATATGCATATTTGTTGGGACTGTAAATCAAGAGAAAAAAAAAGAGATACAAAATAATAGGTATTAGACACATGCCTATGGTTTCAGGTACTTTGAAGTTTCTCAGTTAGCTTTGTGTTCAGCCCACTGATAGCACATTCTTCACAATGGGGCAGAAATTAGAGACCTCCTGTTCTCACTGTTCTGGTCGCTAAGGGGGAATAGATGGGGTCCCTGAAGGGCTGCAGAGCCCATCTCTCTGGTAACCTCAACCACACTTGGGCAGTGTGACCCCTTTGAAAGTTTCCTCCCAAATTTGCCCTATGCCAAGACAATTCCTAGCTCACATGTGCTCTTCCTCGAGGCATTTCAGTCAAGGGCCCAGAGCAGAAGCCCTCAGCACCTTTGTACAAGCTGAAGGTTTTAACACAGGAATCAAGGTGATGAAGAAAGAAAACAGAAGTATCTTCACCCAGCCCCTTGAACTGTCATTCATCACACTGAACTTCTATTTCATATATCAGCTTTACCTGATTTTCAGGACATTTCAGGACATTTGGTACTTTGTATCAAAGTAAGGTGAGCAAGATCTAAAGTCCAATGTGGCTGATGAAATATTACCATAAAACTGAAATGGTTTCAGATTAGGCAATGGAGTATGAGAGGAACACTCACTTACTACATTTTGATATCATTTTCCTAAGATTAAATACACCAACAGTGAATATGCTTCTTCCTTGCATATTATAATTCTCTCAAGCTTAGCTAGTACAACCTCCAAGCCATTTGAGTTCTGGGAGACATGGACCTCTGCTATTTCTGCCTATTTCATCCCTCTCCTTCAAAAAGAGGCCTTTTGTATGTGTCAAAGTTTAAGACTGAAACAAAAATGCAGGGAAGGTTAAATATTGAGGCCAGAAAGCTCCTCTTTCCTGATTTGTTGTCCAACAGGAATTTCCATAAGGAACAAGAAAAAAAGTGATGTTTCTAGTGATCAATTCCATGTGCTTTGGGACATGCCTTTACACTTCCTGCAAATTGAACAGTGTTTGAATATTTTACTCACAGTGAGTACTGCAGAGAAACTGGATGGTAATACATTATGTAGTTCTATTTACTTCTCTTCTGGCGATAGTTTGCTCTTTCCCTGCACATTTTCACCACCTGCAGTGCCCAGAATTACCAAATACAAGTTAGAGGTGACTGCTGATGGTGATGTAGCCTGTCTGGGAGGCACAAGTGTTTGGTACAGCACCTCCTGCCATCACCAGTCTGTGACATGCCATAGCATTGTTTGTAATTTATACATATTTATACCAGGGGGTGAGAGAGAGACAGAATAGTGCACAGATAGAAAGTGGAATGTGATTGACAGCTACTACTTCAACTGACAAATCCAAGCTTACCTGTAATTCTGGTTTTCCTTCCCTCTGCATGAACAAGTCAGTAAGATCCCACCAAGCATATAAAGGATAGATCCAGCCCAGCCTAAGTACAGAGCTTCTCCTAGTTCATACCTGAAACATGAAAGATTTTATGGAAACAACTTGTAACAGGATCACAAAACCATGCAAACAAATTCTAATCTGTGTGGAAAATCAGCTAACTGAAAGGCACTTCAACAGTAAACAGAGAACAGATCTGGCTTTGTGTCTGCTCAGTAAAACTCTTATTTGTATGGAGTCGCTCTGCCAAATTAGTGACAGTACAGAGAGTACCAGGCAACATAAAGATAAGTAGCAATAAATAATTGTGTATATTTAACAAATTGTTGATAATAAATAATAATGACAATAATGACCTTCTGTGCAATCCACACTTACTCTGCTTTTTTATTGGCTATGTCACTGAAACAATTTTCTGAAACTGAACGATTCGGATCTTACTGTCTATGTGCTGACAAAAGGCTGACCACAGACATCATTTTTCTGTGGACACAACACTCTCACCTACAAGTTGCTGGTTGTATAGGCCTAGTTTTCAAATTTGGATCCTAAAGGATATTCAGCACCCTCTGTGGTTGTATGGCTGAAAGGCATTTATGAATATCCCAAGCTGAAAAAGAATAGTTCCCTATTTCACTGTACAAAACTATACGTTTCAAAAAACCCCCTAATCTAGTCCAAGAAATTAATTGATAATGAAATTGTCCCAAAGATTAGACACAACTGAGTCTGGAAAAGTCTGGCAGGAGTTTCATAAAAAGAGAAAAACAAATTGTTATGATCAGACAAAAACTATATCCACAATCCACCTGTACATCTCTGGTCTGAGATACCCAATATAAGGACAAAATAAGTGTCATGGACTGCACTGAAGGTACCACAGAACCAGAGATTTGTGTTTTCTTTCCACTTGGAAAAATAATTATTTAAAAGTGCCAAAGTTTCTGACTCTGGAATACATTGCTCACAGGAGGGTTTCAGAGGTTTACACACATTCTCAGCTCTCCACATTCTCATCACACAAGGTCTCCACTGGTTTAGGTACTTCCAAGCATGGAACAAGCAGAAAGTCATTATCAAAAAACCCCAGGAGTACAAATTGCACATTGCCCAGTGCCTGCAATCATTTTTGCTCACCAGTCACCCAGAGACAAGAATGAGTAGATGTCATACCAAAGCAAAGTTTATAGGAGACATCTGCAGGAGAACTTTGTTTGCCTTCAGAGCTGTAGGAGAAATTCCTCTAAGAATTAGCAGAGGTTGACTTCACTAATTTGCTTAAGTCAGACCAAAAAAAAGCCATCTCAAAAACTAGATTTCCAATCTCTTAAGAGTGAAGATCAACACTGGCATGCAATTGAATTTAAACCTGTCTCAAAGAGTCCATGTCCAGCTTTACCAGTGATCAAACTTAATTCATCAAGAACTCCTCAGTGAATCAATAGCTTAAACATGAAGTTTAGATATTAAATTTAAATTAAAAAATTCTTTAGCTACTGAATGCAAACCATCTGGTAACTGATTAACAGGCATGGATGTTGAAGCCCCAAAGCTATAGCAGATAACTATAAAACACACCAACTATCCAACTAACCGAAATTCCTTATCAACAGTTGTTTCAGTCCTCTAATGTATTTATTACCCTTCATATAGCTCCCTCAAGGGGATATAAAGCAACAAAAAGCAACTGCACAAATACAATTTCTTTCTAAGCACTTCATTGAAAACACAGGGAAAACTGACAAACAACAAAAGCAATTGCTTAAAGTACTTTGATTTATCACAAAGCACTTCACCTCTGACTTCCCTGAACTGATTCCTGGGCAGGAACTTACAAAACACGTCAAATATGATCCTAGCAACTAACAATTTATAGTTTACTGATCTATGAATTATATACTTGGTAGAAGTATATTATAGATGTCTCATATTCCACAGGCAATATGTTTCCCTCTCCTTTTCCCCCTCTCTGCAGGAGAGGCCCAGTCATTTCTACCCTTCCTCATTGCTAAACAGGGCACCTAGATAAGGTGCCATAAACTGTCATTTGTTTTTGACAACTGTTACTTTTATATCAAAGAGTAAGGGCTTTTATACCTCAAAACTTGTTTATATGCAACTACAGTAGCTGATAATCCCACACATTTTGCGTCATTTTAACTCATAAGGCAAAAAAAATATTGAGCTGTTAATATATAGACATATTTAAGACAGGCAGCAGATTTCTCTGCAGATCACTAGTACAGAGTTTGAGCTGATTTGCATGCGATTTCCCCCTGCATGTACATCTGAGGTACTTTATTCTATCCAGAACTTGAGTATTGTACCTCTTTTGGTCTAAATGCCAATGCAGATTAAGAATTTTACCTTTTCATAACACTGAGATACGTACTTCACTGAGTTTCTCAAGAAAATGCAAACACAGTACAAAACCCCCTCAGACGCAGGGTTGGTATTCCTCACACATTCACTAACTCTTCCAGAAAAGAACTCTCCTCCCTCCCCACCAACATCTCTGAGGTGAAAATATTCCCTGAATACAATTTTTCTCTCCTGTAGGACTGGATAATGGGATCCATCCAAGTTCTGAAATTCTGGAGCAGCTGAGGTTAGGGCAGCTTTCTAACACACAGTGGAGTTTGGTATGACAGATACATTAACTTACTTGGTGCCAGCGTACAGTTGGTTAAAAAACTGAGCAGTAACCATTGCAGCATACCAAGAAATAGCCACCATGGAGCAGAGACCTACCAGAAAAAGTTTAAAAAGCACACAGGTGAATGTTTCCTTTAATGGCTGTAACAGATTTAAACCAAGAACAAGTTCATTTCATTTAGTCTGGCTGTGAAAGCAATACAAAGTATCAATAGTGCTCTCATTTCAGCCTCATTTTACCTGCTAAAATAAAAAGAAATCCTCCTGTGACAGTAAACTTCATTTTTCCGTCTTCATCACTCAACCCAATGTTGGTGCACTTCATACCAAGCAGTGAGAGTACTGCGGCTAAGAATCCCAAAAGGATGGAAGTAATCATCAGGGCACGGCATGCCTGAATGTGAGCTACGATGGAAAAAGAGAAAACAAATAAGGATCTAAACAGAAATTACATTAACCTTGTGCTGAAAAAATAAATTAATGCAATTGGAAGAAGTGACAAAGTTAACGTAAAATTAGGTGCAGTAATGAGTGAATCTTGTCCAACTTTGTCATCTGGTTCAGAGAAGCCTCCAAACCCAAGTGTGTTTAGCCTTCAAATCAAACAGATTTGGGTGCTGAACTATGCCTAGGCTTTATAAATTCAGTAACTCCTCTTGTGTCTTTAGTAAATCCTGAGAAACTTCAGCAAGCCGCTCATCCCATACATTCCTGGGAAAATGCCTAGTGGTATACACGGTCATTTGCAGGAGCAGGAAGAAGTCTCCTACTCACAAGTCCTGAATTCCTGACACACGTACAACTGAGTGCACAGGACACATCTGAAATCCAGGTGATAGTCCAGGTGTGCAAGGCTCTGGCACTACTGAGAAACTGGAGAAAGGTGCCAGCTTTGCTGCTTCCAGGGAGAGAGAGGAAAGAATTGTGCCCAAGTTAGCAGTGCACCTCCCACTCGGTGTAACAAACTGGAGGTGAGCGTGTCTGAGAGCTGCAGCAATCCTCCCCTAAGGCATTCTCCTGTGAAGAGGTTACAGCCGCTGGGGCACGTTAGGGAATTGGGTATGCTGGCAATTCTGCATCCTTTAAGCTCCTGGTCTTCACAATCAATTGGTATCAATTGCACAGAAACCAAGACTAGATGATGAATCAGCCTAAGAAACAGACCAAATGGGGACTTTGAGCTCCTTTAAAATGGCACCCTGCATTTGGCAGGCTCCAGGTCAAATGGCATTTCGGCACCTTTGTTGTGAAATAGGCCAAGCGTCACAACCTGGCAGGGCCACAACTGCTGATTTTGTTTACTTGATTACCTTTAAGTTCTCTTCCAATCTAAACAATTCTATTACTCCAATTTTAATCATACGTCAGAAGGGCCAGACCTGACTCCAACTGGATGCTCACATTGTTGGTGCCATCATTCAAGCTCTTGCTCCCTGACCACCTCCACTAGAACCTCCTGCTGTCTAGCTCTGTGGCAGAGTGAGCTGCAACTCTCCAGACAACAAAAATCAGACAGAGAGGGTAATTTTAGAGTTACTCAAGATGGCAATAAGTACTCAGGAGATAAATATAAAGAATTAAAGGATAAAATCATTTGAGGAGTTAATGCTTTGTTAAGCATTAATTTTAATTTTATTGTGGAAAAAAAATTGAAGAAAGTAGTAAAATTGGAAAGATCTCTCCAAATACCAATAACATTTCAAGGTTGTTGCCTGCAGAAGGCACTGTTAAGGTAAGTACTCAACAGTACTTCTTTCAGATTTTGGATCTTACACTGTGGCAATCACCATGAGAGGTCCAATAACTCACATTTCAGGTCTTGGGGACTCCTGCAGTGTTAGATGGGACTCCCCATATCTTTCCAGGACACACAAGCATGCCCTTGATTGCAATCCAGTGGGAAAGGGATTACATACAACAGTACCACAATACCATAACGCAACAGCCTTAACTGAGGACCTTAGTTCACAATTCAGAAAACTCTTTTTTTTTATTTTAAACTTAGCTTATTCACAAGATACAAAGTCAGTTCATTTCATTAGTCCACACCAATTGTAAGAAATTACCCCCAAATCCTGTCAGTGGAAAAAACACCCATTGAACCTTTAAAAAATGGGGGCAAAAATAGTTTACAAAGCTTTGACAACTAGTTATATCAAATGTTTGACTTAGTTGTGACTAGACAGGCGGTGCTAGCTATATGGAGTAGACAGTCATGGTTTCAGTCTTGTACAATATTGCATTTTAAAAGCTCCTCACTTCAAATATTTGTCATTTAGATTAGTGGTTTAGTGAACTGAAAAGGATTAAACTGGTTTAAAAGACCTAAATCTGACTTTTCCCATACATAAAGCAAAACCCAGAAGTATTCCACATAGTTCACTTGCCAATCAGGAAACTTTCGTGGAAAATCTTCATTGTCCTTCTGATAAGCGGTAACAAAGACACTTTTGTTTTTTCTTTTTGCCCTCCCTGCAGTTCCTGGCATCCCTGCAGCAGTTTGGGCTAAGTTTCTAAACAGGAATTTGAAACATGCCTAAACTGACTATGGTAATTTTTAATCTGCCTCGGTTCAATCCGCAAGCACTGTGGATGTTTCTCAGAGGTCCCTTGTTGATACCAAATGCATTTTCTTCCTCATCCCTGCTTTGCCCAGCTGTCCTTTCAACTGTTACTACCATTCAGTGTCTTTTGACTTTTTCAGCTTTCCTTTCTAAAAGGGTTTTATCTTCACAGTTTTGCAAGCTGTTTTTCCCTTCCCTCGCCTTTACCCCTCAACTACACTGCCATTTTCTCAACTGCCAGACTGATCTCCTCTTCAACAGATCAAACCTAACCTTCACAAATTCACTTCAGAGCCTGTGCCAGTCATTTACTTTCTGGCCCCACTTTTCTCCTTTCTGCTGACTCTGTGTAGTTATCTGTAGCTCTCAGGAGCTTGCCTTCTGTTCTCTTTGGTCTAACACTCACGGTGTTCTTTTCTGACCCCCAGCAGGTTCTTTCCAAGCCACTTTTTTCTCCAGATGCTGATGTCCTGCAGGCCCATGGCCCAAATCTGCACATACTCTCAGAGGCAACACCCCGTGTAAACACATCCATGACAAGACACTGCCTGGAGGCAGTGGCAGTAAGCTACAACCCGGCCCTTGGAGTGGTTTTTACAAGAACCAAATAAAATCAGAGAATCATTAAGGCTGGCAGAGATCTCTCAGATCATCAAGCCCAACCACTAACCCAGCAGTGCTGGTGTACACTGACAGAAGTGCTCTGCAGAGGAAAATGATCCTGCTGTTACTGAGGCTGAGATGTTTAAACAGGGTTATGTTCCTCTTCATACACACACACACACACACACTCTAAAAGCAATTCTTAGAGAGGACTGAAAGATGAAAAGAACAGATTATTCTCTAAATACTGAACGCAGTTTCAGAGAATTGCTATGCTAGTGTTAGAGCTGGTCAACAACAAGCCGTTACTTCAGACTTCAGAGGGAGAAAGTGAATTTAACACCTCATTCCCACTAATCCTATATTACACATTCTTCAGATTAGGAGTATCCTCCTACCTATTTAGTTTAGCCAACTCCTAGGGCAGATCCAGGTAGAAGGAAGGCATTTTTATTCCAAATAAGTATCTACATACTGAATTATTCAAGATTTATAAAAAACAGCTTTACTGTCTATAAACATGCTTACTATCCACAGAATATTGCCTAGTTGGGCGTTTGAGGACAACCACAATTTTGATGAAGACTAATACAAGGGACAGGGGCCAGCAGATCTAAATTTCTTGATGTTTAAAACCACATCCAAACAGACTTTAGTTAACAAGCCCGGACAGTAGTTAGCAGTAGTTAACAAGTCTAATCATATATTAATTTATAGCATATACTCCTTCTATTGATTATAATATAATGTGTTATAATTTGTATAACATATAATCATGTGTTTCTTGGATTATCTACAATTGTCGGTCTCAACTCACAAAAACCACTACCACTTCTCAGCTAAAAACAGTGTTTCCTATAACATGAAAAAAAACTCCAGCTACAGTACATGAGCTATGAAGTATTGCAAAAGAAGGTCTATGCAATAATTCCAAATAAATAAATAGTTTTTAAATGTCCCCTACTAAGACATCCCACGAGATGCTAGAGATTACAACCCACTTTAAATGCCTGTTAAACGCTTGATCAACCGACTTCATTTGCCTTATTTTATAGCCTTTCTTAACATGCCTGACACATTCTGCTGCTTGAGAGATTTTTATTACTTCAGCCCACAAAGTCCTTCTTTGGCCAGTTATTTTCCAGTATTACCATCTTCCCAAAACAAGAGCACTATTACTTTTGCCAAGAAGTTTTGAAGCAACACAAACAAGGCTGCACAAAGTCACCTACCAGGCAGTGCAAGCATAGAGTCAAAATCCCTGCAGTTGGATACTCCAGTGCTGTCTTCTGCACAGCTCTTCCACAGGTTTTCAAACAACGTAGATGTTGTGATCACAGAACCATGTACAGTGGAGACTTTCCAGTAATTATTTGGCAAGGTAGCTCCAATAACTGCCAACCCACCCAAGCACAAAACAAAGCCAACAATTTCCAATGCAGCAGTCATGCTTGTGAGTAGTAACAGTTAAATATCCTTATAATTAGATGACAATGAAGTGAAGCCTTTCAGAAGCCTCCTTGCTGTTTTATCTCTGTGTTTCACTCCAAAATGAGTCTACCTTTGCTCTTTGCTCTTTCCCCATAGATAAGACTCACTGGGCATGACAAGAAGAAGTGGGAGCAGTTCATGATAAAGATATTCGCGTGTAAAAAAGGCGTCAATATTATTTTTTTTTTCTAATAGGAAGTGAAAATAAGCCTATTCTTTTTCTCAGCTTAGAAAGTCCAGTCAGTATTTCTACAAAATACCTTGTAAGAGTGATAATATAGGCAAATATTTTATTTCTGTCTCTTTTCTGAAATCAACTAGATTTTACACTAGATTAAAATTGCTTGTAATTTTGTTACTGCTGTTAAATCAAAAAGCTTTTGTGTAATATTTTCTTGAGGATTCAGACATAAAGTAGCTTGAGAACAGAAGCTTTATACTTCTGCTAGAAAATTTAGCGCAGTTTTTGGAGTTATGGTCATAAGTAATCCATAACAACTGTACTGCCAGCTTCTTTCAGGAAGGTTAAGTTTATGGATAAGTGGTTTCCATTAATATTTTACTGTCTATTGATCTATAGCTAAGCACAGTGAGTCTTAAAAACAGTTCCACTTACACTGTACAATTGTACAATGTATTACAATTGTAATAATGTATGTGTCATGGAATTGAAATATAAGGAAATGAAGGAGCTAGTGTGACAGACCTGTCTCAAAAGGAAAAAAATTATGAAGAAAAACAGCCATAAGAAAAGTAATAAGAAAAATAATAAAATAATACATATCAGCAAATTGCATCTGTTTGTTGGAATACCTTAGAATTAAAAAAAAAAGAAAGCTATTCTAGGCAAAACATATGCTAAACTCAGTTTAGTTGCTTCTGCTCTCGGTTAGAGAGAATCAGACTCGATTCACATCACCTGCTCATGTTAATACTGTAAGTACTTGTGGATCCAAACAGGGTTAACCATCTCTTGCAGTGATAACCTGCTCTTATCTCCAGGAAATGGAGTCAGAGTTTCTTCATAAAATAATTCTGCTGTGATGCAACATGGTAACAGTTCCACAGCATTTATGTAAACACTTCCAGAAGGATTAGCCTTTGAGAGAGCCACACTTATCCCTCTCAGGCATTTGTTGTTTTTCATCGGAATTCCCCGGTCACTCTGAGCTGATGCTGTAGGCTGGGAGGTTCAGCTGCCCGAGGGTATCACAGTGCCCCTAGGACACCTGGGCTCCCACGGCAGTCAGTAGGATCACTGCCATTGATTTAAATGAGATTTGGCAGCGTGATCTGTGCAGCTCTACACTTGGAGTCTTTTAAGGAAACCAGATAGTGTGTGGTAAGAATTTATCTCAGGTGACTGTTATAGAATTCCCTCCATCTGCTAAGTCACTGCAACTTGCAAAATGATGGCACAGTAAAATGAACACGCTGTGCCAGTACCCTGCAGTATCTGCATTTCATTAAAAGCCCTTCAAAGAGTTTCCAGCTAATTCACCCATACACTGGTGCTATGCTGGTGATCTCAGCAATCACTTCTGCTGACAGCACTTCCAAAGGTGAGATAGTTGGGACCTTGAATCAAGTGTCCCCAGCTGTTATATTGCTGCCAAGGATAGAAATAGAAAATGAAGAGTATAATTTTTAAAAAATCTCTTCCTAGTTAAGAAATATATTTCAACAGGCGGTCATAAAGCACACATAGAAACAGAAAAGATTAAAATGCAAACCTGAACTACATGAATTTTCCTATTCAACACCAGGCATTTTTAATAATTCCCTTCAGGAAATCACTCTCTAATGTGTTAGAGAACATAAGGCTATTCTTCAGCAAATTGTGGAAACTGTGCCTTGTGGAGAACAGGCATAAGAGCCAGTACTGCTCCGTAGGAGGCTCTGCACCAGCAGGGCTTAAGAGCTGGTGCTGACAGCGTCACATCAGCACCTTCCACAGCCTGGGAGCTTTTCCTTGGGGCTGCTCTAGCCCCGCCGGTTGAACCCAACGCCGTCACTGTTGGCCCCATCTCATCGCTCAAATTTCCAGAAACTTGAGGCATCCTGATATCTACACAGAGGAGGCCCTGGAAAGGAAGCAGCTGAACGGGTACCAGGACAATGAGAAAAGCTGACATTATTTCTGAGGCAATGAGCAGTGTTTTTAAAGTCCTTGGAAGCATATGATTAGCCTCCTTTTGAGGCTACAAACTCTGGCCTCATTACAGGATGCTGATGCTTATTCTTGAACTGGCATCCTCATTATGAAGGCAGATGAGGCCATCAAAGTGAGGGCCCTGCGGAAGAACCATGAACATGCTGAATCTTCAGAGTTAAAGTCTCACTCTTTAGAGATCTGCCCTACAGTTAAGCAGCTCTGACTCCAGGGAAGTCCACATCAAGAAAAACAAGATTCATAGCTGTGGCATGTGGTATTTTTAAGGTTCAAGCGCTGCACGTCCAGAATATATCTGCTGGAAGAGTCCAAACAAATAGCAATGACAGCAGTCAGGAACCTATAAAGCATGGAAGACTTGAAGAAATAATATTAACATCACTGATAAAGTGACTGCACAAAACTGAAAGAATAAATGCAAGGTTCTGTTTAAGACAGAGAGCTTAACAAAATATCATTTCCAAAGGTTACAGTGTTCCTGTTTCTACACTCAGTTTGCTGAGGAAAGAACTCCACTGTCAATCCTTCCCAGTCCTTTACCATAAAGACAGTGTTTACAGAAAGATATTTTTTAAATCCAGAACAATTCAACCAAATATTTTCCTGCCCCTACTGAGCCATTTCTTCTCTTTCTAGCTGCATATAAACTACCCTGCTAGAATGGCTGACCCTAGAAAACACAGAAGCATCCATTCCACAGAAGCACAGATGTATTTTAGTCTAAGCTCGCCAGAAAATCCAGAGAAATTCCAGAAAAAATGCCCAGGGCACACAGGTTTAGCACAAAGTATCAAACCAGTTCCTGTCTCACACCAAAGCACAACACCAGCGCTCATGGAACTATGATCTGCTTGTATTGAAGAACTAGGCTGAGTGAAAAGATGCAATTTCTTCCAAAACTGCTTTAAAAAAAAAAAACCAACAAAAAACCTCAAATTTACTGTATATCACCTATACCTCTATGTCAACACACCAGAGAGGGCAGCAAAGTCACAGCAGTGACTGAGCTGAACTGCAGGGTGAAATATTGGTGTCATGGTGGCCCTTTAACCTGTCTGCAGCCAATACAGGATTTGGCCGTACTAGACCCTCAGGGACAACTGCACTCTGTGCCCCCAGCCTGCTAACACGCTGTCCAGAAAGAAGGAATAAAAACCCCATCCTTGGATTTTATAAACATAGGCCATGACCACTTACGGTCTGAATTCAGCATGTAGAGAAATTTCTTGCACCGTATTGATCCAACAGCAGTTGTTGCACAGTCCATCCAAAGCCCTTCAGAAACCAACTCTGGAGAAAACAGCTCTCTCGTGGTGTCCAAAATTGTCCATCTGCTGGACATGGTAGTAACAACTACTGTGGTGAATCCTGCTAAAGCCAGCAGCAATGCACAGATCTGTAGACAGGATGATGCCATTGCGACAGAAGTTTTTTTCAAAGAGGTTTCCCAAAATTTCTGGTATTAGAAACCTGTTAAAACAGTTCATACACACACAGTGTATGGAGTTACCTTTACACAAGTCTGATGTTTGCAAAAGCATTTAAAAAATGCCTACCTACAAAATTATGTATCACATAAGGGAACTGTAGAGCTGGAATCCAACTCCCATTTAGTAACTGGAATAATTGAATATTCTATAAGTAATTTTCTTAGGAAAACTTTTATTATTGTACACATTTACCACAAAAAAATGCAAACAGAGCAAAACCACAGGACACAACCGAAGAACTCTCTCATTTTAATTTGCACTGTTTCATCCATTCATTACTTGTTTGCTAACTCACGATTCACTTAGAAATTAAAACTATCAAATGCTTTAGTAAATTATTCATCTCCCAATTACAATATCTACCAATACAAATGTAAAGCCAGATAAATTGTGATACTCACGTTTATGGTATGATTCTAACCCGTTTCCTCTACCTTCCTGTGAGATACTAGTGTCAGCACTTTGTGAGGACCGATTCGATCACTCAACTGAAAGTTTTCTACTCTTTAGGACCTTTGTCCCATTCTAAAAATCAAGGACCCAGGGCCAAAGCTCTGTCCAACTGTTGCACAAAGATCTGGCACGGCTTTTCGCTATAGCAAAGTGTCAGTGAAAAGGAAAATTACCAGAAAATTACGCATATTAGTACCACATATATTCACAATAACCTAGCATATAATTTGCTTTGTCAGGACCACTGAGCTGCCCAAGCACCATCAGAGCGTGCTGCAGAAACATTGCTACAACTTCCACCACGGCTGTTTGACCTGTAATGTTTATGCATTTGTTTTAGGATGCATCCTAAGGAAGAAACAGGCAGCTGGACGCCTGTCTGGTGGCTGACATTAACAAACCCAACTGTTTGTGTGTGCAGCCACGGCCTGAGGCAGGCCAGAGCTCCGGGGCTGGGGGCTGAAGGAGGTCTGGCAGCCTGGGACAGCTGCGCAGCCGCTCTGCCGCTGCAGTTCCTCCTCTCTTTGCCTTCCACTCAAGGAGCCACCCTCACTCACCCCTTCCTGACCCTGCTGCTACCACACAAACCCCATAGGACTGTCCATATAACACTTTATTCCAACAGCACTTCCTTCCCCTTTCAACCCATTCCATGGACACCCTGCCCTACAGGACCTGATTGTACCAGCTGTCACACGGTGTCTTGTTTGTAAGGCTGAGGTGATGGCACAGCTGACAGCAAATATGAATTGCAACTGTCCAAAGGAGAATGACAATAAACCAAACACAAATAAATACACAAAGTCCAGAGCATCATCCCTCACAAAGTACACCCGTAGGCTATAAGCAAGTAAGAGCTGTAATGTGATAAAAACAAACCCTGGGGAAGCAAAAACGATCACTGTAACATTAAAAACAGCACAGCCAAAATGCACATGGTTTGAACCCAGCACAGGAAGGGTTAGCAAAGAAAAATATTGAAGTCGCTTAAATAAACAAATTACTCCTGATAAGGCCTTTGCAAAAATGAGTGGTATAAGTTTCTAAAATAGAAAGTTAAAAACCTTTTTACTTCTTTTTCACTTTGTTACATAGAAAAACAGAGAAAGAACATTGATTACAACACTGGTTTCATTTTTATAAATACATTTCTAATATCAGCAATATGCCTTTGAACCTACTAATAATGTCTTAGTTCAGACAGATTCCGAGGCTGACCCATGGCCACTAGCACAAACAGAAAGAAATAAAATGCAAATTTAAATATGGTACTAAACTACTTTGACCAGAGAAAACCACTGTGAGCTATGGTGGGAAATTACTCTCAGTCTGACCTTGGGGTGAGAACACAAACTCTTTCCACTACTAGTTAGGGAGGAAAAGAAAAAAAAAAAAAAGGAGAAAAGGAACAATCTTAATTTTTTTTTTACCATTTCCAAAGAATATGATTTTGTAACTCTGCTAATGAAATTGTCATAACATCTTAATAACCTAATCAGTCTTATAGCCACTTGCAATTACAATATGCAGATCACTCCCATCTTGCTATTGATTTTGCCTTCATACAATGAAAGACAAAATAACTTGGGTCAGAATGAGGCACACAGATACCAATCTCCCACAAAGCAGAGTTTCAGTGTTGGCTTAGGTCACCCAAACCCTATACAGTCACAACAGAGCAGCCTCCAGAGCTTTAATTTGCACACTACTGTGCTCCTGTGCTCCTGTGGAGTGTGTTCCTCACATCCGTGCAGAACTTTTCCTGCTGCAATACGTGACTGCCTCTCGTCCTCCACGTGCACCTTGAGATAAAGCACTGTTTATTCTGCTGCTGGATTTTGGCAGCTCTGCACTCTGTCTGGCAGTCCATGTGTGACTGGCATCGTGTAGGTGGCTTTGCTCTCCCATGAGTATCTCCACAGCAAAACAGGAAACCAGGAAGGCGCACACAACTTCTTCAGACTTACAACCTACTTTCAAACCAAATACCTGTTTCCTTTTCCCGTTTAATTTCAAGAGGCCAGCAGTGTGTACAGCGGACTGTTCTCTGCTAACACAGCTCTCCAGCCCAGCAGAGCTTTGCTGGCATGGAGGTGGTGCTGAGAAGAGCAGCACAGAGCCAGGCTGGCAGCAAGGGGACCACAGGGCAACTGTGGCACCTGCTCAGGCACATGTGGGTAAGTACAGAATCATAGAATCACCACGGTAGGAAAAGACCTTTCAGATC
>VWZN01013896.1:18629-38911 GCA_013396955.1 Regulus satrapa
GCGCCCGTAGCGCACCGAGCACATGGAGCGGGACCGCATGCGCCCCGCGCTGCTGTTGATGCTGTTGACGCCGATCATCCTGCTGCCGCCGGCGGCGGGGGNGCTTACCGGCTTCTTCTTGCGGCGGCTCTGGATGCGGCTGACCACCAGGTCGGTGTAGAGCACCGGCTTGAGGGTGCGGGAGCGCTGGGGCCAGCCGTAGCAGAAGGTCTCCACGCCGCGGTNGGCCGGCGGCGGGCAGCCCGCCCGGGGCCGCGGCGTCCCTGACGCTGATGCCACACGAGTTGCCGGAGCTGCCTCCGGTGCACCAGCTGGCCCCTGTCCGCCGAGAGCGGGAGCAGGTGGCTGTGCCCTCCTGGGGGGCGGCCGCGGTGGTGACATCTCCCCAGTTCCAGGGGCCAGGTGGCACCTCCGCTCCGTTCCAGCTGGGCAGGCTTCAGAGCTGCTGCTGCTGCTGCTGCAGCTCGGCCCACAGCAGGCACCCACAAAGCCGGCAGGAGATGGGCCCAGTGGAGATGTGCTCGGACTTTCCGTCTTCTTCCCACCCCACACTTAAGCCTCTTGCCCGTCCCTCCCCGATCGGGCCGGAAACAGCGGCAGCTTCGCTCGCTCAGCTGGTATGGGCAGGACAGAGATGCTTCAGGCAGTTGCTCCTATGAAGAAGCAAAGAGCTGGGCACCCTTGCAGAAAGCACGAGGATCGATGTGTAATTTAGTTAGGCTTGACTGAGCAGGAGATGCAGCTAGTGGAGACGGGGAAATTTTCCACTCTGTCCTGTTTGGCATAGTGATCATTTGGCACAACTTGTGAGGGAGGGGGCATGGACTTCTGGCACATCAGGTGTATGGGCTGCCCCCGAGGCCTGGGGGAGACATGGGCAGGGCAGCCTATCACTCCCAGGGGAAACAGGCAAAAAAAAAAAAAAAAAAAAAGCCTGGGGGATTAGACTGAGCAAGCGTTCCTGTGATTATAGCTCAGAGGTGGGAGCCAGGGCTTTCTTCCTACATTGCTAATCACTTACCCAGCACTCTGAGCGTCTGAGCCCTGCTGTTTTGCCTCCAAGCTGGAAGGTGGGGGCCCATCCTACCTTCCTCCCCCGAGGACCCAACTGCATTGTCAGGCTTAATTCATTAACATCTGTGACGTGCTCTGGGCTCCTAGGCTGGAAGGCAGCGCAGATTTGGATCACTCCTGCAATTGCTAAGCAGTGCTGGTGAGAAATGGGGCATGAATTGGCCCTTATTGTTGTTTCTGCCAGCCAGTGAAGCACAAGGTTAAACTAAAAGAGTAAGGAAGATGGGGACGAGCTAAGGCTCCACAAAGTGATCAATCATATAAAGGTCAAATCCACATCTGAAGGGTAACAGAAAATCAGCAACGGTGAGTGAAATCCCAGGGGGTCTGGGCTGGAATCCTGCTGTCAAGAGAAAAGCAACATCTCAAGAGGGAACCAAGATATCACCAGCTCCAGGATGTCCTGCTTCCAACTCCTTCCTTGTTGCACGGGAGGCTGGCATCATATGGGTATGGGAATTCAGGTCCAAGCTTGCAGATGTGGGCATTTAGGGCACAGCATTATATGGGTTCTTAAACCCCTGGCATGGCTCCATGCCTGATCATGGGGACATCTCAGCTAATGTACTGAGACATTAGGAGAGCTGAGCAGCCCTGCCTGCAGAGCATAGTTCTCCAGGGGAGCTTTCAGAGACAGAGGAAAGGGTTTCCAGCAGCAGTGCTGTGTAGGGCATAGTGAGGCACTGGCAGTGAGGGGGATGTGATGCTCAGCTGTGAAAGCTCTTCAAGTGTTTTCACTGCTTCTGCATAAAACTGGGACTGTTTACATGTATTATCTAGTAGCAGATAAAGTTCTCGTCTGACTCAAGCTGCCACATGCTCTCAGGCATCATGCTGCGTTTATCTTGGGACTCCCTGCAGCCAGAGATGAGGAGAGTGCTCTGGTTCCCTATGGGTCTACTTCTGACGCTGTCCTCAGAGCCACAGGGGATGGTGGCCTTGTGCCTCTGCAGCCACCTAGGTCCTGCCCTACTGCCCCAGTTCCCTGGCAGTGAGTGCTTTGGGCGAGAGCACCTCCAGCCCTCCAGCTCTGAAGTCCATGGGGTAGCAGCCTGTGCTATCTACCCCAGCTGGCTCGCAAAAGCCCCCAGGACCTTTCTTCTGTGTTGCTGGAGCTGCCCAAGACCCAGCCTAGAGCTTTGGGAAGCTCCTGTGAAGCCTGCCAGCCCTTCCCCTCCCCTTACCCTTAGGAGACGCGTGTGCTCCTGGAGCGCTATAATTAGCCAGCCAGCTGCGCGGCACGCTTGCACAGGAGCCCCAGTCCCCAGGCACAGCCAGCCAGGTCTGCCAAGGAGGAAGCATCCTGCTCGGGGTGACAGGGCTAATGCAGGCTGACACAGGGAGGGCAGCAGGAGAGCCTTTCCCCATTTGTCTGCCCCTGAGCCTGTGTAGGGACCACAGAACATCAGACAGCCAAAAGCGGTGGGCAGAAGGGAAAGAGTGTCTTCTCTGAATAAGCTGGCTAAGGCTAACCAGAAGAGGCACAAGAACCCCTGGCCAATTCTCCTCCCACCATAAGCCAACAGTACTTTCTCTATCTCACCTGCCCCAGAAACCTATGCCCCCCTGCATTTTGGTTTCCAAAGCGTAGCGGTGCTTCAGGTGAAGAGCTGCAGCCTGCCCTGCCTGAGGTTCCCCACACTGTCTTTCACTCCCCCTCCCCAGCATGGCTCCTGTACAGAGGCGGCTGAAAAGCGGCGGTGGGAAGCACCGCAGCTGCAGAGGGAACAGGCCATTTTTAGCAGAGCAGCCTCCCAGCTGCTGGGCTGCCGGCAGAGCTGTGCGGGGCTGTGCTGCAGCACTGCAGCCTCCCTCCACTCCCTTACACCCAGCACAGGGCTTGGGCCCTGCCCGTGAGAGAAAGCCGGTGGCTTCATGGCACTTCCTCACTGTCCTATTTCCCTCTGTCTGGGATCTATGTGGTAACTTCATCTCATATGTTTAAACTGCTGGTGCTTTGAGGGGCGAAGTTTAATAGGGCAATGCCTCAAGTGTGGGCACCCAACCATGAGGCAGTGAGGGATGCAAAAGGGGCACACCAAGAAGTCTGTGGAGCTCAGATACTCCAAGGTGCAGTAGCACGGAAGGGCCAGGGTTCACATTTCATATGTTTCCATCCATTTTGCGTGCTTAAAGCCTTTTCTTGAGCTGGGTTTAAAATTAGAGGAGAATTTTTCCTGAGTAACTCCTTTTACTGGCGAAGTGTGGGCTGAGAGGGAGGACAGCCCTATTGAGAACTGCTGGTAACCCCTTAATGATGGGGTGAGCGACACAGCCAGGAATAGACCCACAAAGGCTGAAAAGGGAGCTCAGCTTTTCATCCTCTGTTGCCTTTTTTCATCAACCACCTCCCCCCCCGTTGTGGCTCCAGCATCCTGTGGGAACCCATCTTCCACATCACGAGTATTTGCCAACTGTAGCACTTCACCAACGGCAGCAGTTACTGCCTGGCAGACCCCATGGGAGCTAAGCCTATTCCCAGGGTCTGAGTCGGGGAGACAGCAGCTCAGAAAACCCTCCTGAGAGCAGGTGATGCCAGAGAAGTGCAGCAGTGAACACTGCTCTCCCTGACCAAGCCCCTCTAGGAAGTGGGTCAGGCAGGGAGAAGACAGGAGTCCCCCAGTCACACCACTGTGGTGAGTTCCCGGCTCCCAAGTTTTTACCTCCAGCCCATTATCCCCATTGTGATGCCTTGCCTGTGACACCTCTGCCACCAGAGATGGCTCCAGGGCCTGGCCAAAGTTTTGGGTCCCAATGCTTCAGGGAGACAGAGAGGGCTGAGTACCACCGGATTGATGCCAGGAAGCCTCTGGCTGCAGCTGGGCAAGCCAGCCCTAGTAAACTGCCCCATGTGTGCTCCCTTGCCTGCAACACAGGCACAGCAAGAGCAATGAGGGAATCAGAACCCCAGACAAAGCTCCAGTGTCCAGCTGGGGGAATGGAGCAGCCCATGTTCCCCTCAGGAAGGCAGGAGCACAACTGCAGGCTCAGGGACCATCTTGCATGTAAATGCATCTTGCATTCACAGCACCTCAGGTAGCCCTCCACGTGCTCCAGCCCAAAGCTCTCACTTCTGCTCCTGCTGCTTGGCCAGCCATGGAGAACACCCGAATTTACCTTGAGCAGCTCCTTGGGGAAGTCAGTGCCTCCATTGAGTCCCTCCAAGTTGCCAATGAAGTCGGAGCAGGACATTCTCTTGCCAATGTTCTGGAGGGTCAGGGGGAGAGAAACATCAGGATTACCTTTGGGAGAGAGGTCATTGCTGGCTGGAACAGGTCCCACAGCCCAGGAACAAACACCCCATCTCTGCAGAGGAGTGAGGGACTAGCCAGGTCTCTGGAAGGCTGCTTGCAGGTATGAAGAAGTTGCTGGCTCTGCCAACTCCAGGAGTTTTAAATAGCCTCCTTTTCCAAATTTTGTGCTCTCTGCTCCAAATGGCAGCTAGTTTTGGAGTCTGATTCCCACCTTCTTTTCCTGTTCAGCTTTCTTTCCTGTCCTCATTCCACCTCAACTTCTTTCGGCTCAGCAAGTCTCCCTCAGAGCCCCGCTCTCTCTTTCATCAGCCCCTCCTCTGATTTAGCTTCTCTCGCCTGTCCTCACCAAACACATTAGGGGTGACCAGCTCTTATGGGTCCAGGGTCCTGTGCCTTCTGCTCGTGTGGCACTGTCCTCACTCTTCCCTGAGCACCTACAGTTCCAGGGTGGTGAGATCAGACAGGGGACAGACTGGAACAATGGCACTGGTAACTTACATGTCCATGCAGATCTGTGTTTAGCAGCATCAGGGCGCACGTGAGGGTGTGGGCTCCGTCTGCAGCACAAGCACAGGACAGGAGTTAGAGCCCCCAGCCCAGCCCTGCAGCTGGTGCTCCAGTGTCTCAGCATCTTAGGAAGGCTATGGGATCTCTGAGCCTCTGAGACGGCGCTGAGGCCCCTCCTCCCACCCTGGACACAAGGGGACACTGCAGTGCTGGCAGCCTGCAGGTAAGTAGGTAGGAGGCCGCTGGTTCCAAACCTGAGCAGACAAATTCCCTTCCAAGCCTGCTGCCCCTTAGCCAGGCAGTGATGCTGTAGCTAATCCTGCAGAGCTCCTAGCATGGCAAGGTAGGACTGAGAGAGCCTCTGGCAGCCCAAACCTCACCTGTCCCAGAGCCAGCCCACAGCAGACCCAGAAGCAGACCCATTCTGTGTGAATGCACACAAAAAAGGCACAAAGACATGAAACAATACAAAGTGCTCCCAAAATGTTAGGGAGTTTCCTCACTTAGATATTCCCTGAGCTGAGGGTCTGAGAGCTGGGGTCCATTTGGTGAGAAGTGTGCTAAGTATGTCTCTTGTGTTAATCTGCTCAAGGTCAAAATTAAGAATGGGTTGAGCCCTAATTATGCATCATCCAACCAGACCAGGCTTAAAAAAAAAAAAAAAAATCGAAAGCATCTGTCCTTTGAGAGAAATGCCATACTGGGGCTATCTTCTAAGGCATCAGTACAGGCTCTCTGCCTGCTTTCTAGTTTCAGTTTGAGCACATTCACCGAGCTGACAAACACATAGGCTCCCCTGAAACACACACACTCCCCACAGGCATGCAGTTTCTTACCCTCTGAAGAGATGGCATTGGGATTACACTCGTAGTAGCGCTGGGAAAAATGAGCCAGCACTCGCTCTCGCTCTTGTGTCTCTCCCATCAAAGCCAGCTCTTTTAGAAAGGACCTGAAAAAGCAGCAGCAGTGTTGGTCACACATGAAGCCCACTGCCATTTCTGCAACTCACCCTGTGCAGGAATGGAGCTTTGCTTTCAGGTTTCAAGACCCTCCTGTGTGCTGGATGAAGCCCTGCTTTGCACATCCTTCCCTCCCTCCCTCCAAACCCACTGCAGGACTGCTCTCCAAGCCCACAGCACCATATCCTGCTGGCACATCGCAGGGACCTACAACCAATCCCAGGAGCTGCACTGGGAAAGGAGGTTGGTGTAACAACAGAAGGATTTGAGGTCAAGACCTGGAAAGTCAGTCCTAGGTGAACCTGTCTATCATTCCACTGCACTGACCATTGAGTTAAGATCAGGAGTGTTTTTTCTTGATTGCATGGATGAGAGACCATGTTGGAAATCACCCTCTCCTACTTAAGAGGTAAGAGGATCTCCAGATGACAGTCATGGGGTCTGCTTGTCCTGCAGAACTCCGTGTGGTTGCAGAGGACTGTTGGTGGCCACCACACACATACGTGTACACACACTCAGTTCTGACCTGAGAGCCT
The DNA here is from genome assembly GCA_013396955.1 of Regulus satrapa. Taxonomy (NCBI): domain Eukaryota; kingdom Metazoa; phylum Chordata; class Aves; order Passeriformes; family Regulidae; genus Regulus; species Regulus satrapa. Next base: position 24,960 of record VWZN01013896.1, read on the forward strand.
GATCCAGACTCATCCCTGTGAACACGAAGAACTTCAGATATTCCCCAGCCACCATCCTGCTGAACTCGTTGCTGAAATAGAAAAGGGGGAGGGTGAGAATGGCATCAACCAGGCTGTGGGGGCAGCCAAAGGCACACGGGTTGGATGGATTCTGGGAGGCTGGGAGCTCCTCAGGGTTGCAAGAAGCATGCCCAGGACAGAGACACCCCATGCTCCCATGAAACTCAGAGAAGTCACCCACAAATTCACTGGGAACACTGGGCATGTAAGAGAAAGTGGAGAAGCTATAGAGGGAAGAGCCCACAAGAGATCAGCTAGCCACGCCCCAACACCTTACTGAGGCATCCAAGATGCAGTCATGGGACGGAGGTACAAAAATCTGGATGTCTCCTAGGTTTTAAGATCTTTAAAGGGAGCACCTGATGCGAATGTACCAGTTACAAGGAGTGGGTTTTGAGGTCCTGCTAGCAGCTCCTTGCTAGCCTGGTGCCCCAAAGGGGCAGCAGCTGCAGGTGCACTGCGGGTACACGTGAGCTCCTTGCAGAAAGGAACATTCCTTCTAAGCACCCACACGTACTTCTTTCCCAAGTGGCGAGCCACATCTGCTTTTTTAAAGCCATCCAGGTTGTAGAGCCTCTTGGCCAGGCGTTTGGCAGCCTCCAGGTCAGCCTTGTGTCCATTGGAAAGGGTGTCCGTGCTGCCCAGGGCCAGCTGCTCCACACTGTCCATCTCCGACTCGGAGTCTGAAACCAGCTGGCTCTGGAGGCGGTCGCTGCAATGGGAAGGGACACTCCAGGTTAGCCTGCCTACAGATCCCCTCCTTGCTCAGCTTCTCAGGAAATGCACGTCCCTCACCCTGCTTTGGAGACTAGCTACTCACTGCTGGGAGCCAGGATGAACTGCACGGGTCAGAGACATTCTGAGGCCAGCTAACGGAGCTAAGGGAAGGAATGCAGGTTTGGGAAAAGGGGTGGGGTGATGGGACAGCACCAGTGACTGACTGGACCAAGGCACTCACACCAACATTCATACTGTACGTGGAAGGAAAGGACAGCTACTCCAAAGCCCTTCACTTTGAACCTGTGAAACTATGTGTGGGCTTAGGCTCTGCCAAGCTCAGCTGTAGCAGACTCGGAGCAGAAACATGTGCACATCACATGCTGTCGTACAGCTCCGTACTTATCTTTTAATCTGGACAAACTCCTCGTGCTGTTCTCAAGTGCAGTTTCTACCCAAGACAAGACAACTCTAATTCCTTCATTCACCTTTGCCCACCCACTGATTTCAAAGCACTACAGAGACAGCAAAGTGGAGGCAGAGAACGGTGAGGACAAAGGAAAACCCCCCTGGCCTCCCAGCTCACACTGGAGTGCAATCTTCTCCAGGCTGCCCATCAGCTCTCAGCCCACCACGCCTTAAATGGCCATGTTAGGAGACGCTCTTGGCTTGGCCCCCAAAGCAATCTGACTCAGCTGTGCAGAAGTTATCCCAACCAAAAGCTGGTTGAATCTAATCAACAACAAATGTTAAGCAACTCTGACCTCGCCCAAATTTTCTGGCAGCCCTTACAATGTTCCAGTCTGATTTATTTTTAAAAGTCTAATTGAGTTTTAAGAGGCCTGCTCTCCTGAGCCAATTACCCAGACCAATCTCCTTGAGGCTCTGCTTTTTTCAAGAAGGACGAGCCTCCTCCTGCTCAGTGCTGCCTGTCCCAGGGGAGCCCTCACAACACTGACAGGCTGCCTCGTGTCTCGGGGGGCTCTCAGGTGCCATCCTCTCCACCTTCTTATCACCCTCAGCCAGCATACAGCAGGAGAAGCTGCTCTGCACTCAAACCTGTGGGTCAGACACTTCCCTGGTGAAAGCAGCTCCAACGCTCTGCCAGTCCTTGGAGAGAGGTGCTTTGCTCGGACCACTGCTGAACTCAGTGAAGTGACTGTGGTAAGACCTGGATGGGTGGCTGAGGCAGATCTGTGCCTACTTGGCTCCAGTCCTTCCCAGGGAGACTATCCATCACTCCAATGCACCCTGGTGGAAGCAGCCATAAGAGCGGTCACAAGGTCACCGTGAGCTCACCAGGTCTGACTCCACGAGCTCTGGGGAGCTGGGCAGGCAGCTTCCAGCATCACTGTCTGCGTCATGAGCGCACCCCATCCTGTGGGCAAATCTTCCACCTGCCTAAAAGCCTTCTCTTCCCAAAACAGACACATCCAAAGGTGCTCCTTTGGATGGGCATGGGCCCTGGTGCCTGTCTGTGCCTTCTCTGTCTGGCAGAGTCCAAGCTGCTCTGAGGGGTGCTGCTCTGACAGCAGAACAGGCTAGGTGCTGCTGGGCACACACCTGAGCCCCACTTCAGCTCCTTGTGTCTGAAGTCACTGTCACCTCAAACCAAGGACAGAGGTCACAGGCTCTTTGATTCCCAGAGGCAGAGGAGATTAATCCATCCCAGCAGCTGGCACCTGCCAGCCATGGGTTGTGGCGACTGAATTTTTTCCTAAAATCCTTATCTGTTATCACAAGGGCACAGATGCTCTCCCCTTTGCAGCCCAGCAGTTCCAAGGGTGCTTTTCCAGCCACAGGCTGAGCTACAAAATGCAAAGCCACCCCTCCAACACTCCCCATGCTCCAACTGTATCTCCAAAGCAAGTTGCTGCTCAGTCATCCTCTCAAAATCTTGTAATTCTTCTCTGCACCATCTCTAAAATTCCTGATATCCTTTCACACCTCATCTATCCTGCCTGAGAGGTTGTCCTCCCTCACACAGCCAGTTCCTGGAGCATCCAGGGACAAACCTAGAACTCCAAATCTCCCCCCATGACCTCTCTTCCTAATCTGTGGTCCCCAGCTTTCCTACCTAGTGCTGAGCATCCACGCATGGGGCCCTTTATAAAATCTCTCTTGGCCTTCAATACCTGTATCTCCCTGCAGGGTCCCAACCTGTGACTACAATTTCTGCCTTGCTTCTTGCAGTGGGCATGCAGGGATCTTAAACCTTGAGTCTCAAAGTAGCTCTACCAGGGCAATTTGCTGCTCCCCCATCACCAAGTCCCAGTACTGATTCGGTGTTTTACAGCGAAGCATAACCTTGCTCTCAGGATGAGGCACTATTCAACTATTCCATGAAATGGGGGTTTTTTTTAGCACTCAAGTCACTCTCATGCAGTTAAATATGGACAGTCAGCCTCTGTGGGCTCAGTGTGCCCCCTTTGTGGTATCTACCTGCCACCACTCAAAGCCCCAGTTGGCTTGGGAGAACATGCTGCTCAAAGACAGAAAAACAAGAGCCCAATTTCTAAGTGAACAGAGAGCAGAGCAAGAGACGTGTCCATGTCTGAGGTAATTGAGGTTATACTAATTTTCTCACCAATGAGCTAATTGCAGGTCTCAGGGTGAGGACTTTTTTGGTGTATTCAGTGAAGTGACATTTTAATTCGGCTTGAAGAAACACTGAGATAATATTTTTTACATTAAATACACACTTAAGGAATAAAGATCAAATTTGACACTGCGCAAGTACCCTCAGTGTGCATGAAATAACTAATTCCTGAGCAGACACAGTGCTAGCTCATCCCTCTCCCTGCCGCCAGCACTCACGTCATTGGGAGCACAGGTCCCCCTGTCACCTCAGAGGTTTTTGCTAGAGCCCAGTGTGCTGCAGTGAGGCACGTCTGGGGGTCTCTGCAAGGAAGACACCTCATCCAGCACAGAGCTCGCCCTGGGACAAAGGCTCTTCACTGACCACTACAACCCCAGCTCAGCAGAAGGACTTGTGCTCCCTGCCCTGGAAAGCTGCTGAAGAATCACAGTCCTGCTCAGGGCTACCATGCCAAACACACTGCTTCTTCCAGGTCAGATGGCTCTCCAGGGCCCAAATATTCTTTCTCAGGACCAAACACTCCTTTCCTGGAGCTGGATCATCATTTCACCACAGTATTCCTCCTCTAGCCGACTTTCTGGAGCCTAGAAGCAGAGATCACAGCACCTTCCCTGGCTGCAATGCAGTGTGTCACTGCAGGAGTCCTGACATCCTCTCCACCTTGCCACCATCAACCAAGTTTACCTGGTACCATCTTCACTTGGTTTTCCAGCAACCAGGAGCAAATCTTCTCTCCTGGGTACAGAGCAGCAAGAAGGCACTAGTTCTGCAAAGCCAGGCCCAAGGGGCTGACCTCCACCTCCCAGATGCTAGCAGAGACACATCTGCATGGTGGGAGCCTTCCTGCAGCAGCAACCAGTTCCCCAGGAGCTGGGGTGTGCTCAGCTGAGCTCCTGGGCTGTCCAGGTCTGTCCTGACAGACAGTTCTGGGCAAGGCACCTGCTTCAGGAAACTCCAGACCTTTAAGCACAATTCAAGTACCTCTTGCTCCCCACGAGTCTGGTTTCATCCTACACCACCAAGGGACATGGCAAGGAGCCTGGTGCAAATCCACAAGGGACAGGTGCATGGGGCAAAGTAGCACTCTCCCCTCAGTTCTGGAAGGCCTGCATACATAGAGAGATGCTCACTGCCTCTGCCAAGCAAACCAAGCCTGCCTAATGTTGCTGCTAAGAATGTACCAGACCGGATCTTTGGCTGAGCGAAATAAACGCAGCTCCCTCCATCGGTCTCAGTGGAGCGACTTTGATTTATGACAGCAAAAATCTGGGCCGGTTCATTCCTCACAGAATTGAAGTTAGGGCTGGGAGGACACTTGAAGGTCAGCTAGACCAGCCTCCAACCACGGGCATGGCTGGTTGTGCTTTCTGGCAGCTCTGGAGTATAACAATCACCCAGCCATTACTGCTGACAGATCCAGACAGGACTGAACTTGGGGCAGCTGTGCCCCTCCTCAGTCTTGTTTCTCTGCAGACTTCCAGAACCTCCTCTGCAGCCCCAGCATTCTCTGGAGATGTCTATTTGTCTTCCATTACCCCATCCCACCAGCTTTTTTTGTGAGGGACACAACTGCTCCTGCAGAGGATAGGGACTGACACTACAATCCCAACAAACAGTATCTGGTGCCAGCCGAGAGCCCATCCAGTTACTCACCTGCTGGATGAAGAGTGGTCGTCTCTCTTTCAGAGACACAGATGCCATAGGGTCAGCACAGGAAAACCTGGGTGTCTTGGACCCTTGGGCCAAGACCAGCCTAGGGGCTCTGAGTCAGATCCAAGAGCTGGAATTAATGCCTGACACATGGGGCTGCATCCCACAGGTACGTGCTGCTGCTCATGCCTCTGCAGGCAGACCTGCCATCCCTGGGATCCACCGTCCTTTATGCTCTGGTGGGCTGATGTGTTCTATGTCCTGGCTCCTGCTGCTCTTCATGGCTTCACATGGCTTGCATAGGGGAAAATTCCCCCCAGCCTTATCCTTTATTTCTTGCTGTGCCAATGCTTGTAAGGAGACTGCTCCATCCTGTACTCTAGCCTTGTCTCCCTACTGTGCTATCACCCAGCTCACCCCATACCTCCCCCTTCCCCTATCTTCATCCTTTCCTCAATATCCACCTTCCTCTGCTCAGCTCTCAGCCTCAGTCTCCTGCATCACACCCCGGATCCACCCCACGGGGCCCCAAACTGGGCACAGCCCTTCAGGGCACCCTCACCATTTTGCCCAGTGCTACCTGGGAGCTCAGGCCAGCTGAGAGACCTGCGCTGGCCCTGGGAGGGGAGGGACACCAGCTCCCCGATGGCTGTGGGAACAGAAGGAGCCTTATAAAGGAAGGCAGCAGGGCTGGCTGGCGGGGCCCGTGCCCCAGCACACGCCAGCAGCCGGGCTCTGGCAGGGACGCGGCTCTGACTGCCGGAGCATCCTCCGCCCGGGCGGCTGCCAGCCCCACGGGCTCCCCGCTCCTCCCACACAGCCGCAGCTCCAGGGCTGAGCTCTCCCTCTAGCGAGGCTCCAGGCGTGCTGCCCTCGCCGTGGCGTCTGGCCCTTTCCACCGGCCGGTTTGCAGCCCCGCCTTTGATGTTGCTTCTCCCGAGTACCTTTCTTTCTGTCCCACGGCAGGCAAGCCCCGATGAGGTCTCAGCAGAACCTGCCTCGCTCGGGGGGCGAGCCACGTCTCTTCCCTCCGCCGACAAGCCTCAGGGACCAGCACGACTGCCCAAGGCCGAGGCTGGCTCCAGAAGAGTGGGATTGCAGGAAAGCCGGGCGGCTGGATTTCAGGGGGCTTGCACCCCCAGAGAGATGAGGGTTGCCCATTTACATTCCTCCGGGGCTGTTGCCCCACAGCCCACAGTGCCTACCTGTACAGGACTGGGCAAGCCAGGTGACCCTCTGGACACCTGCTCGCACCCAGCAGCTTGGCCAAGTCCTGCCATTTGGAGCCGCAGTTGCAGGAGTCTGGCTGTCACTGCTGGAGCAATCTCCCTGCAGTCCCCAGGGCTGCTCCAGCTCCTGCCCCACCATCTTGCCAGCACTGCATCTGTCCCAGCTGCCCTGCCTGGGTCCGGAAAAACTCCCTAGCCCTGGGGGCTCTGCCTCCACACATGCTCTGCAGTGGTCTCTCATAGCCATAAGGACAACCTGCTTTAACTGCAGCTCTCTGCCCAGTGAGCTCTCTGCACTCTTTCACCTCCTGCCCCAATCGGGTGATAACCTACTCACAGAGTCTGTGCTGGGGATGTCGCTGCAGGGCGAGCAGGGCAGGGAGGGGGTTCAGTCTCTGCTCTGTCCTTTCCAACCAAGCCTGCTGGAGTAGGTGGAGGCATCCCAGGGGAGGCCTTTGTAGGTCTGCACTTAGACATGTTTCCCACATGCAAGGTCAAGATAAAAGCATGATCTTAACTATTATGTGCTGAGGTACACCAGAGCCTTGGAGTAAGCAACAAGGCTGCATGACCCAAGGCTACTGGCTGTGGGGGACACCACATCTCCCCAGCAATGCAGGGGCATCGCTGGTTGGCCATTCCTTTCACTGAGGGAGGTGGGAAGTCACAGGCTGCAATGCTGTCTCCAACCCGGATCCTGACACCAACTACTGCAACAGTGAGCAGCAAAGTTTTTGGGGACACAAGGAGGACAGCCACTGGGAAGCACACACAGGCCTAGACCCACTGGTGTTCATCACCAAAGCCCTGCAGCCTGAGGTCACCTCTGCCAGCCCTGAGACTGACAGACAGTGTAAAGCACTCCACTGCACAGTTCCTGCCAGGGGTTCTCAGCCTACCTGTGCTGGTGGCAGTCAGTCTGTACTGCTTGTCACCGTGGACAGTGGTGAATGCCTTGCTCTTACCCTGCTGGCACAGGTGATGATGCACTACAGCAAGTGCAGATGTTCCTTAGCTCCCCTTCTTATAAATTTCCATTGAATACCCCTTAGTGGGAGAATTACAAGGATAAGCTCCGCTTGATAAGATCAGCCCTGTCAGGCATCTGTTGGTTCCAGTTCATGAGAATCTTTGAGCACTCAGCCCAGCCACTTCTTCCTCAAACTACTTGGGAATCTTCAGCTTCATGGTCAGCTCCACTGAGAATCTAGAAAGCTGGTGGCATCAGTGATGGGGAAGAGGAAACTTCTTGGATCTCTCTCTTGCTAGAAACCTCTGCCTCCTGAAGACTGACTGTGTAGATGTCAGACCCTGGTGCCATATGCCTTCCCTGCTTCCCAGCCTAGTCCCTGCTCCCAGCCCCAGTCTCCACTCCTTTCCATTGCACCAGATGGCAGATTCCAACCACACCTGCCTCTGTCCAGTGTTGCCTGTGGGACTGTGAGGGGAGGCTCACTCCATGCTAGGGAGCAGAGAGCTGGACTGCTCCCTGCTGGGAGCCTGCAGCAGGGCCCTGCTCCTCCACACCTCATTTCTCACTGTTTTTCCTGCAGTCTCTGCTTCAGGCCACCACTGGAGCCAGGGCACCTGCTGCTTCAGAGCAGCATGGCAGATCAGAACAGTCCAGGACACGTGCAAGAAACAGGGAAAGAACTGGAAAAAATAACTGGAAAAAAATAAGTGCTGGGCAGGGACCTACTGATAACCAGGGAAATAGTTTCTAAGCAGGGAAAGGTAGTTGCTTGGGACTCTGCATGCATGTGTAACAGAAGGTCAGGCTGGCAGTCAAGGTGCTATGGGAAGCCCAGGCCATGTGGTCCCCAGGCCAGGGAGCACAGTGGGGGCTGCAGCTGCATTTCCCCTGTGCTACTCCTGCTGGAAGACAAGATGACAAGAGGCTCAGCAAAGGTGGGCTCGGCAAAGATCCAAGGCAGCTTGGGGGATACACAACATCCCTCCCACGGCCTGCGCTGCAGGCCAGCACTGCTCTGAAATCTAAGCTAGGAGGGGAGAACAGTGCCGCAGAGTCCTCGGCACTGCCAGCATGCTCTGTGCTCCACTGACTGTAAACCAGTGAGGAATAATCTCTGTTAAGCCACCTCATTGCTGCTCCTGTTGCCAGCTGTGCCTCTGCACCCTCACACCTGCCTGTGCCTCTGCATTGCCGTGCTGTGGTGCAATGGCATCCCATGGACAGTTAGTCAGACACTGTCCTTTTGGTTTCTCCAGGGTGCTGTGTTTCAGTCCCTCGCCTTGGCACTGGAATAGGAAGCCAATTCTTCCTGCAGAGAGCACTGATCATGGGTGGATACTGCCACCCTTCACTGCCATGTGCCTCCCAGACATGACCAGTTTTACTGCACAGATTTTGTCAGCTGCCACATCTCTGGCTTCAGTATCCCAAAGAAAGGGAAGGCCTAACCCAGCTCCTCTCTGCCCCAAAAGACCCTTGGACTGACCCAAGGGCCACAGAGCTGATGCAATATTCCACTCTCCTCTCTTGACTGCAGACACCAGAGAAGACACAGAGCTTAGATCTCCACCTGGCCACTCCAAGCTGAGCCTGCAAAAATGGCACAGACTGTGATGAGAAGTGACATAGGTTTGGTGTGGGAAACACCAAAGCTTGGAAAGTGAATGCGGGATTCAGGATGCTCATCTCTGCCCTCCATCTTCCAACATGAACAAGGCTGAGGTGGTTCAGGAAGAAAGAACAGCAGGCACAAGACCACGGGACTCCTGCCTTTAAGAAACAAATGTCTGCAGTGCAGATGGCAAGGGACAAAGCCTTCAGTAGGGAAACACTGTCAAATTTCTACTGGTAGTCAACTTCAGACTGGCCTCTCCCCATACCATCACAGATGCTGGACTGCCTTACAATGAAAACCACCACAGGATTGAAGTTCTGGCATTCTCTGCTTGCTTGGCTGAAGGAAACCTCACAGTCCTCCAGTACCTACAAAGCTGGTAAAGATGAAAAAGGAGTTGTGCTTCCATCAACACACCTACCACAATACCATGGTGATCACTAGCCTGATCAGCCACTGCCTAGAAGATGTAGTACACGCAGTCCTGAGCCTTCCCCAGCAACACAAGTTAGGCTCTGGCTACAAACCAGACCTCACAGCATTAGATTCCACATCAAGCCCTAGTGGCCCAGCTGGAGAGCAAGCAACTTTAGTCACTCACCTTGTGTTGGAGGCCAAGGGAGTGCCAAAGCTGTCCTCTGAGTGGCAAGGGCTGTGTCGAATGCCCTTCCTTCCTCTCCCCCGTTCCTCTTCCCTCTCTGTCCAGGGGGCATCTGTGGCTGAACTGGTCCCAGAGTCTGGCTCTAAGTGAGCCAGAGGAGCAAAGTTCTCCTCGATCACCTTGGCGCTATCTCGGATTTTTCCCTGTATTTCTGGGGTGAGGGTTGGGAGGTCAAAAGTGAAAAAGGTCCCATGGGTACGGGCTGGGGAAGAAAGGATGTCAATGGAGTCCAGGCTGGTGTAAGATGTGCCTTTGGCTCGATGGGACTCCATGATGGTCTCAAAGTGCTTGCTGAAAGAGTCCATGCCATCCTTGGAGAGGCTGTGCCCTAGAAGGAAGGGCACTGGAGACTTGAGCATACCCTGTGTGTCTCGGTCCATGATCCTAGAGGGAAAGAAAGTGAGATCATTGAAGAGCACGGGATCAAAACCCCAAAACAAAAGCCCACACACTGCTTCACAAGGAAACTGGGAAGGGTAGAAATCTCTTCTGAACATCTGAAGACCACCAAGGAAATGCCTCGCCTGCCCAAGACACCATGGAAGCAGGACTCGGCTGGCCTCCCTCCAGACATATGCTTCTCCTTTAATGCGCCACAGACTTTTGTTCCTTTAGTGGCTCATCCTCATAAGAAGCTTATGAGATGGCTACTGCTCCCAATCACTTGACTTGAGCTTAGATCCAATAAAGGGCTCAAGTACTAGAAGCAGCATGTGGTTCAGCTCCATTTCCAACCAAATCTGGAAGTGGCTGAATTTTTCATGAGCCTTGAGAGCTTCTGTCACCAAGAAGGCTCCTCCTGAAGCTGCTCAGGACACCTTCCATGAACACTGTGCTGTGGTCACTGAGTACTATGCTCAAAGCATGACCCACACTCACCTGCCAGGTCTGCTGGCTGTTTCCACAAGGTGATGTTGAGTCCCAGGAGAGGTGTGTGACTGAGCACAAAGCGATACTGAGCTCCAGGTTTCCCCAGGCAGCACACAGGGAGCCTCACACCCATGAGCTGGCCTATGCCCTAGAGGTTATGGCTGGTCCTAGCTTGTCAGGGATCAGCCCTATAGAAAGACCCAGCCCATGGTCTGGGTCCAGCCCAACAGAGAAGTTTCTAAACCCTGAAGCCCTGAGTGTTTTGTCCTGAGTGTAAATGAGGTGAAGTACAGCCCGTCCACCTACCTAAGCACATGACAACCCAGGGAACATCAGTGCTTCAGCAGTACAAGCACAAACACAGCCCTAAAAGCCTATTTTACTCATAAGCTGCTATCATTTTATTAAAGCAGCAGAAAAGCACTTGTTATGCCACTCTCTCCTCTGATTAAAGGAGAGGAACTGCTCCAGCCTGTCATAACATTTGTTATGAACAAACAGCTTCCTACAGAGGGCTCAGAAGATGCGTTGCTGTAACACACACCAAATTATTTTCATTCATTAGCCTTCACATGCCACTCAAAAATCTCACCCCAATTACTTCAGCAAGCCAAGAGCTGGCAGATTGACTCCCCCAGAGTGCCAGCTGGTTTCAAGAGGTGTGCAGTGAAGCAAGACACAGGTAAGCAAGGCAGGGTGCAGGCTGATCTCACCCATCCACCACTGTTTCCCTGGCTGTGCAGCACCACGTGGCACTCTTATGACTGCTGTAGGAGCCCCAGGAGAAGCCACTTTTGAAGTGGCTTTTGGTGAGGACAAGGCAGAAGAGTCCTCTTTAATATCTGCAGATGTGCTTTACAGATGTAAATGTGCATTCTCCATCCTTCCTGCCCAAAACCATGCTACTAAACCAAGCTAATGCTGCTGGACCATTTTGCACCTTGAATCTGTAAGGAGGGTGAAAACTGCCAGGGAGGACAATGCCAGCAGATTGGAAGGAATTTTTTTTCCAGGAGAGGTAGGTGGGCTCATTTTTGTAATCAAGTATATTGCCACCGAGCCACAGAAAAACCATGGCTGGTTTTGTCCACACCGTCCAAGCTCTGGAAACAATGTCTTCACCCCAAAATACCAAGCACAAAGCCATTCAGTTCCAGAAGGATGTAGCCACAGCAGTATGGGAGCAATATTGCCTGCTCAGACCCAGATGCTTCATTAGCCCCTGCTGCACTGCCCAGCTCCTCCACGCTCCATCCTGGTCCCTCAGGAAGGATCACTGCACTGACACCAAGCCAGACAAACCCAGCTGCTCCAGAAGAGCAGAGGAGAGAAGGAGATGCAGAAGCTGTAACTGAGCATCTGTGCAAGGGTGAAAGGCAGCAGGAATGCAAATAGGTTTCCAGCCTTGAGCTGGTGCAGGAGAGGCAGTGAGCCTTCTTTAGGAGAGGCCCAAGCAAACATGGAAGGGAAATGGATCCAGGAGCCAACAGCACTTCAGGCAAGGCTCTGGGTATGGGATCTGAGCAACTGGGTTTCTGCTGCATCTAACTGATGGAAGGGAAGGGGCTCACCCCACTCTCTCCTGCCTGCAGAGACATGATGCTGCAGAGACATGCTATCCCTGGAAGGGGGGAAGAAGAGGGGAAAATCTCTCCTCTGGCACTCAGTGGCTTTCACTCTGCTAAACGGTCCTGTGACCCTTCAGACTTGGCCATGCCCCATTTCTCCAGCTCCAGGCTCCTCCAGCCTGCACAGGCACAGCAGCTGTTGTATGAGGATCCCAGCTCAGTTCAAAGAAAGTGAGACAGTTCAGCACAGTCCAGCAGCCCCTAGCTTTACTCCTCGCTCAACAAAGCTCTTGTACAGACCTGTCTCAGCAGCTCCTCGCAGTCCCCTCAGGCTCCTTTGCACTGCTCCTCCAGCGTGGCAGCAGCCTGCTCTTAGGGCTCAGTGTCCTCACTCGGTCCCATGCTTCGGCTCGGGTACTGACCACAGGCACTGCGGTCTCGCCTCACTGTCCACACTCCCCTGCCTCATCCACGCCATCATGCTGTCCCCTGCCCGCCACAAGAGCTGCAGGCAGCTCCCCTGCTCACTGACAGACCCCTGCCAGCATCACCCCAAGCTGTGGCTCTATGGGACAGCACGCGAGAGGCTTGATGCAGGTTAAGCACATTCTTAAGCATTTAATGAAATTGAGACCATAACCATTTTCCTAATCCCCAACAAGGCTTGCCCTGTGGCTATTTTCTTGCCAACAAGCAGCAAGCACAAAGGCTCTGGAAAGGCTTCCCAAGTAGCAGATCTAAGGGCTTTTTGAGGCAAGGCTTGCAGGGAGAAAAGGCATCGCTGCCTCCCGTCAGCCCTCTGTGCTCTCGGGGGAGCAGAGCATTCCCTAGCAAAGCCTCTTCTCTCTTATCAGCCCAAGGCACCCATGCTGAGGGCCAAACCAGGCTCTTCCTATAGCTTAGCCAGAATGTCTGCTGATGCTCAGGGAGGAAGGGAATTGAGCCTGTTCTCACTGACAGGTCTTGGCTCTCTGGGACTAATAGGAATAAAGACAGCAAAGGCTTAAACTAGTCATTACAGTCCATAGATGTCAACTTGGAATATATTCAGAAAGCAAATTTGCTGGAAGAAGAAAACATTTCTTACATCATTTTTGGTGGGTTTGTTTGTTTGTTGTTTTTGGTTTGTTTTTTTTTTTATTTCTGTTTGCTTTCTTATTTTGGGAGGGTAAATCACAAAAGAAGACTCTGAACTTTGGCCAGAATATGAAGTGCAACAAGTTAGTGCCAAGCTGAAGTTCCCCTTGCAGAGGGTGCTAAACCCTTAAAGCCAGATTTTCAAAGGGATGTGCATGTCTAAAAGCTGAAAATCAGCATCAAAAATCACTTCAGTGGTTTTGTAGGGCTGGTCCTCCCCAGTAAGCAGGACGGGCATGGGGTTCAGCAGCTCCTACAGCAGCAGAATGGGGCCAAGTCACAGAAGCCAGGGTGGCTTTTTCATCCCCCCTGCTTCACCCATCCTGTGAGCAGGCAAAGCAGAAAGCTTGAAGAAGAAAACATCAATACTGGTGACTGGTAAACAGGGATAAGGACTGCAGCTGCAGAGCTCAAAACAGCGTGTAAGCAAAAACTCAGGGCTGTGATGCAGAGACTGAACAAGCTTGCAATTTGAGCCTCGTGATTTTCAAGACACTGTCTACAGGGTCTGCACTTACTAGGGGAATATTCAGGGGGCTGCAGGGGAAAAAAACAACTGGTCTACAAAGAAGCCATGCCAAATGAACATGGCACTCCCATACACACATTGGTAATTATACTGGGAGCACCATCTTTTAGGAGCAATAGTGGTAGTTTAAGGACACATCCAAGCTTTCAGCACTGGCTGGGGAGCTACAGAAGGGCGTCAGAGGACAAAAATCTGGTCTAGGCTTACAGGTCATAAAACTCACAGCAGCCTCAAAGATATCTGGAAACAAAATAGCTCTACACACACACAAGAAAATTGTTACAGCAAATTGAAGAACTTGCAATAATTTTACACCTTACTTAAATATTCTTTTGAACCACCCC
>VWZN01013896.1:54700-67313 GCA_013396955.1 Regulus satrapa
CCTTCGCGGCCCCAGGCAGATCTTGGCCTCAGAGCTGCTCGGAGCGAGACTCCCTGCGGGGAGCCCGGAGCCCTGGTTCTCCCCTCGGGAAGGAGCAAGTGCCGGGTCTCTCCCCCTTGCAGGGTGCCCGAGCGGCCCGGCCCTGGGTGCGGGGACCGGCTGGCAGGTAGAGCGATGCTCGGACGTGAATGCTGGGCACAGCTGCTGTGCGACCGGCTGCGGTAACGTTACAGCAGCTTCTTGCTGCTTCGCTCAGGGACAGCACCTGATGGAAAGCCCCGCCCGAGCTCTCCCGGAGGGCACTGCGGGCAGGTAGACTCGGATGCCTGAGCGGTGAACGTGCCAGGCTGGGGAGTTGGTGATGCAGGCGGCAGGCACGTGCCCTGCTGAGGGCTAGCCAAGGGGCTGTTCCCTGGGGCTCGCTGTGGGAAATGAGCTGAGTCTGAGTCTTTCTTTCTGGCTGTTCCTCCTAGAGGCACCCGGCAGTAGGTGTGAGCTGATCTTGCCTGGCTCCTGCAGTAGCCTGGCTCTCTGGTGTCTGATGATGAGTGTGACCCCGACCAGGGGATGCCTCCTGGACCTGCCCTGGGAAGACATATTGGTTCCACACATCCTCTGCCATCTGCCACTGCGGCAACTCCTGAGCCTGCAGAGGGTCAGCAAGTCATTCCAGTCTCTCATCCAGTTGTACCTGGCCAACATGCGCTGCTTTGACTCAAGCCAGGTATTGGATGGCGCTGAGGGTGGACACAGATGTCCTACTGCTCTGGAGCTAACAGGGGAGCATCTGTGTGGGGAGAGGAAACCCTTGGCAAGGAGGGTGGTTTCTGCTCAGGAGCTTGGGTTAATGGTTCAGGTGTCAAACTGGACAGATGGGCTTAGGGAGGAGAGACAGTGATTCAGGGCCCAGCAATGCCAGTGTTTTGAGTAAGAGGCCCTGGGAGGAGTAAGCCTGGAAACTCCACCCAGGCCATTATGGGACACTGTCTGGCAGAAGCAAGTTTTGGAGTGGCGCGTCCTCACAAAAGTTGTGCAGTAGGTTGGGTCTGATGTGAGATCACTCTGTGCTTGGTCTTCAGGGTGGGTTTGTGGCATTCCTGGGAGCCACTGCCTGGGACTGGGAAAGACCGGAGTAGCTCCTATTCTGTGAGGACACAGAGTGGTCTTGCAAAAAGATTTTTGGAGAGCGGAGGTGTGGAGCTCATCATGAGTATATAAATCTAGAAGTGGTGATGCGGGATGGAGAAACCAGAGTATCATCTAGCTTGTGGCAGTAGCCTTGGCATGAGGTGAGCAGAGTCTGATGGTAGGGTTTGCCCTGGGATGAGGACAGGGGACGGCTTTGCTCACTTTTGTCACAGAAGAAGAAAGGAGGGGAGAGTGTATTTGGTAAGGATCAGGCTTATGTGAAACCCCGGGGAATGCCTCATTCTTCCTGGGTTCCCCACGCAGATTGGAACCACCATCCCTCGCGTCGCTTTTGTTAACCTGTTGAAGGACAACGAAGTTCTGCAGCAGCTGGCACTCCAGAACTGCTCCGACTGGCTGACGGACCGGGAACTGCTCCCGGTCATTGGGCAGAACCACCACCTGCACCAGATCCAGCTGAAGGGCTGTGCCCAGCTCAGCCGCCACGCGCTGGTGGCCATCTCGCTGAGCTGCCCCAACCTGCGCCGGCTCTCCCTGGCTCACTGTGAGTGGGTGGACAGCCTGTCCCTGCGCAGCCTGGCTGACCACTGCAAGGCGCTGGAGGCTGTGGACCTGACGGCCTGTCGCCAGCTGAAGGACGAGGCCATCTGCTACCTGGTGCAGAAGTGCAGCAGGCTCAAGTCTCTGTCGCTGGCTGTCAACGCCAATGTGGGCGACGTGGCGGTCGAGGAGACTGCCAAGTGCTGCCCAGAGCTGGAGCACTTGGACCTCACGGGGTGTCTGCGAGTCAAGAATGACTCCATCAGGTACTGAGCAACAGGGGGAGTCAGGGTGGGGACGGCAGGTATCTGGGATGGGTAGAAGAAGGAAACCGGAGAGGAAAGTCTAATTTCTTCACACTGAAAGCAATGAAAGCTTAGTCTCGGAGAGAAGCCACTAGCAGGCCCTCCAGGGGAGGCACTGTGGTATTGACAGCAAATTTCCCAGCATATCACGGAGGGTAAGGCTGGGATCCAGGCGTCCCTTTATCTCATACCACCATGGTGCTGTCCCCAAAGGATAGTGCGTGTGTGGCACAGTCACGAGGGCTGGGCTGCTGGGAGTAGAGAGGAGCATGAGTGGTGCACTTAGTCCTGACTTGCAACTTGCACGTGCTCTCTTTCTTGGCAGGGTCCTGGCTGAGTACTGTCCCAAGCTGCGCTCGCTGAAGGTCAAGCATTGCCACAACGTGGCTGAGTCCAGCTTGAGCGTCCTCCGAAGCCGTGGGGTGGAGCTGGATGTGGAGCCTCCGCTGCAGAGAGCTCTTGTTCTGCTGCAGGATGTGGTTGGCTTCGCCCCTTTCATCAACCTTCAGATCTAGAACTGCTGCTGCTGGGGAGGGGGGGACTGACACAATGCTGGGATCCCAGAAGGATGCCGGAACTGGCTGCTGTGGAGACGTGCAGAGGGAGAGGTCATTCCCATTGGTGAGGCTGGCCTGAGTGGGGCTCATTCTTTCCTCTGGGGCTGTTTAGCAGCCACTGAGTGTTCATAAGTGGACTTCATTGGTGCCTCTGGGGAAAGTAACTCCCTCTGCAGTGGCGTGGAAAGAGCGAGTGATTTGCAGGAACACCATGGTGCTGCACAGGCCTTGGTCAGGCCAGCTAATAGATAGCATTTATTATTTGTTGTATTTTAAATCTTTAAGCGGCAGCTGTCCAGAAAGCAGGGGAGTGTTTGATGGGGACTGTCCCCTGGGGTGGGTGTGCAGGGCATGCCAGCAGAGCTGTGGAACAAACCAGACCAGCTGGAGCAGAAAGAATAGCTACCAGCCCTCCTCTTGGGAGAGGGCAGGCCCCTCTGTGCTCTGGGAGGAGGGCAGGGAGCCTAGCGCCAGCTCACAGCCACTGGCTAGCCTGGCAGCAAAGGCCCCAGTGCAGACAGTGTGTCTGCCCAGGCCTAGTGTGCTGGTTTAGGCTGGAGCGAGGTGGGAGTTGTTTTTATGGGGAACACGCTCCTAATGGCAGTTTGACTGACAGAAAAATGCCAAACCTAGCTGTGCTGTCACTGAAAGCAGTTGGTCATTGACATTTGTTTCTTCCAGCATCTCACTTACCATTTTAATAGTGCCCAGGCCTGCTACTGTATTTTGCTCCTTGCTGTGTGGCTGGAGCTTTGGCTCTCAACAGTGGTGAGAAGTGGCAGGAGCACTGACTCTGCCATCAGCTGGGGTTTATGGAGAGAGCTGCAGATTGTGTTGGCAGGGAGAGCCTAGTTCTGGAGTTGAGCCTAAGCCCTTTTATCTGCTAGGCTGTTAATCAAACAGCAGCTGCATCTTGGGAACGTGATGAAGAGAGTAATTAGAGGAAGAGAGGATGACCCATCTCCTGTCTTTGGCGCTAGGAAGGACTGGAGGCAGTGTTGTAAAGCACGTGCATGCTCTGGCTGAACTACACACCAACTCACATCATCTTTATTAATACTGGCACTCAAAACAACAGTGCACAAAGACTTGTTAAAAAGGTTGCTGCAAAAGCACATGCCACATCTCAGCTCTAAAAATGTCCCATGCAAGGAATAGCAGAGAATGCCCAGGTCCTGGAGAGCCACTGCGGTGTGCCCCTGGGGGCAGAGGGATAGCTACAGAAGGAGAGAAGTCTCCTCAGCCAGGTTAGTTGAGGAAGCTGGAAGCAGTGTCCTGGCTTCCAGGTTAGTTCCAGTTAGTGGCAGGTGGAGTCGCCTCATCCCTAGCACCACACATCCACCCTGCCTGGCAGTGAGGTGGAAGGCTGAAGAGCAGGAGGACCTGGCTGTCAGTGGAACTTGTATTTCCTGGCTGGTTTTAGGCTGATGTAGGTTCTCTTCATCTCCTCACTCTCAGACTTCTTGATGTCTTTGTACCTCTCTCCTTTTGTAGTCACCACCTGGTTATCAATATAGCGGATCAACTTCTTGGGAGCCTGGAGTGGAGAGATATTAACACCAAGTGGATGGACAGCCACACTGCTGGAGAAAGGGAGGGGGCAAGCAAAAGCAGAGCTGCACTATGGGAGGTAGGTGGGTGGGCTGCTTTACCACTGTCTGTGTAGGCAGTCTTGGCCAAAACTGGGAAGGATGCTATCTGATGGGAAGGAGGAAGAGCCATGGTAGTCAGGAAAGGCAAGAACTGACATTCCCTGCAGCACCTTAGCTGAGCTCATCTTCCCGCTTTGACTGACGGGTTCTCTGAATGGACCTGCCTTTGGCCTGCCCTGTTGGTTTTTTGGAATTGCAGCCTGGTTTTATTTTAAACCATGGAACATTGAAACTGCTGGTGAGCTGGGCTTGCTTACCTCTTTGGGTGGAGCTGGCCGATGCGTTTTCTGATCCTCTGCACTATCTACCATCATGTACCTGAAACACAAGAAGCATTACCTGAACACTGTAACGTGCATTGCCTGGGGCTACTCGCAGCCTATGTCCCTTCTCCCCTGGCTGGTTTGTGGCAGTGCAATGTGTCCTACTTGCCTAGATTGCAGCTAGGAGAATTTGATGTTCCCCTCTGGATGAAGTGGCCAAGAAGTATGTCATCCTTCTGGTGAGCATCTAGCAGGATTCTCCTGAAGTAGCATCCTTAGCTGTATGTGAAGGATATTGAAAACTCAGGTGGTTGAGAATGCTGATAGCCACTGCAGAACTGAGAGAGGCACTGAGGTGTGGTGTGCTCTGCCATCAGGGCAGCTTTGTTCCTTCTCAGTCCTAGTGATGGCAGCCAAATGAGACATAGGAGAGATTACAGGACCAATCTGCTTTTGCCCTGAATGATGGTGTTCCTTTCACACTCCTCCTCCTACTTGACTGTGAAACAGGTCTGTGCTGGAAGCAACTTGATAAAAGCATCACCTCATTTCCTATGTAACTGAAACATCAGGGTCCAAGCATTTGCTTGCTGTACTGCTGAGTTGCTACTCTGAGATTTTGGTGCTGGTTTAGCACAGGTGACCATGACTTCTCCCTCAGTAGTTAGTATAGTTGCTCTTGTGTATCTTCAGCTATGGCGATCTGCTTTCTGTACCTGTGCTTGAGTGACGTTTAAAGTACAGGATGTTGCCAAATGTCATTAAAGTGAAGTTCTCAGAAACATAACAAGAAGCTGGTGCTTTTTTGTTCCCTTTCCTGTCACTCTGAAATGTGCCTGCACAGGATATGGGGCAAGGACAGGGATTACTACTTCTGCCTGGATGCTGTTCTGCCTTGCTTTATCTTTCCTAGCCCATCGAGTGTACTGTCCCTGGGGAGAATGTAAAGTGGAAAAGATGTGGCTGGAAAGCCGTGTGGAAGCTGCATGCCGATACTCATGAAAGATGAGATCTTAAAGCAGATCGATGAAACCGCAGTGTGGCTTCTCCCAGTAAGAATTAAATACTTTAGAAACGAATATAGGTAAACAAATCTAAAGCTACTTTCGTTCCCAAAAAGTCCATAGGAGGACTTCAGAGAGGTTTATTTAAATGCATTGAATTCACATCTTTAGCAATTGAGATTTGATCTTTGCAGTACCATTTTACAGGCAGTCTCCTGAAGGTATCTTTAACCTTGTTTGGACTGTCTCCAAGAATGGAGGTACGAAGGAGTTACTGTAGTTCAACAGGGCACCACGTGTTTGTTACCTGAGCTGCAGCACGATGTTTGTGCCTTGAACCTTTAACCAGGACCTCACCTAACAGCACCGTGACTTACACTGTATCTATAGGAGGCTGAAGCCTGGCATGCAGCCAGTGCTGTTGACCCCGCTGGTACAGGTAATGTGCTTCTGTGACAGCTCTAAAAAAACTCAAAACTGTTTTGTTGTTTAGGTTTTGTGGATTGTTTGTTTGTTGGAGTTTTTGTGTGTATGTGGTTGGTTGGTTGGTTTTTTTTGCTTTTGGTTCTTCCCAGCTGATTTGTATTTGTGCTTAGATGTGTTCAGCTAATACCCATCCCTTGTTCCTTATACACCACACTGTTCCCCAAACACTGCTACCTCTTCATTTCTTTGGAGCAAAACAAGGGGTCCTTTGCTGCTGGGTACTTACTTCTGTAGGATGACTTGTTTTAGTTCCTCGTGGTTGGGCGCTCTGCGGGGCCGTGCAGGTTCCTGGCAGGAGACAAGTTGGTGTGTCAATAGCACAACAAGTGGGCATACAGCTTACTCACGAGCTCACTGAACCCAGCTGCTGGTGGAGCACTGCAGCCCTGGGGGAAAGGGGTGCCAGCCACAGCTCCACTGGGGTCCTGGCTTGGCTGTGAGCACAGCCTATACGAAGAGAGCCAGGGGAGGGAGAGGGGCTGTTGCTCTGCATAATCCTGGCTTATAGTGCATACATTTTCTGCAGTCAAAATTTCTGCTTGTAGCAGACAGCTGTGGCACTTGCATGTCCCTGAGCTCTGCCCTGCTCCTTGGCCCCTTGGTCAGCGTACAGTACCTTCACACTCACACCTGCTGGGCCAATTTCCACCTTCTCCTCCACAATTAACTGCACAGCCTCTTCCAAGTTCCCCAAGGCCATGGCGAGAGCCTTCTCTGCCTGGCTCACAGTACAGGCTGGGAACATCTCCTGTAGCAGCTCCACACCGTCCTTCAAGTCAGCGCCTTCCTAGTGGAGCAAGAGACCGAGGTAAGTTTGGGATGCAGTGAGGAGAGTGCTGCTGAAAAGGGCCTCTGGTTTTTCATGGTCAGGAAATTCAGCCTGCCCTTTGCTGAAAGTTCCCTCTCCTTACCATCATTACTAAATCTGATTCCTGAAGCTAACAGCGGACTGTGTCTTTGGAAAGACTAAGTCCTCTCACTTTCCTTTAATCTCCTCCCTTTGTATTTCAACTTGCTTTAAAGCAGGGCTTCTCATCTGTGAGGAGCTCCTCATCCTCATCTGACTCATCTGTGTTGCCGTGCTTAAGAGTGAACTTTCTAGACCGTGAGGTGTGAATGCCTGATTCCTGCCCACCTTGTGAATTTACACGTACTTTGATTAGAAAGGAAAGGGCCTGATGCTACATCAGAAGGAATCACCACAGCAGCATTTGCTAGAATGCAGAATGATTGTACTGCAGAGCAGAAACAGATCAGTACTGGAGAAACAGCAAGCAGGGTGTGGGGCAGGAAGGTGGGGTTGATGTGGAAGGTGCTGCAGTACCTGTAGCTGCTGTGGGATCTCTGAAGGCACTGGGACAGGTTGTCTCAGACATTGCTTTGGCTTACTCTTTCCAGCCACTGAAAAGGATGAGCCAGAGCATCAGCTCACAGTCTGTCAGCACATAATTTTCTGACAGTCTTGCTCAGGCCATACAATGAAGAAGATAATGGATACAAGTGATGCTGTGTCACAGCCTACGCTGTGGTTCCTTCCAGAGCTGCAAAATGCCCTCAGGTGGTGCTGGTAGCCTAGTGCTGTGTGAGTGTCCCCAGTGTTCCTGCTCCTCTGCGGGGTGCTCATACCTTGGCCCCGGCTCCATCTGTTAGAGTGCACAGTCTTTCCCCGTTGCAGGCTCCAGCTCCAGGCTCCTGGCCCTTGGTGAGGTCTTCAGAGGGTGCTTCACTCCTGCTTTCCACAGCCTTTTGGCCAAGTTTTTCTTAAAGACACAGTGATATCTCCTGAGGAACAGTCCCACTAAGGCTAGAGCTCTGCTTTCTGTTGGCATTAGACTGCTATTGCATTGTGCCAAAGCAAATCTCTTAAGTGACAAGACTGGGAAGCACTAATGTTTCTCCTGCCCTCAGCGGGGATAGCTGCAGCTCTGCTCCCACTGATCTGCAGGAAGCCAGTGCTAGCACATGCTGGAGTGCCTGACTTCTACATTTCCAGGCTGTTCAGGGCAAAGGCTGCTTGCAAATTCAATTCTACTTTTCAATATTCAGTCTGCTAGTGCTTTGGTTGTGGATGCTTCCATTTCTAAGAACTCCCTGGTATTTGCTCTATCTTTGAACTAAGGTGTAGTTTTGATTTTAAACTTGTGAGTACACTGTGGTAGTCCCCAAGCTGCATGCAAGCCAGCACATCTTGTGATCAGGTTACTCTGATGCATCTCTTTTTTTTACAGGCTCTTTTTCTCACTGTAGGAAAAAGCGTTTCACTTTTTTTCTGTCCTAAGACTGGGATGGCGCTTTCCTTCCATACTGTGGCTACATCAGGATCCTCAAAGGGTTGGTAGGATGAAGGAGAGCAGAGCAGTAGATTTTGTCAAGTTCAAGAAACCAGCAAACAAGATAAAAGACAGGACTGTCTATTCTACATTGTGTAGCCTTCTGGCAAGACAGCAGTGATTCGCTAGACCAGCAAAACTCAGACTGGTTATGTCCTGGAAGGTGGGATATCCAGGCACTGCAACCTGTCTGTTCTTTAGTGGAACGTACCCATGGAGTTAATTGATACAGCAATCCAGCTGGTCTGTGAGTGCTGAGGTTAGAAAGGGCCATTGTCACAGTGTCGTCTTCTGCAGTCCTGCACAGTGCAGGTCAGAGCACATCACTGATTTTGCATCTGTGCCAGCGTTCATGGATGAACAGGAAGTGAGCTTTGAGGATGCTCAAAGTTGGATGTGATACATGTATTCAGCTGGATACTCTATTTGATGATGCACCTGATAAAGGCTGCCCAGTGGTAGTGCCACATCAGAGGCAGGCAGCAATCCTCGCTTTCAGAATTAATCTACCACAGAATTTCAACAAGCAGCCCTGAATTGTCTATTTCTTTCTTATTACTCTGGCTTTGATCTCAACAGAGGTATTTGGAGAATTGATCAAGTGTTTTTCACTCCAGCATGTCTTGGATAGTATTCCATACGACTCCAACCTCCCATCTGTTGATGTGAAAAACCTGACTGAACACTGGAAAAAAAGAACCCCAAACCTGTCAATCAATTTGGGCTGCCTTATGAGTTCCTAACTGTGGCAAACAAGTTCATATTTATTCTGTGACATTGTTCAATTCCAAATATTAAGACTAAAAATATGTACAGATCTTCTTGCACTGAAATTGTTTGTGTAACTTACCTTTGTTGCGAGCTTCACCAAGCCTTTCTGAGAGGGAGAACATCATTTCACAAACATCCCCACTGCAAGAGACAGAAGCTGTTATAATTAGCATGAGGAATAAAAGCACTAGCCTATCCTACTTGGCTACCATCTCTTATAGAAAGACAAGGCTTGATGGGAAACCCAGTAAAACCAACTGGTATTTCAGATGGCTAAGGACCTGCTTGCAAACTATGTTAGGATTAGCATCTGTGTATTCAAGCAAAGAGTGACTTATCATGATAGCTCAGGTTTAGTACTAATACATTTTCAACAGAGTATAACACAAGAATTTGTAGTACTGAGGGGCTTGGAGCCAGCCCCCTGGTGCATGGCATGAACACGAAACCAGTAACAATCACGTACCTGTGGATTTCTGCAAAACCAGGGATATATGCCTCCATCATTTCCACAAAGGTGTCCATGTCAAAAGTCTCTTCAGAGGACTCTGGTGAGCCCAGCTCTTCCAGGACACCCGTGATGTAAGAGAAGAAAACATCATCCATCCCACTGGAGACAAAGAGAACACAGGTAGCAGAGTCAACAGGCTCATTTTCTTCCTTTCTCTCCATCCCCATTCTGCTAACCTTGTGTCTTTGTATTACAGCAGCAGAAGGACCTTTGTGGCTGTGTGTTATGAGGAGATACCGCCTGTAAGCAGCAGGCGGTCTTACAGGGCTGAGAGGGAAGCATAAATAAACAGTGCATGTGCTCCTGCTTCCTGGGCAGCACTGAATGGGAGCCCCAGCGTGTGTTCCTGTGGGTGCTTAGCTGAGCTAACCAAGATATTCCAAATGCTCAAGACCTTGGCTGTTCTATATTGACTGGTGTTTCAGGTGAGGTCATCATATTCTTTTAAGTTACACTTAAGAGTAACTTAAAAGTTCAAGAGTTCAAAATAGGGAGAGGCCTGACATAGATTATCCTGCTCAGAAAGCCATTTGGGAGCACTGTGGAATGAAGGAAATCCCATATTCTAATGGGTATTACTGGACAGGAAATTAATCATCTCGGTCATCAAAGAAATGACATTGCTAGACTGCAATGCTAAACTATAGCTGTTCCAGCATTCCCAGCACGGCCTGTGCAAATTACCTACATCCTGGATCTGACTTAAAGGAGAGCAACACAAAGTACAGGAAAATGACAGAATTCAGTATAATGCACAGAGTGACAATGCAGAGTTCAAGTTGGAACAACGATACTGGAACTGCCTATCTCAACATACCTGAGATCTGCTGCAGGGATGTGGGACTGGATGAAGCGTGTCAGTGTGTCTTGGATGATTCTTTCAAGCTCCATGTCTCTCTAAGCCTTTCTCTTTAAAAAAAAAAAGAAGGAAAAAGAAAACTCCATGTAATAAAAGATATCATTCATAAAATCAAGATAACAAGAACAAAATGCAGGCATGGTATAGGTGTGTTTTTCCCATGGGAACAATTAAAAAACTCCTCCAATGTCTTCTCATCTCCGGGTAACAGTGGGCAAAGATATCCATAAAAAGCTGCAGGATGAGGATCCACTGGAAAAAGAAGCCCAATATCTTGGGCCCCTCCGGACTGCGTTGATGCTGTCAGTATGCGGCTGTACCGTACATTTAAAAAGTCCCCTTTGGGAAGCAAAGCTGGAAACGCAGCTGTGCCCAGATGCAGGACCAGGGACACCTTCTGAGCTGGAAGACTATGCTGTCCAGTGAGGAAGAAAAAGGGAGTGGGCTTGTACACGCACTGCAGAAAGGGGTGGACCTTCCAGCCAAGAGCAGATGCAGTGATGCTTGGGCTCAGGAATGAGTGGGAGGAAGGGTAATGTCTCCTAAAGAAAGGACATCCTAGAGCCTATTTTACAGGGAAATACCAAGCAGGGCACAGACGAGTAGTCTGCCAGCCAAAATATCAAAGGTCTCCAGGTCAGGCATGAACTGCCAGTGGAATCCTGCCCAAACAGGAGCCTGTTGTTTTGCTTGGTAAATGAGCCATTCTACAGTTGATGCAGCTGCAACAAGGGGCACTTGATAACCCAAAACTCAGGGGAGTTCTAAGAATCACAGAGCTCCTACAGAAGCAGTGGCACAAGGGGGCTGCCCACAGCCCTGCTTCAGCTATCACTACTGAGCCTGGGACTGAACAGGGTGGAAAAAAAGCTGTTTCTTAACTATTCCTGCTCCTTGGGGTACACAGACTGCGGGGTGGACAAATTCCTGGTCTAAGCACCAAATTCGTCCCAGGAAGGAAACCAACCTTGCATTCAGAGAGGTTCCAAGGGTCGTCGTGCTCCCATCAATGCAGCTGTCTCATTTCAACCACACTAGGACCTGACCAGGCCTGTTTGACACAGAACTCATGGAACAGTCATACAGCTTGCTAACAGGTAATTCTGGTGTCCCATGGGAATCAGAAAGGTTTGCCATTTCCCTATGCGAGCTTTCCGGAGCTAGCAGGATATAAACAGAACCACCCCGTGACACTCAGCCATGTTTAGAATTACATAAGTCGGGACATCAAAACGCCCTATGCATTATACCTTCAAATGCTACACTTCTTCTAGTGATGACCTGCAATAGTTAAGGGGGAGATTCACTAGAAGAACATATCCTATGTGCTCAGTTTTGTATAAGAGTGATTTGCAATGCACAAAATTATCTACAACCCAAAGGCAGGAGAAATCACTCTCCTGAGAGCTCAATTTTCCTGAAAAGATGTTACCATACTTTTAAAACTTCCAGTCATAATTGCAATGTGGGTTTTAAGATCACTTCACTAGTCGTTACTGATTCAAATGTATCTGTGAAAGTCCTTCTGCATTTCTTGTTGCTGCAATGTGGGTTCTGTGTAACATGTTAAAGAGACTCTATTTTTAAAAGCATATGATGAAATGATACTGCTATTGCTCTGCTCACAGCTACAGCCTTACAGTTTTGCACTGTCAGAACATGAGACCTTCAGCTCCTGGAAATCCTTGTCAATTTTCTGACAAAGCCCAGTCTTTCAACACTGGGGTTTATTATTAAAGAGTGAGCAGTGGAGCACTGTATGCCCTCTCATTAAGACAGGCTTAGATTGAAATACCAGGAGTGCTTATTTGAACCACATAAAATCGCATGGCATATGTATTTCCTCACCTCAGGCGGAGAAAAGTGGTATCAGTCCTCAAATTGTGAATGTGAAAATTATTAATTTTCTGTATAAGGTGCTTTGGCCAGCATCTCAACAGGGTTTCCCACCCTTTTGTCAGTCTTTAGAACTTATCAATCTCAGCAATCTCCATCCTCTTGTATTCTCCTTCCCAACACGTTCATGTCAAATTGATTTTGTTGGTTTGGTGGGGGTTTTTTTGTAAAACAAATGTGGAAGTAATATCCCTCTAAAAGTACCACTGTTCTTGTGGTGTATGAAATAGCTACTTCTGTTATATTGAAGAGAAGTTGGTATGAATCTGTCTCCCTCAAAAAAAAAAAAA
>VWZN01013896.1:75433-99689 GCA_013396955.1 Regulus satrapa
CAGCGCAGCAGCCCAGCGCTAGATGCCGCTCTGAGGCCGCAGTAGGAGCTTGGCAGCTCGGCGGCGTCCCGGCACAGGAGGCTGCGAGGGAGAGCTCTCGGAAACAGCCCGGTGTGTGGGAGGGAGACGGGCCGAGCTCCTCGCATACCCCTC
This sequence comes from Regulus satrapa, assembly GCA_013396955.1. NCBI lineage: Eukaryota > Metazoa > Chordata > Aves > Passeriformes > Regulidae > Regulus > Regulus satrapa. The sequence continues at coordinate 75,587 of VWZN01013896.1, forward strand.
CGGTGACGCTCAGAGAACAAACAGCGGAAAGGTGAATCTGGGGCCACCGGGCCCCGTGTGAGTCAGGGCCAGCAGCAGGTGCTTCGGATGGGAACTAAACCTCCCTCCAGAGCTGGCAAATAATCTCCCGGCTTCAATGGCTCTGTGCACAGGTGTCCCCACTTCTGACCTATTAGCCAGATGGGCTCAAAAGGAAGGTGGAAGAGCAAGGTGAAAGGGCAGTTATAGCTCACTGGATGGGATTTCGTGAGAGTTTAAGGATTATCTGGAGACCCGTGGCTCTTACCGTGTTTCTGCTAGTACAGTTGCCCTACAGGTAGGTCTTTAAAAGTCTGTGATCAGTAGAAATAACAGTTAACAACCCCCTCTTTCACCGAATGTCTTAAACATTGTAGGATTGTGCTGAGAACCAGGCATCAAAGCTGTCTACAAATCTGACTAAACTAATAATGGGTATGAGTCACAAACCTCCCTGGGTACTGTGCAGCTCAGAAAATGCAGCAGTATCTGAGGGAAGGTTTGGCTTGTTGTCAGGATAAAGGCTAGTTGTGCAATTTGGATTCAGATCAAGGCTGAAATGTGGAATGAAGTTTTGATGGAGCAACTTCTTATCTGGGAAGTGAGTCTGCTTTACTGAAAACTTGGAACACTTTCTGTGAGTGACCCATACTAAACATCTTCTAAAAAGCACTTCTTGTTCATGCAATGTAATATTAGCAATACATGCACATTGCTTCAAAGTACTGAAGACGCTGTGAATTACTAAAAGAGTGAAAGCAGAGAAACATATATCTATTTCCTTTTATGTGGAGGGATTTACCAAAGTAGCATCATAGTTTTGAGTTAACTGTGTGGCTTATAGTCCTCAGCCTTAAGGATGAATGCATGTCAGTCTAGAGGAAAGAGGAAGGGATGAATCCCGGTAAAAATCCTAGTTACTGATGCGTATTATTTCTCTTCAATTACTCGGTATTCCTACATAATCAGGAATAGTGTGCAATGCATTGCTAAGTGAGTTATGTTAGTCTCAAATAGCAGGCTTACAGAGAAAATAAGGTTTTCATTGCTATTAGCTACAGGAGTTTTTTTAGGTAGAAATAGTGGAAGCACACATTTCACAGCTGAGGGTTTTGGGGTTTTTTTTGGTTTTTTTTTGAGTGATACCTTCCCAAAAACACTAACATTACTTTTTTGGCCTATACTCTACTACAACCCTCCCATGTAAATTGCATCTCTACCCTGTTGTGGCAGAGATGCATGTGTGTTTGATGACCTTTACAGACTTAAATACTCAAAAATAACTGCTTTTGGTAAAGTGCAAGTACAGTGCATTGCCTGGCTGTTTAATTCTCTTCACCATTGGTCTATACAAAGAATAAACAGATATTTACTATAGCAGGTTTTATGTGAGCTCACATGATAGGGGACTGTATTTTTGGTGTTCAAGTTCCTGTACTTGCTCTTTGCCATTCTGTTTAAACATCTGTTACACTGAGATCATAAATCCTACTAGTGAAAGATAGCTAGCATGCCCCAGAAATTGAGTGGCACTTCAGTAGCCAGTTTCTCGTAAAAAGTATCAGAAAGAAACACTCTGTCTTTCCTGCCACCACCTACCTTCTGGAAAAAATGTCTTCTAGAAGAGTGATTGTTCAGTAAAGTACAGAAAGCCCATATGTATTCCTTCTGTGTAAGTATGTGAAGGTATATTGTCCTGTGGTTGTCTAAGTTCACTGAGTAATCCGTCTGGGGTCCCCTAGATGTTTGACTAAAGCCTGGATACTTACGTAAAGCAGGGTGTTGGGTCAGTTTCTGCTTTCTGTAACTTAAATTGAAGCGTAGAAGTGACTACTTTGAAGTAGAGCATCCTCAGATATTGAGGAAGGAGTTTGGTCTTTTGCATATGAACTACACAACCATTGCACACACACACACTTTTATTCCATGAAGTCACCCCAAGTCCTAGTGTGGAATTTCAAGGTTCTCTATTGGCAGCATCCATCTTCTGCACCCTCCTCGTATTAGCATTGATCTACAGGGGAAATAGAGAACACGGCTGTGTTATTATATACCTGACTGCAATTTCTGCTCTAGTGATTGAGTGTTCATACAGAATTTTTGAAACATGGCAATTCTAACTTATTTTGTCTTCCTGTCAATAGCATGGCACTTGTCCAAATTATGGGTCGATATCAGCTGGTCTTTTTATGTTAAACTCTAATGAAGTTGCCTCTCTTATTGGAGATGTGATCTTGCTTCAGGCAATGCTTTTAACTGCGAACTTTTGGAATGGAAATGGGGGAGAAGGGAAACGAAAGCAGAGGAATGAGCAAAAGCCAGAGTGAAGAATAAAAGCATTCCTTCCTCTCTTTGAAAGAGGTGGGAGTTGGGTAAGAGGGAGACTTGGATATGAAGAGAGCTGGCTTGTTAGGACTTGTGCTAGTATGGGTAAGAACTGTCAGCCTCTACTCTCTTCAAAGTACTATCAAAAAGCCAGTGGTGGACACTGGGAATGAAAGCCTGGCTCTCTTGAAATCTCATAAGATGTTATCTTTAATTTCTGTTTTAATTTCTAATTTTTTTCTATTTCATGAAGTTTGTGAAATCAAATAATTAAAGAACATAGGAAAAATAGACTGAAGCAAGGAGTGGGGAATGAGAGATGTAAAAGGGGATATTAGATCAGCCATTTTCCTCTTGTGGACAGGATGAGATCATCTCTACAGTGACTTCTCCAGGTCATCTTCTGACTCAGAAGAGTTTCAGGGCATCAGTGTTGTGTTGTAGCTGTAGCACAGAGCAGCTGAATGCTGATTATTTCATAGGCATTAACGGAAACTCTTTAGACTGTCTCTGCTTTTATTTCAATCTTATTTAACTTGTATGGACAGAATGTAGAGGGGAATTTTTTCTATCCCAGTTCTAGAGTAAAAGGTTTGGGAAAAAAGATGTTGTGTGTGGCTTTTGGAAAAAGAGTCTATGGAGGATGATATTAATTTTTTTTTGTAAGGGAAAACAAATGAAGTTTGGGTTTGGAGCTGGTAGTCGCTGGCTGAAGTTGACAGACACTTTGCTAGAACAAAGGGATGCTGGGGGATGCTGGTGTTTTAACACAGGTCTTTTTGTGAACCATTTAAGAATAAGTTGGTTTCTTTTGTGGTATTTCTCAGAGCTGGCTCTGAGACACTCTTACAGCTGAGTTTGGGCTGCTATGAATATGTGCAATATTTCTGGAGGACCCAGGACGGCCTCCTCTTCCAAATGTCTCATTTGTCTCTCTGTCCCATACGGGAGGGGAGGTGTGAGGCCTGAGTATTCACCTGTTCTTGGTTTCTCTGCAGTGGCAGGAGGGCCAGCAATAGGGAGGGAGGTCTTGGACACACCAGGCTGGTCCCTGAGCTGGCTGATAGGAGGGTGATAGGGGAGCATTGCAGCAGAGACCCCTTGCTCAGAGTAAATGCAGCCATTCTCGTTCTAGCTCTCCTCTCCAGAGTATGTGGAGGTATACCTGCAGGTATTCTGTCACTGGATCTCTCTTGGTCTGTAATCTCAGCCAGCAGAGCTTCATTTCTATGTAATTGTATGCAGAAGATTGTTAGTTTCCTTTGCAGTCTTTTGTCTTTTCTTCCTCTTAAACCTTTTCAATGTGTGAGTGCTGCCTCTCTCTCCCCTGCCCTCCTGATATAATTTTATGACTATTTCTGATTCAGAAAGCTCTGTATGTGTGTCTTTCTACATGTTACTGTTGTTATTATTATTCTTAGTTACTTTTTGGAGCTATCTAGAATGATCCATACAAATACAGACTGTTGGACTTGAAGTGCATGACAAGATCTTCATAAGAATTGAAAATGATTGAGTAGGACTGAAACTGAGATAAGTAAGGGAAATTAAGGAACTAAGCAAATGGTTTTACTGTCAAGCTGAGTTGGAAACTGAATTTTTATTGCATAGTCTCATGTAGATCCTTTTCTTTCCAAGGATATGTCTTTCCTTCTTGGACCATAAACAAAAAATACCTAAGTAAGACCCCTCAATTTCAGGCTAATGCTGAAATTATTTATGCAAAGTTAAGACTACAGCAATCAAGAAGTTTTTGAAGTTGCAATCAGTCTGTAGTATCTACTTCACTTTTAGTCTATTACTCTACTGGGGCCCTATAATTGAGTTTGTGAATTTCTACCCATTTTTGTCCCCCTTGATACAAGGTTGGCCAACTATGACTTTGGAGACATCTTCATAATAGTTTTGTGCTTGCAAGCCTGCAGTATCTAAATATCTCAAGAAACATTTATGGTTATTAAGGCCTTGGTGAGGGAGAGTGTTATTTCAGTTGGATAGATAATGAACTGAGACAAAAGACTGATATTTGGAGAGTAGTACAAAAGAATTATGGTAAATCTGGATGGAAAACATCCATCTTGTTCAGGGGGAAAGCTCTACATTCTAAGATGCTTTTCCTTATAGCGCAAGGATGAGAAATTAGATTGTGAGTGCTTTTTGTGAATTACAATGAGAGAAAACCTCAAGCATTACTTTGGCCCTATGGAGTGAATTTAAGATTTTGGGGATCCTACTGTGAAAAGAAAATGAATAGCTTCTTTTAAAAAACAGCTTAGTATTTGGAATATTGTTGAATGTGAAAAATGGAATTTTTCCATTGGAATATCCAACTAGCTTTAGTGCCCAGCAAAGAAAATAGAGGGAAGCCACGGGTTCTTTGCAGATAGGTCTTTTGCTAGTGAAGGAGGTAAAAATTAAGAGTTGTACATAGCTTTTTTCGAAGAGTTTGATAACCTGTTGGCCCAAATCAGCATAGCTGCACTGAGGTCAGTGAGGTCTGGCTGCCAGTCTGCCCCTAACTGTGGTGCCAGAAAACTCCTTTTTTTTTTTTTTNTCTCCCCCTAACTTGGGTGCCCAAAAACTCCTTTTTTTTTTTTTTTTTTTTTTTTTTCTTTCTTTCCCCTCCTTCCTGACCCAAAAACCCCCACAGATATTATGTATAAGTTAATATGCTGTAGTGACAGGAGATGGCATTTTCTTCAAGCCTGGAAAGGAAAGCAGAAGAGACAAGAAACAAAGCTGGGACACATGGAAAAAGAAATCAAACCAAAGAGGCTATTTGCCCTTAACCATTAGAATCTTGTTTTAGGAGACCCAACATCAGTCACAAAGCAGATACTGGCCATGCTCCTGCTCAGCAGGTGACTACAAACATATGTCCCAGGGTTTATGTGACTATTTACACAAGCAAAAAGCAAGTGGGAGGGGTTATTCCTGTTAACTGGTTCTCATTGCTACGTGGGCTCCATTTGCTTTGCTTTGGTGTCAGGGGCAGTAGGGAGGAGCAAACACAGCTTAGAAAACTCAGCCCGGAGAAAATGAAGGGAATTCTTGGACCCTGAAGTAGGATATTTCTAATAACTGATCTGTTGGTTTGTTTGCAACACTGAAAAAAGGTGTAACATATGGAGCAAATTGGATGATAATTTTATTAGTTTAAAACCAGATTTTTTTTTCCCTTGGGCCTGAAATTCTTGCATTTCGGTGGGGTTTTTTTCATTTTAGGTTTTTTTTTTTTAAACTTTGAACTGAATTTTAAGAAAGTATTGCAGATTTGAGTTTAAAGGGCTATACCTTTCACAATCAGCATATCAAACTGAATGATCTGGATTCTTAAAAAGTTTGCCTAGGCTGGAATAGCTAAACAAATCTGAAAGAAATTTGCAGTCAGTGTAAATCTGCATTTTAAGAGCTTTCTCAATCATTCCACCTTAGACAAACAAATCTTTGTTTTACATCATTTATGTTCTTATTTCTGAACTGTTTCATGCACAGAATGCTTGTGTGGATGATTGTGCACAGACTACTGAATAAAGACAGATTGTGAAACTGGAAAGGGGAAATTCAGTTGTAGCCTTGCTTTATGGATAGTAAGAGAGTTACATCTCCAAGGACTCTGCCCGATTACTTTGGAAATTAGAAGTCAGACTTAGCAGCATGTGTTAAAAGAAGAGTGGCAGTCATGACTGTGGGAACAGTACGTGGGAGAATTGTTTACATTACAGGGAAATAAACATAATGGAATTGTAATTCTGGGCCTTGACTGTTTTCTATTAGCAAACAGGTAACCATAACTGATTTAAACTCTTTCTTGGCAAAATTTAGTTGATTCCGGTGGATTTACACCAAGGATTAATTTAATCTTCAGTTTTCCTGGTTTTTGAGCCCAGAAGGACTATTAGCTTGTGTGCTGTGGCCTGCCATGCAGCACAGGCTGCAGAATTTCATATAGTTATTCAGCATCAAACCTAGTAACTGGTATGCTTTGAAAAAAGGCATCTTTCTGCAGGGAAAAATCTCGAGGAAAGGCTTTTGGAAAATTGCTGGAATGATCAAGTGTTCTTTTTTTTGACAAGGCTGAGACCTTGATTCTACTCCTAATTCTGTGGCAGTTGAACTTCCTCTCCGTAGTCTAATTTCAATTTTTTCAAGCTTATAGCTTGAAGATAGGATAGTTAATCTCATCTAGAAATAAACTTAAATTCCATAGTGGAAGACTGATAAATGTAAGTAAAACACCACTCTGTGATTGTAGTCAGCTCCCTCTTCTATCCCTTTTGTTCTTCTGCATTTCTCATTTCACTTTTCCCATCTGCAGATCTGTGATATTTTTACTGAGTGCAATAAATGATATGCTGACCTTCTGCTGCCTTTAGTACTACCTACTAAAATTTTATCCATGTTTTCTTAAAGAAAAGTACAAATTAAGACAAATTTCTCTAAAATCACACGCATTTGAATAGCCAAAATGCCAAGCTAGCTTTTCATTTCTTCTTAATACAGCACTTCAAGAGCGTGTGTTGTTGCTGTTATTTACATAGCCGTGTAACGAGATGGGAGGTTCATGAGGTTTTTTTTTGTTTCGTGTTGCATTTCAGCTTTCTTTTAGTAATTACTGTAGCAAATCTGTCTGCTGAGTGTCTCATAGTTGTGTCATTCCAGCCTCTGGAGTATTCATGCCATGCTGAGGCTGGAATTCGGATTTTGTGTCTCAAAACACATGGTTTCAAGTGCCCAGAGACAGTGGTGTATCCTGCTTGTGCTGTGTTTCTGCCCAGGAGAAACTGTCCTGCAAGCCAGGGACTTGGTTCTGGATTGTCTCCTGTTTCGAGCTGAACATTTGTATCTCTCCATGCGAGTATAAAAGAGAAATGACTGATGTTTTCCTTGTTCCTAAGTTTTAGGAGCAGGGACTGACAGCTGGAGCCTTTGTAAAGAAAGGATCCGTAACCAAATGGACCCATGGGATATAGGCACTTCATTAGAGTTCAATATTATAGTGACAGGTACCTTAGGAATGAGATCTAAAGATTAGATTATATGGCAAATGGAAGCCAAGTGTGATTTGCTGTCAGTAATGGTGTCTTGGGCATGAATGTCTCGAGCAATATACACATCACTGACAGGAAGGGCTGAGGAAGAGGGTGCAACTTCTCTGCTTCTTATCTTGGTTTTCCATTTTATTAGATGCTAGGATCGGTCTAGTCCCTATTGTTTCCACAAACAATATGAGGTTCTTGTCTGCAGACTGCTTTAGGAAGGATTGGCCCCTCTCAAGCCCTACCAATAAGGGCTCTGTAGTTGCTCTTCCCCTGTTGTTTGCCAACTGAGTGATACTACAGAATCACTGTTGTCTTTGCCTCTGGAGGCCTTAGGGACTGGTAAGGGTTGCTCTTTTCCCCATACCTTCTTTGTGCTTTTTCTGATCTCTCTTCAGCTGACACTCCTAGATCCCCCTCTCCTGCTCCTGATCATTTGGAACGCTTGGTCCTGGGCGTTCACTCTGCCTCTCCATCATTTCCCTTGCCTGGTGCTGCCCTGTTGCAGCCTTGGTCCCCGGGGGCTTGTGTGTCCTGCCTCGCCAGTGTTTGCCTTGCCTGGTGCAGCATTCAAGCAACACCTTAATAAAAAGCTTTCCTCCCTTATCTCCTCTCTGCTGCTGTGCCACTGGGCTGGGGATCGTGTTCCCATCTCTTTCACACGCACACCTGGTCATAAAACACTGGGTTTGTTTTTAACCTCAAACCAGGGAGCTTTAATTAAAGAGACAGTGACCTCTTTTATGAGTTTGCTCGCATAGGGTTTCAGGGCTATTGTCACATACAGCTCACATAACAGAGCACCATTGCACAAAGCTCCATTTACACATCCTTCCCCGGCTTTTTTCCTCTCCTCTTTTTGTTTTCCAAACGCAGAAGGAGGTTGTTTTCTTGTTTACCCCTAGGCAAAGTTGTTTCTCATGTTAGTAGCCTATGGCTAACAGTTTCTTTGAAGAGAACCCACCTTTCTTACTAAGACATAGATGGCATTAGACTTGCAGAAATGTTATTTTTTAATCTATGTAAGAAATAGTCTGCTGGATCTGAATGACTAGCTAAAATGGCTCTTATCTTCTGTTCATTTTCCTTGGCTAGTTCCTATAGCTGTATAATGGAATTCGGGTGTTTCTTACGACAAATACTTATTATTCACTATTGCATTTACCTGTCCTCATTAAGTTTCAGGGGCAATACATAGAGTTTTTTTATATATGCTCAAGAATGATATGTGTAGGAACAGTCACTAAAACTTGTCCATAGTTTTATGCAGAATAGTATACATGATTTGAATAGTATACGTGGTTTAAAGAGTTTTTCACAAACACGGTGTATTCTCCAGCACGTGTATCCGAAGACACACAAACAGATGCGCAGAAGGGCGTATGCAGTCCAGAACTTATTTGAGGTATGCAGACTTCTGAAAAAGGCACTCATGCACAGAAAAGAGACAGCTGGGACACAGACACAAGGAACCACGTAATTGGTGGAATACAGAGGCACACAGGATATGCACACACAAAAGAAAAAACAAACAAACCATGCGGAAGAGTGTAGCTGCCCTCGGAATACGCCTTGTATGTAGACCCTTGAAAGCAGGCACAAGGATAAGTCTGCAGGAAAACATGTATGTAGAAACTGATGCCCAGTTAGCTCTGAAAGTAGTATGTAAGTTGTTGTGGATGCACACAGCATGTTCAGGTGCTGGAACTCTCACTGAATTGTGCAAGATTTTTGCATTCAATGGTGTTACTTTCAGGAAAAACTCAATTGTATGAAAAAAATTACATTTTAACTGCAAAGCTTGTAGATATGCGAATACATGCCCTTACACATACAAATAGGTAGATATATATTGATGTGAACATGGATACATATTTTTAAAGTTTAATATACTTAGTATATTAATACAAGTTTCCCTAGACACAAATATACCACACACAGACCCTTAGACCCACACAGATATACCCATGTCTATGTTCATTGAGAGAGACTCACTCAATATCTGTGTATGTGTGTGTTGGGAGAGGGTCATAACCTCCTCCATTCTTCTCCTGAAGGGGTTTGGATAATGAAGGGAAAAGAAATGAGGCCTGGGGCTAATTTGTAGTGGCATTTCCTGGCCTCTCTTATGCCAATGAAGCTCCGTTTCATCTTTAGCCTTATCAATTCTGCAGTCATGTGGCTTTCCGCTTGGACGCCTCTGTCTCTTCACCCTCCTCCCCAATCTCCGATGCTAATGGAAACTTCGTTAATGCCATTAATCTGCTGACTGGGACAAGTCAAAAACATATCCACACAATCTGAGCCAGGGCTGCAAGTGTCCTGGGGCTGCCAAACAGAGACACCCCTCGTGCTCACTGCATTCCTGAAGGAACTCATATTGATTTATTTCTTTCTTTCCTTCTCTGCTTTATTCTTTGGCGACTTTGCATCCTTCAGAACAGGCATCAAGTAGACAGCCTTTTCTTCCTGATCCCTCATAATGATATTTCTTCAAGAATGCTTTCCATAGTTGCAGGGCTAGTGCCTCCTTTCAGTGCCCCCTCATGGTAGCATTTTGTTCTTAAGCTCTCTTTGGTGACAGACTTGTTATTCCTCTTGCCTAACAGAATTTCTTAACTATCCAAATGTTACGTGAACGTGCCTGGGCTGGTCTAAAATAAAGAGCATTCCACTCTATTTTGATATTAGCAAACAGAGTATAAATAAGTCTTTTGTTATCCAACCACTGTTACTGTTGTTCTAGCAGCAGTTGTCACTAATTCTGGTCTTGAAGGGCTGTGCTGTTGGGGTGCAGTCTTCTAGAATGTTCTCAGTATCTCCTTTTTAGGAGTGAGAGCATTGCTTTGCATTTTACTGTTAGGCAAGGTTTTGTAGTGCTTTGCCATTATCTTCTATCACAATGGATTATCATTTTCAGTGATGTATAATTTTCTTAGCTATGACTTCAACTTTCCTTGCCATTGTAGCACACCTGCAGAAACTTGAAGCCCTGAACAATGACTCACCATCTCCTTATTTCATAGTATTGTCCAATGGCTGAGCAAGTAGAAGTTCCACACCTCGGGATTATTCTGGCTGAGGTTTCACTATGAAGAGAAAATAGACTGTGTGATACTTGTTTTAGGAAAAAAATTCTGTGATAATCAGAGTTCATAGTTAGCTCATGAGAATGTCAGGATGTTGAGTGATCTGTATTTGATCTATGAATCTTTATATACATAAATGAAATAGTGACAGTGAAGAAGGAAAAGACAGCTAGGAAAGGCATGCCATTGGAGTTGTGACATATGGATATGTTAAAAAAAAGGCATTAAATGGATAAAAACAAGGGGAGAAGTTGGCAGTTCAGCATGAACTTTGATGATGTTAAGCTAAATCTGAAATTATATTGACCATGACAGAAGGCTGAGCCTTAGTTGCCACCTTCACACAAACATCACAGTAAAAAGGGGTAGTTTTTACAGGGAGAAGAGAAAAAAGGTTTAAGTTCTTCAGCCCTGGCAGGGATTGATGTAAACACTTCATCCTTATGTAGTTTTGGGTACAGAGAATGCATGTCATATCCCACCAGCCGGGAGCTGCTCCACTGGTCAGAGCATCTTCTTGCTCTGGCCAGTGCTTTGAAGAGACATACTTTTAACTTCAGGGCATATTAATGCATTGCATTTTCTGATGTAGAAAGATTCATGCTGGTTTTGTACCATGCTTATTTTTTTGGCATCACTGAATAAGGGGGAGGGGAAAAATCAGGTAGAGATTGTTAGATCTTGGTATAAAAGAAAGAAAAGCAGCTGGGATACTCAGTGTCCTAAAATTCCTATTTAGATGAGTGGAGCAGTATCTATAAACTGAAGACCAGCACCTGCTGGAGCCTTTTCAGAGAACTAAAAATCAAATACTTTTATCCTTAAAAATGTCAGAACAGTTAACAGATCATACAAGACCACTCATTTTGGTCTAGACATTTAATTTGCTTTCCCTGCTTCATATTCTGTGATTCAGGATTTGAGATTGAAAAGTTGGGAAAAAAAAAAAAAAAGAAAAAGATCATACCACACTGTCCTGTACAAGAAGAAAGGAGAAAGATCTTCAGGTGAGCAGGTAGTCTGTGTGCATCGAGTTGTTCCATTCCAGAGGGTACCTTGGCTGAGAAGCAGAAACGCTGGGATGCTAAACCCTACGCAAGATCTAACACTGCCCTGCCCAGTGACCTTGGCAAGTTGATAATCTCTCTGTGCATGCAGACTTTTCCTGTTCAGAATATTCCTATTGCAAACTTCTTGAGAAAGAAGTTTCTTCCTATGGGTGCATCCAGCTAGAGAGTTGGTCATCATTTTGGCTAAAGTCACACTACAGTAATATAACAATCTATGCCTCCATATGGCAGGAATTGTGCATTAGACTGAGAAGTAAAAGATGCTTTAGACTTCTGACTGGTGCCAAGAAATAAATCAATTCAGCAAAGCCTGCATTAGCTGCCTTGGGTACAGGGAGCATCCCAGCTGTGGCAGCATAGAACCTATTGAGGTTAAATTTGGATCATGTCATGATGCAGCCTTCATGCTGGGAAAGAAGTTTAAAATGTCAGTGCTGTATTTCTTTGGAAAATTTCTATTTGAATTTTGCTATGCACTAAAACTGCTGCTGCCCACTGGTTCTATGCTCTGACCCACTTTTGTTCAGTCTGGTCTAACTGCTGGACTCATAGGAGCTGTCATACTGCTATGCAGATTCTGCCCAGCTTCCATTTTGTCATGGAAAATGTTCCAAAAGAGGTGGTGAATGCAGTTTTTCAGTGAAACTATATTTTATTGCAGTCATGACACTCCAAAGGTATGGAGGAGATAAAGTTTTTTGGTTGAAATAATATCAATCTATCAACTGGTCTGAAAACCAAGCTTTTTTCCTACTTTGTGTTGTTTTCTTTATTACAAGATTTTTTTTTTTTTTATGAAGTCTGTGAGTGGCAGTCAGTCACTGCAGCTTTTACTTCTGGTTCTGTTAAAAATGTGTTTTGATCTTGGGATAGCATAGTATTTGCATTATCCATTTGTAAAGTGAGGAAAACAACAACTCTTTCTTGCATTCTTTCCTGTCTTGTCTATCACAGGGTTGCCTGGCACAGTGTCTGTTTCCAGTCAGTGAGGCTGAGGAGATACTCTTCTCTCTGTTAGGTTCTTCTGTGCAGACTTCACGGGCTTCTGGGTTTGGACCCAAAGGCTGGAAATCTACCTGTATTCAAGCATCTCTATATCTTATCTTTTACCTGCAGGTGGGACAAACTTGGTGCATTGTGAGGTTGGTATGCTCCTCTATCACTGAGGGATAGACAATACAGAATTATAGCACTGTCTCTCTTTTTCTTTACCTTTCTATTATCTGCTGTATTTGCTTTCTTCTTCTGGTAAGTTTGGTGAGTGCTCTGTGAGTAATCTTGAGTAATCTTTTCCTGGATGGAAAACCCAGCATTTTGATGAGTACAGCTGTTTCTGGGGTAACTGTAGAAAAGAGCTTGAAATTTTTGTTTTTTTTTTTTAAATTCAAGAGTGATGTAATGAAATCTGGGCAGTGGCCTTTCCGGAAACATTGGGACCTACCAGTTCACGGCAAGGGAAAACTGGTGTGACTCATTACAAAATGTAGTACATTCTTTGATGCTGAAGGCAGAGAATTGAAACTCTCACAAATGCAAATGAATCTATGTTTTAAAATCCTCGCAATCAGCAAGGGAAGAAACTTCTTTGCTTTAATGAAAGCACAATAAAAAGTAATACTTGCAGAGTTTATTTAATTCAGAGATGCTAGGCTCATTAGGCAACTGGATTAGAACATGATTCTGCCTCTTATTGGTACACAAAAATCATGTTTACTGCTTTGAAAGTACAGTCACTTCTAGGAAGGGATACTGAAGATGTTTAACTGTAGAAAATCTCCACAAACCGTGGACATAATTTTAAGACAGGAAAAATAGAAGAGAAGGTACACGATGGTGAAAAATACTTGTCATCCTTACAACCATTGCCAAAAAGAACATTCTTGTAAAGTCTTGCACCAAACCCCCTTTGTAGGAAAGGTTAGAGTCCTGTCAGGTGGTGCCTCTGGCAGCACTGCAGTGCACACAGCACAGCTCCTGGGAGGGCTGCGAAGCCAGGAGCCCGCCAGTCTCACTTCTCTTAGGAGAACTGACAGGATCACAGTAAAAATTACTCCCAACCATTCTTCTTGGCCTGTTGGTGTTTAAATAGGGGAAATATCACCTTCTGGTTCCTCAGGCCACAGGTGAATGCCATTGACTTGAGAGGAAACAGGGTTATGCTCTGATTTTGAAGAAGGTGCAAGGAAGTGAAGGTCCTTGTTTCAAAAAACTTGCCAAAGTTGTTTAATTTCATGTAAGAAAACTGACCAAATAGGATACCAAATGCTTAAACTGCAGTAGAAATCCTTATCCTGGAAAGCCTGGTGTCCAAACTGTTGCTTTTGAATCTGATTCATGAAGCCATGGTAGCTTTCACCTGCTCCTTGGTATAGCCTTCAACAGCAGCATCCACCAACACCTCAGTTCTCGTGTCTGGGCTGCAGTCTAGGAATAAAGCTATCAGTCTATTAGTCCAAAGTTTTGGAAGCTTCTGATTTAAAGAGGCAAAGGAGATGCTATTAAACATGATTTATAGAGTGTATAAATGTACTGGTTAAACCATAGCTCATGGTAGATTTTTCTGCCTCATGCATGAACTCATCTAGTCAGTGAAACATCAACTTATATTCTCTTCAGAGACACATCTCTTTTGTGGATGGCCCCAAAGAGAATCTATGGAAAGAAATCTTTCTTTGCAGTACTGAAAGAAGAACTATAAGAGAAACGGGAGGTTGGCACTATAGCAACTGCTGCTCTAGGATACTGCTCTGGGATTTGGTAGATAGCAAGGAGCAAAGATGCTTTTCTTTGTAGTTGTTTGGGGTATTTTATGTTTGGGTTGATTTTTTTGTTTGTTTTGTTCTTGTTATTGCTACTTATGCCAAAACTGGGGGATGTCACCTTCTCTATTCTGGTGAACTTCATCTAGCAGTAGTCACTGAAAGCCCTTGTGGTTTGTGGTTTGGTTGCCTGTAAGAAATGAATGTGCTGCTCTCAACCAGTTTCCCTATGGGTGACAATAATGGCAATTCAGTTGTTTACTTCAGGTTCTTCTGAAGTGAAATCATGAAAGGAGAGCTTGCCCTGTTGCTACACTTATTTTATGATCTCTTTAAAAGAAAGAAAAGGATTAGGACTTGGGATGAAGTCCTAAGACTGATCTCAATGTCCAGAGCTCCAGCCTGACCTTAAAGCCACACAGAGAACAGTTACCAGACACTTTGTGAAGTGAGTCTGGGCTCCACTTTTCATCTGACAGAGCAGCAGTTTAGGAATCAGCACTCTGTTTGCCCTACTTACCCCCAGTACTAACACAGGAAAGCTGTTGGCACAGGCACCAGACTGTCACTTTTGTGACCAGGGGAGGAAAGAGAGGAGTCTTCACCCCATCTTCCTTTTCAGACAGTCTCCAGGAGTTTTGGAAGGAGCTTTTTACAAGCCCTCTTCTATTGTTGGCCAGGAAACAAAGGATGGAGGAGCTGGATTTAAGCATAATGACGTGAGCTCCTCCATGCAGAAAAACCCAGCTGAGAGACCCCCCCTGCTCCACACACACACAAAAAAAGGAAGAAAGGGGGAGAAAATCTTTGAAAATAACTAATTAAAGTTGTTTTAGCCTCTCTCTCTTTTTCCCCTCCAAGGGCGCCTAATCTCACAGGGGGCAGAGGGGGAGAGAGGCAAGAGGAACAATGAGAACCATCCCCCCTTCTCTACACCCCACCTCCCGCTCTCTGAGGTTTTAAAACAAGAGGCCACTTTAAGTTAATGAGCTATCAGCTGACTGGGAGAAGTCTCTAATGAAGCCTGATGTTCACACATTCCCCAGCTTGCTGAATAGGCCTCTGCCAATCTCATAACTGTCAGAAAGTTTCATTCATAAAATCCGCATGCTGGGGGTTGTGGTGCTGGGGGCAGGGAGGGGGCTGGGTGGAGATGGAAGAGAGGAAATGTGGGGTGGAGGTCTCCATATGGAGCAGTCAGCCCCAGAGGCCAAGCAGGAACATGCATGGCTGGGGCTGGCAGGCTTGAGCATCCCAGGGACCTGACTCCACTCTCCATTGTCTGGCTAGTAATTAGGAAGATCCTTCACATGGTTCTGGAGGACATTGAAGTCTGTAGGGATAATTAGTGAAGATTTAGGGGATGTTCCAGCTTTTATGTCACCAACTTTGCTAGGGCCACAGGGGCAGGTGGTGGTGGCATGAAGCCTAGGAGTCGTTCTGGGGCTTTGCTGTGCCTCTTGTCTCCTGGCAGTACTGTGTGAGCTGTGCTTGTGGGGACCTCTGGGGGAAGAACAATAAGAAAGGGGAAAGTCTGAAGGAAAAGGCATAATGCTGAGACAGGAATAAACAGTTTTGGTAATTTTACTTTACTGTAAATAAACTTGGTGGTGATGTGTGCTGGAGCTAATTTTCCTTGGATACTGCCGCGTGCTTTTGGCACTAGTAAGTAGGAAAGATGTAGATACAGGTCAAAATCTGTTTTCCTCCAAGGGTTGGACTATGGTTTGAGCAGTGAATCAACATTGTAATCTACAGTAATTGAGGGCCACTGTATCCTTGTGTTTTGTGAGTTTTGACATAAGGCAATTCAAGGTCTTTCCTGAAGTTCCTGAGCAGCAATGCCAAGCCTAGATTTTTACTTTAAGTTATGGATGTAATGCTCAGAGCACAGGAATTGGATCTTGGAGCATTAGAATTTTCTCTCTCACTTTGAAACTTACTTCTCTGGTGTACTTTAATCTGTTACCAAAAAACAAAAAGGAAAAAGAAGGCTGTACGCCTCAAGACAGGAAATACTGAACATGAGGGTTCCCTTTTGGTCCCTTCCAGTTCCTAAGTCAGTATGCTGGAGCAGGACCAGGGCATAATTGTTAGAGTGTCACTTAAATCTTAGTTGTGACAAAAGGCACGGTTAAATGAGAAACAATCTCTGCCTTGGGGAGCTTACAGTGTAAATACACAGTGCAGATTGAGTGGAAAAAAAACACTTAAGAGTCTTATTCAAAGACCACTGAAACAATAGTAGGATCTCTGTTAACTCTGAGGAGCTTTGAAACTTGATCATCTGCCTGCTATTACACAGGTTGTCTGAATCAGGGCTCTGAAGTCAAATCCTATCCAGGACATAATTACAAGGTCAGTTTTCTTCATATATGTCTTGTATATACTACAAAGAGAAAGGGATTGGATTTTTCAAAGTGAAATAAGAAATCAGGGATGAATATTCTTGACACACAGGACAGCTTTCTCCAACAGTTTCCTTAAGAGCATTGGATTCTGTAAAAATATGAAAATATTTGGAAAGCAGCTGCCTTTAGAGATTTCTATGGACTGGAGTATTAAAACGAGTAATGAGTAAATGTTTAATAATTTTTAGTTCACTAAAGCTTGTGGTTTCCCATCTATTTTGCCATCTCATTGAAATTTCACTAGAGTAGCATTGAGAACTATGTGGTTCTTTGTATATGGCAGAGGCAGTGCTGGAGAGAATGTAACTGGGATTTGACCATAAACTGCAAAGTCCATGGTGTGGCTGAATAATCAGGAAATATTTTTCCTCTGACTGCTTCCACAGAGCTTTTGATTTTTCCCTTCCTTACACTTGGTAGCTCTATTACTCAGTTTTGTTGCATTATAACAGTACCTGAAGACTTCACGACATTGCATTGCTGCTATTTGCATTTTGGAGGTCAGGAAACAAACCACAAAATTTTGGCATGGAACACATGAAAGAGTTCAGACCTTGCACACTTGGTTTCCAGGCAGCTTGTTTGCAGTGAAATCCAAGAATCGGAGTTAAATTTGGGCAGCTGTAGATAGAAATACACAGTAGTGGGCAGTTGTGTAAGCTAGTGGGTGACAAGTGCTGAAGAGCAAGGTGGGACATCGAGTCTGGCCAGGTAGGCACTTCTCTTGCCTGGAGAGAGACACCTGTATTTACATTGGTTCATAGCTGTACATACATTCTTACTGAGGTGTGCTCTTGCCGCATGGATACAGGACTCCAAACTGGAGTTAGGCCATAAATTCTCAGCCTTTAAATAGTTCCATGGTGTGGCTTCTTAGATTACTTCTACTTCTTCCATATTTTGTAAATAATCAAATATTCTGATGAGAAAGCAGTAGATTAGCACTTCACAAAGGCTGGAGAAGTTTCTTGGCTGAAGGGAGGGCAAACTTGCAGAAGAAGAGAAATCTCTGATGTATAGCTCTTTACATGCTATATAGCATATAATGGACTCTGTCTCATCTCTTCCATGCGCTTCTTTGGAACGAAGCATCTTTGGAACAAAGGTGTGTTCAGCTCTATCTATGGCTCACTGAACATGTGATCTTAGAATTAGACCCAAAGCTGGTTTTTTTTTTTTTTTTTTTTNAAGGTGTGTTCAGCTCTATCTATGGCTCACTGAACATAGGCTCTTAGAATTAGACCCAAAGCAGGTTGGTTTTTTTTGTTCTTGTGATGCTAGTCACTGGTTTAGATGCTGACTTAGCTCTCCAGCTTGACTTAACTCCTGGGTTGTCTTGCTTGGGAATGCAGCACTAACCAGATCTATCTTAGTTGAAGTCTGAATGGTCTCCATTTGTGTTGGCTTTGATTATTTTTTGTTTTTCAGCTCTCTCACTATTTCCTATCATCAGTATTTCTTGGTGGCTGGTGTACAAATTGCTGACACAGGAGAGGGAAATTCAATATTATCAAATCTCTGTTCATGCCCGTTTTTGTCCTTTTTGTCAGTTTTGCCTCTTGGTAATGCCATTGTTCCCTCCCAGCATTCCCTTGTCCTTTATCAAGTCTCCTTCCCACTCTCTGCTACATTTCTCTTGCTGATACTAACTTTTTCTGGCAAATCCCACAAAATACTTTGTGGAGTGCTGATTTTCTGTCACTACTGCTTATATTTATTTAGCTGCTGGAAGATGACTGGGCTCTCTGTGGTTGAAGGGCCCTCCTGCATGCTTTAGACTCACTTGGATGCTCTCAGCCTGATCTAAGGGCTCTCCAACGAGGAGCCACCAACATACCTCTCAGGAAGTTAGGGAAGCATCTGCTAGAGGGTTTGTTCCAGTTGGGTCAGGGACTTGCTCACAAACTGGTAAAGGAGGAGGGGAGCAAACAGACAGGTAGGTCAGGTCCAGGTACAGCACTAGGTGAGGAGCTTATCCTGTGTCATGGGTTGTGTTTCCTCTATATATGAGCCAAGAGGGACCACTTGCTTTACTAACCTCTTATGTGAGCATTCATCCGACACAAGAGGCTCTACTCCTTTCCTCTTGGGGGGATGCTGAAGGCAAGAGCTCTCAAGGGCTAAAGAAAACAAAGCAATGTTTGCTTAGCTGGAGAGCAGAGTGTGCCCTACGTAAATTGTACTAGGACCTGAAAGTGCTTCAGGAATGAAGTGCCTCTGAAATTGGCTCCACAAGATAAATGTGAGGCATGATGATGCCATTTCCCCTGCTGGTGGGATGTCCCATTGACTCATTTGAGGTCATATTTTGGTTACTCTGAGCCTCAGCCTCGGGAAAAATGACACGAAAGACAAAATTTTCCCATGGAAGAAAAGGTTCTGATAGTCCTGCTCCTTGTAGACAGCCAACAAAAAGTCAATGTGGGTGTCCCTTGTAGTCACAGTACTCATGGGAAGGAGAGAGAGAAAAAGGATATTCTCTCCACTGGCATGATCAAACAAGCCATGATGATGGGAGGAGGTCAGGCACATTCTTTGTTCCCAGTGTCCACATTTAAAGGCTTGGAGAAGTGAAAGGTACTTGCTGAATGCTGGGATGTTTCAGTGGGACAGAGTTTCTAAGTCTGTTTCTGTGTTAGAGGTTTTATTTACTCTTTACACTGGACCTGTGAAAAATATAGGCCCTATTTCTAATTTTAGGTATCTTTGGTTCAGTCACAGGTGTGCAGGCCAAGCTGGCACATTTACAGTGTACTTATTGAAGATGTAGTACCAAGCCTCACATGTATTTTGTACTCTGCAGAAACCAAAATTTTGGAAATACGGTGTTTCTAGTACACTAGGAAGAAAAGACTACTTCTTAGCCACATACCCACCTCCGGTAGCTTTTGTTTCATTTCTTATCTCTGTATATAGAAGTGTCTCATCATACATAGGGGGATTTCACTTCCAGCATACAGTCCATTGCAGCAGTCAGTTCCCAGACCTCTTTTGCCTCTCTCTACAGGCATCTTGATGCTCTATATTTCTAGGAGTGCCTTTTTTCCCATAGTGTTTTTTCTCTGGTGGACTTGAAATGTAGCTGTGCTTGCTGTTAATTATTGGCACCCTGAGTTATTAGTGTTCCTTAAAGAAGTGGGGATATCAAACTAAGTGTTTGTTATGTCTATGTCTACATATATCTGTGTTTGTGGTCTCTTTCCCCCATGATAGTAGACCTGATACTACAGTAGAAATTCAGTCCTGTTGTGTAGGACAGCATGTTATTGCACATCAGTATTAGATCCATCATTTGATATTCCTGGCAATTCAATTTGCAGGGTGAGGGATGTCATAAAAATGATTAGGCTGAAAAAAATCTAAACATATTTTCCATCCAATTTTTTTTTTTGTTTTGTTTTGGTTTGGTTTTTTTTTCCCTGTGTGTTGTATTGAAGCCTGCAGTGGATTTTCTGGACTTGTGACATGAGTTTTTATTATGCGGTGCATTAGCGCCCTTGTGAAAAATAAAACATGTGATGTGGAAAGTCTCTAGTAAAGAGTGACTCAGGAAAAGGAAAACAAAACCCTTCAGTCTAACGAAAGAACAGACTGTGTGAAAGTAACTTGGTATTTAATTGGAAATTGCAGTCAGTCTGCAAATGAAACAGCCTTGCTGGCATCTGCAGGTGGGTGTTTTGCTTATGCTTTACAGTTTGCCTTCCTGCTTGTGCTTGTGAATGCGTTTTGCCTGTCAGCTCAGAGGTGCAGACATGGCTGCAATTTGTGGCTGTTCTTTTTCGAGAAGTATCAGCAGTTCCCAATATCACGAGTGTTGTAAAAGTGTGTTAGTAAGAAAGACCCTGCAAAAAAATACCTTACAGTACAAAAGGGTGCGACAGCCCTTGTTTTAGAGATGGAGAGTGCCTTTAGAGGTCATTAGAGATAAGTGATGTGACCAAGATCATGCAGGGCCTTTTGCACTCTAAATTATATCTGGGACTTCTACCTCACAGGTTCAGAGCTCACGAGGGCATTTTAATAGAGAAACTTTAGGACGTGCACTGACATACATTCATTTAAGGCAAATGTGATCTGCCATCTTGGGCCAAACCCCAGATTTGCTTTCATCAAGTCTAATTATGATAATGGTTCATTTAACCTCTCTGCCTCCCCCTACTTCCGCTTTAAAGCAAAGGTGCACTGGCTGAGAAACCTTGGACTGCGCAGTTCCATTTTTAGCTCTGTCTGACTCATTTAATGATTTGGTCAGGTTAGTTTGTCCTTGACTCAGTTTCCCTACTGTCAAAATGGCACTAATAACACTGTCCTGCTTTTTGAGGAAGGGTTATGAAGATAAATTAGTTTTGGCTGGAGAAGAGTCCTGCAGGGCTAGCAGAATTGGAAGGAGACAAGCATGCTCTCTGTTGCAAGTATTATCTATCACTTATGTTTCTCACAGCCCTCCTTGACTTTTACTGACTATGTATTCTTTCTCCTCTTGCAAATCGCCAACACGTATATTGATCAGCAATAGCCCTTGCACAGATTACAGGGCCATCTCTCCATCAAATTCTTTGCCCTCTCAGAGGCAGATGGTTTTACAGTTGTGAGAGTGAAATCCTGGCCTCGACAATGTCAACAAAGCCAGGATCTCATCCCTGGTTTTCCACTACATGAGTGCTTCCTCTTCTGTGCAAAGACTGACTCTGGGGTGACCGCTGCTGTCTCTTTCTAGGGCTCCTCTAAGGAAGAGCAATCATCTCCAAAAAAATGCAGAGATGTTTTCAGAGGCAGACAAAGTGATGTGAAGTGATGGTTGGAGATGGAAAAACCAGCCACACAACAATCTGACTTCTTCTGGAGAGGGTTAAGTACTAAATACCTCTTACTGGGTCACTTAATGATGGATGGTAGTTAGTGGGGGTGGGGTAAAGCTGACTTCCAGCCCTGCATCACTAAACAGTTCATTAGGAAAAACACACACAATGGAAAATGGCAGAGAGGCTCAAGTGTCCAATTTCTCTCTTGAACTCTCTGAACAGGAGGCTCCAGTCAGGGGAATCCCTGCCACCCTTTCCCCCCCTCCTTCTCTGGCAGTTTCTTTATTAATTAACGGAGTTGGCTGGGGACGGAAATGGAGGACAATAATCAACATAGATGGGTCTGCAGACCTATTTTTAATAATGTGCTTTGCATCTGTCCTAATTGGTATGGAAACAGTGACCTGATTGGAACGACCGGGAGCCTCTTGGGGCCTTTCTTTCTTCCTTTCTCTCCCTCTGTTTTCTTTTTTGTTTGGTTGAAGTTTGACTTGGTGGGAGTGGAGGGGCCAGTGGGTAAGAAATATAAAACCTAACCTTAGGGGCTGTTCACAGGCTGGGGAGTTGAGAGGGGTGACGTACTGGGGAGTGCACGGGATGTGGGGGCAGGGAGGCCTGGATTGGAAAGTTGGGCGTAAATGCCTCCAGGACAGAGAATCTAGCTGCCCTGAAGAGCTGAGGCCAAGCAAGGGAAGGAAGTGGCAGCAGCTCTCCTGGTTTAGCATGATGATGAGGAGTATGGTGGCTTTTTTGGGTGAGACAAGAAAAGCTTGGACAGAAGAGAGAGCACACGAAGAGCCAGCTGATGGCCAGTCCTTACCCCGCTGTGGAACAAATGCGCATGCAGTGAGAGACGGCTCCTGTCTGCAAGAGATTTTAACCTGAAATAGACAGTGAGGGGAAAATGGATGATTTGATATCAGAATGTGGCTTAGGAACAAATTGTGGCCCAGAAACTTGACTCCCTCAGTGCTGCAGGAGCTGCTTACCAGACCACAGATAGAGCTGCCATAATGGCTTAGAGACACGGCACTGGGGAATCCAGAACAAATGCTGTATGCAAACATGCATACAAAGGCTGGGCCTGTGTGGGCACAGTGCCTGTATGGGAGACAGGATAAAACTGAATTTAATTGTGGCATGTTCTGTAAGGTGGTAAAAAATTATTTGTTGGGGCTGCTGACATTCTGAGTATTTGCCTGTCCACGCTGGATGCCTGTTGGGGTGGATTGCAGAGACTGAGCACCACTGAACTGAAGGAGCAATGCATCCCCATGTTTTCTCCATACAGCTGTGCTGTCTGTCCTGCGGCTGCTTGGGGATGCAGCTGAATGGCTGCTTTTTTTTCTCTCACCTATTTAAATAGCTAGCAGCAGGCTCTTACAGGCTGTGCCGTTGGTCCACTCTGCCTTACAGTGCTTTCACAATCTCTGGAAAGTAGTTCATGAGGCTTGAGTATTTGGAACACCACCTTTCTCCATACAGCCATAGTCTCCAGCAGAGCAGAACCGAACAGGAACTGAAAATCTGCCCTCATGGGGAGGATAGAACTTGTGTGCTCAAGCTGAGGAACTTGTTACCCAAGCAAGAATCATGCTGGGTGTTTTTGCATTACAGTTTGAGTTACGGGTGCCAAATTACTACCTTGCAACTTCACTTTCTGTCAAAAAAAGAGAGTGCACACTGTTAAACAACAGGATGAAGAAAAAGTCAAACCCCTGAAATTATAATAAGTGATTTTTGTATAGGCTAGGATAGAAATTGCACATTATTTAAAATAAAGTGAAATAGATGGATGTAAAGATTGGCTCAAACAGCTATTTTTCTATCTTCCCCTTGAATGTCTCAGCCTTTCCAACTCTGGCCATTTTATTTTGAGTACTACAGCAATAATATTTTCCTGTAAGCCTCAGCTCATAGAATGAACTACTGTAACTGAGAATCTCAGCTTTCTTTTGAGGAAGCTTGCTCTTATACTTGCTATGGAAAACTTGAAGAAATGGTGTTGTTGCCCCCAAAAGGATCAGAATGAGAACCTGAAAACAAGATCTCCCACATGTATTGCACTCAATAATAAGAAGTCTCTGGATCTTTTTTTCCAGTTCATGTTGTGTGGGGTCTTGCTTGTTAACCTGGGCTATTTAGGCAGCCATGGAGGCATTGCTAAATTCAGGGACCGTTTATAGATGGCGATCTGCAGTGTATATATAGCCCTGCTTATGAAGGGGAAGGAAAGAGAGGAAAGAATTGCAGTATGAAATGTAGAGGGAGCAGGCAGTGAGCGGCTGCCGCCGCGATGCGTGAGGAGTTGGCCAGGTCCCATGTAAATCAAGGACAAAGTTGACTAATTTCCTGGGTCGGTCATGGTGAAAATATCACATTTCATGGTTTGTTGCCGATTCATAGAAAAATCCTATTAAAACCGGGCAGATTACTTATACAATTTAAACAAATGATGATCAAAGATTATAACATGTTCTGTGAAGAATGAAAAGGAATAGAAATGAATGTGCATCTGGTGAAATGGGGCCAGCTGGGGTTTGCATACAAACTTGCTGTTTTGGCGGTGAGGGGGGAGGGGGAGAGGCGG
>VWZN01013896.1:99804-131052 GCA_013396955.1 Regulus satrapa
GGGGAGCGAGGGGCGGACGGGGCAGCGAGGGGCACCGGGGGCTGGACGGGGCAGCGAGGGCCGGACGGAGCCGCCCCGGGCGGCCGCTGTGCTCGCTGCCCCCTCGGAGGTTCCCATCACGGACTGCCCAGCGCGGCTCGGCCCGGGCTCTAAACCCCCTCGAACTTGGCGTCCCATGCATCACTTCCAAGTGGTTCGGGAAGAAGAGCCTAGCCTGAAAATCCTGAAAATTAGCAATGCTTAGGATGTGAGAAAAGGAGTTCTATGTCTCAACAAGACAAGGTCTACGCTAGCTTGCTTGTTACAGATCCCAGCATAGATCTGTCCCCTAATCCTCATCGGAGTGGAATGTGTGCAACCTTCCCAAAACCTTCACAAAGTGTCTAATGCAACAACTGTACGCTGGAGAAGAGAATACAGAGGCACGAACGTGGGCTTATGTTGTAAAGAGCAGTGGCTTTGTGAAATGATTACGAAGGTGGAGATGAAATAGGTAAACGGAAATGCATCTCCAAAGAAAATTGCAGAAATTTTAGCAAATATAACAAAACGATTGGTGTGGGGGCCAGTTAAAAGAAGGATTTGTTTTGTTTATCTTTTAAGGCAGGTTTCTCTATTTCAGTATAAAATTGTTACAACAGACAGGGCAGAGTTTAGTATTTTCCTGTGCACTGCTGAGCACCCTATCCCAAACAGTAATCCATGTGAAAACTCCTGTAGTGGTTTTCATAGCCCTCATAGCTTGGAAATTGAACTTAAGCAGCCAAATCTTCTGACATCACCCCTCACTTTCTTAAGCTAAGCATACTGAAGCAGTAGAACACTGATACTGCTGTTGCAAGGCTTGTTTTGCACACTGCTTGTCCAAAGGTCTCTACCAAAGCTTTCCCAAACACTGCTAGAGTAAGGCAAGACTTGGTGATTTTAAAGGTCTTTTCCAACCTGAATAATTTTATGATAGTGTGGAAATTCAGTTGCATCTGAAATTTAGCAATGAGGTGTATGGATTTACTCATACTGGCTCTTCTTTTTTATCTATAAGTCTAGGAAAATGTTGCAATAAACTCTCTTCATGGCCTTCAATTCCAGATACTAATTCTTCCAATTCAATTCTAATCCAGATTCCAAACCCTAATGCCATCTCTAACTCTAGAGCTGTCCAGAGCTAAGATGTCCATGGCTCCCTAATAATTCAGCATAACATATTTAAACATTCTGGCAGCTACCCTTAACTTTTCTTCAAAGACCAGACAAATAAGCACCAAAACCTCCCACTGTGAATCGTGCAACAGGGCCAAGCTCTAACCTTACTGATCATTTTAACACAAGGACTCAGTGCTGCTGAGAAATTAAATGTGTTTGTGGCTGCCAGCCTCTTACTTTACTACTGAGGACCTGGGAGAGTTCTGCAATGGATCTGTGATGGTGCAGAGCCTCCTGTCCCAAGTCCTAAATGTGAACTACTTGCAGTATCATTTATGGCTAAAGAACCTGTTGATCCGTGAGCATGAACTATGAAAAGTTCAAATCCGCTGAGGCAGGGCTGCAATCCTGTTGCAGGCTGGGCAGTATTCATCAGTAAATCTGCACCAAACCTTAGTTTTAGTCCTCACTTTATTCCTGGCATGAGTGATGGCCTAGAAATCCAGCTATGTCCAAAAGTTAATCAGAAGATGTTTAAATATGCTGATACTGATTTTACCACTTATCTTACCTCAAGCAACGATGCCATTCCGGTTCCAGCGTTGATCATGGCTCAGTAACCCCATTCTGTCTGACAATTAAAAATGATACATTTTAATCTACTTATCCCTGAGCAGGTTTGGCAGAATTGAGCAACAAAAATTATTTATCAGAGCCTCATTTCTGGAATGCTAAACTAGAGCCTAATTATAATCCTAACCCTGGTTTGACCTCTGCCCAGATACTTGCCATTAGTGAAAAATAAAGAATAAATATTTGACTATAGCACCATTAACTTCCATCCAGTTTTGTGAGTCTTAAAGATTTAGACAATTAATTTGCCCCTCTAATCTCTCTTGTTCCAGACTCTATTCCCAACTCTAATCCTATTTTTGATGACAGCTTGGAATCCCAGAATTTGGCATTCTTGTTTAGTGGTATCAGACCTTGGCTTTTCTCTACAGGTCTGACAGCGGTCAGTAGTAAATTTGCTTTTTACAGATCCTGCTGTCCCTAAGCATAACTCAAATCCCAACCTACCAGCATTATAGACTATGTTCTCATTGTCACCAGACTTGAATCTACTTGTTCTAGCCTTATTTGATTTTGCAGAACTCGGCAAACAGCCAGCTCTCTGTCTATATCTCTTCAATTTTGTTCCTAGCAATAAGCCAACAGTGTTTACCACCGACCAAACACTTTCTTTCTTCAAAATCAAGAATAAGATATTTGAATCTGCTGACATTGAAGTGCTCTGGTATGGATAATCTGTGTATTCAGTGATTTGGCTACAGAAAACAGAAAATTCTGTTTTCAAAAAATAAGTGATTTCACACCTTGAGTGGTGAATAAATAATTTAATTTCTATGTATTCAGGGGTTGCTGAGGCTGATTTATGCTAGCTGATAGGTCTGGTCTGGTACATATAGCTCTTTGCAGTAGAAAGTACCTAATGCTGCTTTGTGGCCTAAAGTATCCTTGTGTTTTTATAACAAAATGTGTGTAGAGCATCACTGATTAAAAATCAAGAATGGTCTACAAACAGTATGAGCTTTGGCTATATCCTGTGCCTCCCTAGGCTTGTATATGCTTTATTCTGGCCAGAGGGTGTGAACTAGCACATGGGAATAGCAGCTGGAGAACATGGTGGGAAGTCATGGTGCTTGGAGGAACAGCTGTGAGTCTCCCTATTTTTAATTCAGTATTGAATACAGGGGTATTGGCTTTTTAGGTCATGACCTGTTCCAGTGCTGCTAATTACATTTGTGACATGAATGGCCATAGTAGTGAGTTTGGAGCATTAGAGTTAGATTTGAGAGGATGACTTTTATGGGAACTTATGCGATTAAATGTCATCTTTCTTGATAATCATTAACTTTGGATCACAGTGCTGAATTAAGGAGCTGTACTGGACATTAATTTGTTTGTTAACTTTTGGGGAGTGAAGTCGTTTCCACATTGTTTTTAAGTAGGCAGTCAGGAGTGAGTGGGAGAGGCTGTGGGTCACCAGCTTGTTCTGGATAGAGCAGCCCTGTGAGCAGCTGGTGTTACTTGAAAGTGAAAGAAAATGACTTGGATTTTAAGTTGGAGAGTAAGTGCAAACCACAGGTAATTCTTTTCCTACCTGATACTATGAAAAAGCATTTTCCAACAGTGATGTCTTTGTGTAACAAAGTGGTCTTGAAGACTCGTGCTAATGCAGTGCTCAGAGAACCTGGTAAGGACCTCTTGCTTGGTGTGGCCAACTTACCACCATGGCTGCTTTGAGCCAATATTTTGTCGACTTAGCATCATGTTCATTTCACGTTAATGGTGAGTAAAGCTGATTAGCTGCTGTTTTAACTGCAGGTAACTCATTGTTACTGGCAGGAAACATGTTTCATCTGCATAACAGTTTCATGTGAGCAGTGGGGAACATTTTCTATTAGCGTTTGTTGATGTGAAACGTGTTTCTTAGTGGAATTATGTTTGGGACTGGAAGAGAACTTGATTTTCATCTTTAACTCCAACTATAAAGCCTGAATCATGAAAGGAACTTTTTCATTCTTTCCCAGTGATTTTTGATACTACTTTTAATGTGTCCAAGATTGGTCCCTATCCTATTTACTATGCACATAGCTAATGAAGCTAGAATCAACCTTCTTAACGTTGCCCAAAATATATAAATGCCAGCTGCATACAGAGGCTAAGGTTGTGTTCCAGAGGTGCTGTGTTATACTGCTGTCCCTAGCTGCCATGCACAGGTGAGAGTTTGAGGTCTGTAGGGCCCCAGTGAGGGTTTGAGGCAGGTACAGGTAAGTGTTTTTTTTCTACTCCTGGCAGTGTAATAGTCCTTCTTTTCTCTTAGACACCAAGCAATCCTGTTCCTACTTTTTTCCCCCTAATTTTTTATTTCGTATAATGTCACCTACCAAAGCTCTACACAGGCAGGAGCTTGACTTTTGGAAGTGAAAGAATAGTGGCACTTGCTTATAAAAAAAAGTTTTCCTTGCTTTCTTTGCTCATCCTTTCCAGAGAGCGAAGCCAAAACAAGCAATGCTGGAGTCATTATTTTTCAAAAAATGCTGTCATATAATAACTAATTATATAACCAGTCATTCCTGTCATTCTGGAGGATCTCAAAGCATGCGGTCATCCGAATTATGAGAGCAAATGCAAATATATGACTGTGTTGTCAGCAAGTACTGTAA
Source organism: Regulus satrapa (assembly GCA_013396955.1). Lineage (NCBI taxonomy): Eukaryota > Metazoa > Chordata > Aves > Passeriformes > Regulidae > Regulus > Regulus satrapa. Next base: position 104,178 of record VWZN01013896.1, read on the forward strand.
GACTCTTCTTAGGAAATGTAGCTTGTGTTGGCTAGAAGGTAGCATTTGCTAAAGAATTTGCAATAGCACTTCACAAATGTTTTTGTGAGCAAGGAGGGAAGAATCCCCCATTTGCTATAGATCAGAAAAGGAATTTAGGAAGAGAATTGCCTTGCAACTCAATAATTCAAAAGAAAAAGTTTTTGCTTGCCCCAAGCTATAAAAATTATGTAAGGGTATGGCTTCTTTATTTATTTCCTAGAGATAACTTGTTGATTCTTGACAACCCACAAGTTGAACTTTCGTTTCCAGTTCTTCATTTATACTGGGGGATGTTCTTGTGCTCAAGGTAGTCATAAAATACAGTCCTGGAGAGTTTGAAGTCCAAGCGTGACTTGTAGACAAAAAATTTAGTTCTGATTTTGCTGACTTAAATCAGGGAACCCACACATTTACTGCTGCAAGCCTCACTTGCTAGTATGTATTTGTATTGCTGGAATGCCAAGGATCCTTATTACCTGTGAAGGCATTCCTATGCCAGACAACATATGAATGCAGAACAAACAAAATAGATTCCATGCTTTTGAACTCTAGCAATCTAAGACAGAAGATTGTGACATGGTCAAATCATTATAATTGACACCAGAAAAGCCAGTGTTTTTGCTTCAATTTAGCTTAAAAAAAAACCCAAATCAACAAAATAAACAAATAAAAAATCCTGCCAACAAAACAGTAACAGCAAAACCTCCCCAAAGAAATAAAAAAATACCCCTAGGCCAAAGCACTGATCCACTTGACCTGTTTATAGAGAGGGAAGAGTTAAAGAACAAAAGCACATGGAAAAATCAAAAATCATCTTCTCTTCAAATGGTCTCAAGTGTATGGGGAGAAAAGACGAGAGGCAAAACAAAGAGAATCTGAGGCTTGGACTGCCTTGTTTTTCCATAAATTTTCCAGGATATGTTGGAGACTTTTATGCATTAGCACAGTGTTTAGGAATGAATATTTGTTCAGTGAGATATGACTCTCCCATGGCAGACCAGTGAAATATAGGATATTTTGCTTGTTGGCAGCAGATTTCTGGCTGTCTATGTTTTTATTAGTGTAGGTTTTTCTATATGAGCATAGCTATTTATCTAGCAGGCAGGGCCAGCAGATAGAAAGTTGAAGAGAGCCAGCACAGTTCTAAGCCATGTCAGTTGATAAACCCTTAAGGTGAAATATCTACAGGATTGGGCCATGTGCCTGAATTAAGGGAAATGCTGTTACATTTTCCCAGTTACTCCAATACCCTGCAGTTTCTGCACAAACACAAACGCAATTTTGATGCAGCTGATATAATGCCATGCTGAGGATGTTTTGTCAGCTGCCAGTGTTCAGTCTTGGAAATTTTAATTCCTGTGTTAGAAGATGGAAGGAGTGTTTTAGTAGAGGTTGTAACTGGCTGATGGCCTTTAGTGTTTTGCTCATTTACCAGCAGAGATGGTATTATGAGACAAAAGCTTTTTGAAAATGTTGTTATAAAGGATGTTGCAGATGGGCTTGTGATGAAGACCAATGAAACAAACAAGCAAGGGACATTTATAAGGAGCTCCATTCTTTCATAAAACCTGTGAGGGGCACAAGGACGCAGATTTGGAGATCCAGCAGTTAACAGTGGGTGTGGGAATAGAGATGGTTTAAGAGGTGGGGCTGTCTTTTCTTGCCTAAAGTAAGAGATATTCAGTACAGGTACCAGTGAAGGTCCTTGAGAGGGAATACAAGCACCTTCTGGTTGCTGCATTACAGAAAGAAAAAGCAGTGTAGAGGTAGGAAGGAGGGAAACTCTACTAACAGGTAATGCTGGGAAAGTCAGCTGTTGCTGCAGCTGTGCAGTAGCATAGCAGAAAGGTGCAGCAAGTTTCCAGGTCAGAGACATGATGGTGATGAAACCTAATGGTTACGTGGGCTCCATAGTTATATCTATGTCTTGGATCATTTAGAGACTCAGTATGAAGGCAGTTTTTAGCTTCTCTTATAATTTGGTATTACTTGAATAAAATCTGCATAGTCAAGAGCTTGAAACTGCAACCAAACTACTGTGAAAGTCAGCTAAGTAGGGTCAAAGTGATCTTAAAAGACTCTTGCAAAGAAGCATGCAATCAAATTATTTAACAGTGTATAAAAACTTGTCAGTAAGGGAGTAAATGTGCAGCATCTCAGGATCTACTATGTTTAAATAAACTGCAGTTTTTAAGTGGCTTCCAGCATGATCAGATGATAGCCTTTGGGATACAGAGTGTAGGGGAAGCATCGTTGTTATGCCCAGTTTGGGGAGATACTGATCAAGTTCACTGGGGTTACCATCGCATACAACAAATGCAGAACAATCATAACTTGTAAAGCATATTGAAACCATTTAATAGAAGAAGTGCAATTGTACATCTGCATTATTTTGATTTATATTTGCACTTATTGCCAGCCTTGGCCTCCTCTTACAAACATTTTTCATTTACAAGCACTTTCCTTAATGCTGTCACCAATACAGATCCATTCCTACTAATCCAGACTTGCTTCCATGTAGCTTTCCCTGTGACAAGTAGGGCTGTTCTGAAGTATGCAGAATTCCAGAAAGAAACAGAAATACCAGCCTTTGTACTGTCAGAATGAAAGCAAATAAGTACATATATACGAGTCAAATATATAGATGCATTTCTTTATTTAGATGATATAAAGTTTCCTTGTCTTTTATAATAATATGACGTGTGGTTCACTCTGCATGATATTGAATAGCAAAAATATGATTGTAGAACCCAAAAGTTGTTCATCTTGTATTTTGGTACAGTTCTGTTTTCTCTGTATTTCCTATTTTGGGGTTTATTTCTGGAACAAGATGTGTATTATTTAGAAACTCAGACTTGGATTCTTTAAGAAGCAGACCTTTTCTGAGAAATCAGGTCCCTGGTATATATTTATTGCCTCCAATCCTGAAAAGATTTTTTTTTTTAATGTGTTTAGTTTGATTTCAAAATAATTGCCTGGACATATAAAATAAATTGCAGAAATAAATCTGTGTGGATCCAGAGGCCTTACTAATCAATATATGTGTTCTTCTGGACTTGTTTTCTTCATATCTATTTCCAGAGTTGTAAATACAGGGTATTTTGGTTTGAAATACCCTATGTGACTTCTGCAGTAAAGGGATTTCTCTTATGAGATGCAAGTTGAAACAATAATGACAATTGCAGTATTGATGGGTAAATTTTAAGTATCCTTCTGGACAAAATCTCCAGTACACAGCTGAGAAATCATTTTATGTGATAGGTTTGGAATATAGTTATAGTTAATGGGGTGACATTAGGCTGGTGACCTGTCACTAGCGGGGTTCCACAGGGCTCCATCTCAGGCCCTGTGCTCTTCAACATCTTCACCTATGACTTGGACACAGGGCTTGAAGGAATGCTAAGCAAGTTTGCCAACGACACTAAATTGGGAGGAATTGTTGACTCCCTCGAGAGCAGAGAGGCCCTGCAGAGAGACCTCGATAATCACTAATTGGGGCAATCACCAATGGTATGAAGTGTAACAAGAGCAAGTGCCAGATCCTGCACCTCCGGCAGCGCAACCCCGGCTGTGTGCACAGACTGGGAAGGGCAGGCTGGAGAGCAGCGCTTTGTAAAACGGCCTGGGGGTCCTGGTCAGTGGCAAGTTGAGTGTGAGTCAGCTGTGCCCTGGCAGCCAGGGGGGCCACCCTGCCCTGGGTGGCATCAGGGACAGCATGGCCAGCCAGGCAAGGGAGGGGATTGTCCCGCTCTGCTCTGTGCTGGGGTGGCCTCACCTCGAGTGCCGGGGGCAGTGCTGGGCACCATAGTATTTAAAAAACCCATTAAGCTATTAGTGTCCAAAGGAGAGCCATGAGAATGCTGAAGAATCTGTAAGGGAAGGTGTATGAGGAACAGTTGGGGTCACTTGGTTTAATCAGCCTGGAGTAGAGGAGATTGAGGAGAGACCTCATTGTAGTTTCCAACATCCTTAGGAGGGGAAGTGGAGGGGCAGGAATGTATCTTTTCACTCTCATGACCAGGGATAGGACTCAAGGAAATAGCACAAAGCTGAATCAGGGGAAGTTCAGGCTGGATATCAGGAAAAGGTTTTTTACCCAGAAGGTGGCCAGGCACTGGAACAGGCTCCCCAGAGAAGTGGTGACAGCACCAGTCAGATGGAGTCCAAGAAGTGTTTGGACAGTCCTTGCAGGCACATGGTGTGACTCCTAGGGGTGTCCTACGTAAGGCTTGTCAGGCTGGGTGATGATCCTTGTGGGTCCCTTCCAACTCAGCATATTCTGTGATTCTGTGGTTCACATTGAAAGCATTTCTGACATCACCTGATTATTCAGATTCATCTTGCTTTGGGACAGCTGTATGTATCAGCATGCACCACTACACAAACAACACAGAATTTTAACAGCAGGCAATACAAAGTACCAAAGCCTAGTGAATCATTCAGAGTTGCTTAAGTGGCTGGCTATCGTGGTTTGTGCTGGAGTGTGAAGAGTCCAGTGCTCCAACATCACGATCCTTGTGTGATGTCCAAGATCCGTAAAGCCCACAGATGGTCAGGTTTGCCATTGCAGATCAGAGCTCAGAAGTTTTGTCATGGTTATGTGAAATTGAGGCTTGTGTAGAATGGAGTCTGGTTTTATGCTTAAGTTACTCGAAGAGGACTCAGTAGGACTGTTCTGTGACCTGGAGAAAAATGTACTTATCTCATGGTCATTTTATAATATAGGGGCTTATGCAGGCAGTCATGGAATTGGTTCTCATTGAAGTTAGCTTGCTTTTCACGCTCTGCATAGGTATAAGCTCTTTTTGAACAGAAATGAGAATAAGCCTGGGCTTATGAGACTTTTCGGACTTGGAGTGCATAGCATGCGTATCTGTGATGATTGTTTTGCTGCTGTTGAAGTGATTCTTGAAAAGAAATAGTGAGACATCATGTCCAATCCAGTTGAGAAGTCTGTGCAAGGACTCTCACTGACACTACAGGATGTTCAAGGCAGTTCTCCTTTGTTATCAGTAGCATTTGCGTTCTCATTCTCAAACTTGTGTGGTTTTAGTTTCAAATTTCTGGTTTGTTTTGTTTTTCTATTTATGAAAGATCTTTTCTTGGATGCTTATGTCCTTTTAAAAAGTCCATTCTAACTCTAACAGTTTTTAGTAACCTTGATAGTCTATTTCATGATTTCTTCTCTAGCTGCCTGATTCAGGGGGACTGCAGTGCAGCAGGGCTGGTGACAAGTATCCTGCTTTCTAGTTAAGGGTTAGAAAGAGAACTCTTTGGTGGTAAGGAACAGCCACGACATTGAAGGATAACTTTGTGTCAGAAGGAAGTGAAAATTCTAAACTCAGCAACACTAGTGTAAAGTTGGAAAAATTGCTCTACATTTGTATAGAGTTCAGAGCTTGAGTCTTTACAGGAATACTGGCTTAGGAAATAAGCCTTTAACTTCAGTTCATTTTCTAGTGTTGGAATTTCATTCTACTCAAAGTGAAGGGATGCGAGTGCCTTTGTGGAAATTCTCATCTGCGTCTAGCAGTGACCGGGCAGCCACACTAGTGTATACTGAGTCTGGGAGAATGTCTGCATCAGGGTGAGACCAGGATCTGTGGGTTGTGTGCAGCTGAGGGTGAGAATGCAGTGGTGAGGGTGAGCGTACCTGCCTGTGTGACACTGCGGCTGCGAGTCCCTCTGGGGAGAGTTGATGATGTGCCTGTGTGTGGTGTGCAGGCTGAAAAGGTTCAGCCCATCTGTCTATTGATGCTGGTGCACAAGTGTGATTGCACAAACGTGTGAGTGAAGCACGGATGCGAGTGTGTATGTGAACATAGAGAGACCGTAGCCATGGATGCGTATGTGAGCACGAGTGCAAGCATTTGTATATTTCTAAGTGCTGAACCTGTAAATAAATGCACGTAAGTGAAATGTGTCTATTACTAGACGATCTGAGATGGAGAGATCCTGTGCCAGGCATGGCCCCTTCTCTGTTCTGTCAGTTTCTGTACATGTGTTGGCTTCAAAGACGAAGAGTGCCCCAGCTTGGCTTTAGCCTGGGCAGCAGCCCTGAGTGCGCAGTTGCTCTGCCAGCTCAGTGTGTTTGTGTGCTCTTGTGAGAGAGTTGGTAATTGTGAGTGCTCCCTAAGAGAATCTCTGGGGCCAGGGGATACAATAGGCAAGGGTCTAGGGTCTGAAACTGTAGACTTTAATAAAGCCACTGACAGCAAATAAGAGCCTGACATGTGAGTCACATTACTGACAACAAGGGCTGCTTTGTAGTCCCATCTGCACCCTGATCGGGTCCCGTACAGTAACTGAAAGGACAGAACAAACTGCTGCTGCCTTCAATAAATACAACAGTGCCACAAAGGCAGCCGAACAGACCAACTTTGTGTGGCTTTGCTGCAGCTGAGCTACTCCCCTGGTTCTCTTCCTCGCCTCCCCCACCAGTGAAAATGACTTTTAAGGGTTGCTTGTGAGCCCTGACTATGTGCCTGTCCCCGCGGCAGGCATTGCATGTAGCCCTCTAGCATCTTTCTTCCCTGCCACCCCTTGTGCTCCTTTGGAGCCTTTCCCTTTCTCTGTTCCCAGTGACTGGGAGAGGCCCAGAGCCTCTGCCATGAGCTATATCCCCTGGACCTCATGCCCCTGACCTAGGCTAGCCAGCACTGGGAGCTAAGTAAAACCTTACATCAGGCTATGAGATGTCACAGTAACTTAAATAGTTATTCCAGACTCCCACTGAAGGGGTCCTGATGAAAATGTTGGACTTTGCAGCATAGTAACTTGAAGGCCTTTCAGACCCTTAGTGGTTGCTCACCTCCCTAACCCAGGTAGCCTCAGGGAACAAGAGTGTTTTCTATTTATCCAGGTGTCACCTAGAAGAGCCAGAAACCTTTTTTGCTGTCTGCCCTCTGGGCCTCTTGCTTTTCCCTACCTCTGGGCCTCTCCCCTTTGGCTTGGAGACTTTCCCAGTGATGAGCTTTCACATGGAGCAAAAAAGACCTGCAGATTGACCCCTCTTCAATGGGAATTTGTGCCACTGTTGTGTCTTTCTCAGCGCTTCTCTGGCCACTCTTTTAGATTGTCCCAAAAGCCCTAGAGAAAGGGCCTTAGTTGCACCGCATGTGTTGTCACGTACTGAAAGAGTTATAAACTTTGTAAAAGATCGCTAGGTTATAAATCAAAATATAAGCCTGTGGTTGCCAAAGGGGTGATGTTAAGTATCAGGATAATGTCTTTGATATTGTGGGTATGCCTATGGTGTCTGTCGTAGACCATTGCACACCAGTCCACCTTACAAAAGTCTAGATTCTTCTCAATTTGAAAAAATGGACAGTCAGACTCCACAGTTTATTCCTAGCAGAAACTGGGTCCTCCTGTGTCATGTAGTACACACAGAGCTGAATTCCCTGGATGTTGTGGTGGGAACCCTACCATTTGCCCAGTGCTTCTACAGTGTGCAGTAGAGCCTGTAGCCTGCCCTGCTGGTGTCTGACTGACACTGTCTTCAGACAAGAGGATCTGTCATAGCGATTTGTTCCTAAGGTATAAGACTTACCTACTTTAAAGGTCAGATTTTTCAGCTGGCAGCTAGCATATTGCAGCTTATGGGAACATAGCATGGTAGAGGTGGGAATGCAGTACACCTTTCCTTGAAAAGGAGAACAGACTTCAGGGAGCAAACAAATTCAGTTTCTGAGCATCTTTAGGAAATCCTACAATACAGTCTTCTGTGAAAAATATCTCCCTGTAACTTTACATCTCTGTCTGTTCAAGCAAACACTTCACATTACATTAAACACAGGGAAGGGAAGACCAGCACAATACAAATCAGCAAGCAATAGGAAGCAATATCTCCTACAGAGATGTATGCAGAAGAGAGAGAGAAGGATTTCACTGGTGTTACACAGAAAATGACCAGATCCTATAGTAAATTTTTTGATAGGTGATATTTATAGGAACAACTTGTGATGATGATTTGCATAACACGGTGCAATTTCTTAGACTTAATCTCTGGACCTTCTGGTAGAGATTTCTGTTCTCTCTGTATCAATAATATATAAAGGATTAAACACTACTGTTTTGAAATAACCTACATAGCTGAGAGCAGCACCAGAAACTTTGTCCTGTAGAAAATGTGGTCTGTACTTTTCAGGGAAATGTCTGGAATTTTTGAAAAGAAACTTAGAGCATCTTTTGGCACCCTTAAAAGGGAATGCATATTCCCCCACATCTGGCTTAGTGCTTTGATCACAAAAGCTTCCCTTTTGCTTTGGTGTTTAGGCTAAGAACTGGACAGGGTGAGGCTAATAAACCTGTGCTCATGGAATTTGATGATGTCAGTCCTCTCAGTCTTCACCTGTGCTCACTGCTTGTAGAGGTTTCAGCTGAGGCACAGCTGGCAAAAGTGGGAAATGACTCTTAAGCAAGGAGTCTACAGCAACTGCACCTGTACCTTCCTCTGGAGCCCCTCCATCTCCTGAACAGGCAGGAACTGAGAGATCCCATTTCTAGTAGTTTGATACCTGAAGAGAAAAAGCATTTCCTAGAAGGAGATGGAAGGATGGAGCCCAGAAGAACTGAAATGGACTTGGCACAGACCTGTGAGGTTGTATGTTACTGCAGGGAGTAGGATGCTGCTCACTGTCCCAGCTGTTCTACACCAGGAAATCTGAGAGGAGAGCTTTAAATTCTTCTTGCTTTACTTTGAGAAAGGTGCAGTTGGTAATTAATTGAACTCATGTTTTTCCTTTCAATTTCTTTCTTTCTTCCTTTCACTGAAGAACTGGTTGGTTAGATCATTGAAGTAATCATTTCTGGAGAAGCATAGCTCATTGAGTGCCAAAGTAGTTTAGTTTAATTTTCCCAGGTTTCTGAGTGGGTTTTCAAAGTGATCTTTACTAACGATCCCTAAAGACTGAACCTGATTCTGTCTGTTGTTAAGCAAAGCCTGTAAGAAGTGCTATATTAAAATGCAGTGGAAGGCTGAGTGCAAATATATATTAAAAATATAAATAATTTAAAAAATCTTAAGGCCAACAGAACTTTGGAAAAAGAAAAGCTGTGGAAGGCATTAGAGATTACTTTTGCACTTTCCTCTGATAAAACTGAAGCCTAATTCAGTTCTCTGTGAATGCAGAGAGAAGAACTAGAACTGCATTTGGCAGCCCATGAAGTATGGGCTTAGTGTCTACAGCCTCGTTTAGCACACTAGAGAGCAAAGGACAGGGTGGCCAGATTCAGGCTAACAACTTACAGGACAGCATACCAGTTTCATCACTCTCTTTCTAGAATTTATTTCTCCACCCTTCTCTCCCACCCTCCCAAGGAATGCTCATTTGCACAGTAATGACTTTTTGTAAATAACTGATGTCACTGGTACCCAAGGCTGGAAATAGTCGGAGTGGAACTTCATGTTTATCCTTCACCAACTGTAAGAAAGGTAGAGACCAACCCCTGTAGGCCTTCTTGAAAGTGGCAGCCTAGAATCTCAGAAGGTCTGGAGCATGCACTAAATTCAAGGACTTCCTCTTAGTATTTGTCAGCTCTCTAATCTTGCTTTGGGATCTTAATTTTTCCAGGCCATAGCCAAATCTTGGAGATTTGAGAGATAAAAAAGCCGAAGTTCCAGGGCCTTAGCAGTTCTGTCCAAATAAGGTTGTACCTTTGTGGCTGAGGTCCAGTCCTGTTCAAGATAGCTCATTTAGGCCGATGGGGAAAAGCAGTAACCTTCTGGGAAAGACAGTTTGGTCCTAAACTGTCGGCCATTAAATACAAGAGTATTTTGCCAGCAGAATAGGAGAAGCTACTTCCAATAAAGCCAATCAAAAGCAATTTCCCTGCTGAAAGGTGGCCTACCTGAGACAGAGCAGCCTGCACCAGCTGCACGCCACTGCTGTCAGACTTGGCCGGGTCTGTCAATTAAGGGAACACAGAGCAATCTGTGAGCGCTGAAAGGGATCCCTTCAGAGCCCTCCGTGGCTGAGAGACAGGCCCATTGTCTGCATGCATGTCTCACATAGTTTCAGAGTCCTGATAAGCAGGCATGCCATGAAAAACTACATTATATGGTGAGCTCAGGAATACTTTGTCTGGGGGTAGATGAGACGGGGGGGTGGGAGAAGAGGTAACACTGCACCTTTGCATTGTGGGAGGTGGGGCAATGAAAGACGTCGCGTTTGGTGGTCCCCCAACATAACCTGCTTTCTCACAAACTCTTGTTGAATGATGAAGTCGTAGTTTCCTCTAATTCCCCTCCTCCCCTCCATCCCTGTCATTTCTTGAGTTCAGAAATCAGTTGGGGAATTACTGCAGCACTGAGAAGACAAACAGCTTAACCACCTTCAGCCTCTGCCTTGCCACATATTGAGAGTCCTTTTTCCTGTGAATCTGCGACCCCCAGGGTCTGTATGTCTGTGGGCAGGGAAGAGTGAAGACTTCAGACTTCCATGCATGTGTTGTAGAGAACATAGAATAGGATATGCGGACACAGTTCCTAGGGGAACGAATAAGTGAGGTTCCCTCACCAGCTCCTAGCAAGTGTTTGCTTTAATTTTCCTCTGCTTATAGCCTGGTGTCTGGATCCCTCAGTGGAAATGGGCCCTTTGCATTTCCTAGACAGAGACCCAGAACTGGTGCTCTTGGATATGCATGCCTTAGTCTACAACAGGATGGTCTCTCAGACTCCACTGCTTGAGCTTGGGAGTATGTAAAGAGGTTAGTATATGCAAAAATGCCTGCATGACAAAGCAAATAAAACCAATCTCTAAGTTGCTTTTATACTATCTTTTTAGGCTGCTCTGCATAGAAAGAGAAGGTTCAACCCTAATTCTCTCTTTAAAATAAAATATCTACTATGTAAAGGTAGCTTTTCCTACTCTTGGGAGAATATGGGGACTCGACTCTGTGACAGGATGCAAAGAAATGCATACATGGGAGCAGGCAACTCTGTTACTAATGCAGTAGCATAGGTTTGGGAAGAACCAACCCTGTGGTTAAACTAAGAACAGAAAGGCTTGCCAGTGACTTTTCCTAACACTTTTCCTTTCTCCTTCTGGGTGAGGTCTTTGTTTTTGCACTCACTGAAATCGATAGTCTTCATGTTTAATTTTAGTTGCAGGCGCTCTAGATGATCTTCATTCTGTGTTTAAGCCAAAGTTTATTGTGGACCATGCCTACTTTTGACTGCCACAGACATGTTGGTCGAAAGCCATTTCTGATAAGGCAGTGAAATTCTGTGGACCTACCAAGGGATGAGCCTGGCCCAGACTCTTCAGCTTTCATATCAGTTTTTTGGCAGTACAGAGGGCTGCCAAAGAGAGGATTGGATTTCTGATCATTCAGTCATTAGTCTTTTGCAGATATACCCTTGTCGAGCTTTAGTGATTTGTCTGCAGCTCACCCAGTGTACAGTGAAACTCCAGGAGATGGCAGGTCCTAGTTTTTCCCAATAGGGGAATATGTCTTGGCTTAGCATATTTGATAAGAAAAAATAATGAATTTGTTATGGGAAGGAAGATCCTTTTTCATCTCTGACTTGGTGAGGCTCATGGAAACTCATCTTTCTTTTGGTGTTAAGGAAATCTCCCACCATGAATACCAAATCCTACTGTCTGTTCTCATGTTCTTCACTGCATGCACACTTGTACCATATTGCCAGTCCTGGATAAAGTTGTGCTGTACATATTTGACTTATTTTCAAAGATTTTAAAATTCTTGTGTTTATCCTGTATTTTAATTCTTTCTTAGAGATACATATATATATAGATAGATATAAATATAATTAAGTTGAAAGGAGAGAGTGACCTTATTTTAATCTCTTTCTCAATTCTTCAAACCAAAGACCTTGCTAATGTTCATATTAGCTTCCTAAAACTCTGTCTTTCCCCTGTATCCTGACATAAGTGCAATTCATAACCTTTCTCTGGTCATGGTCATGCTGGCAGACCCTTTTCTGAAGCACACCAGAACCCACAGCATCCACTGAGTCACAATGTGAGCTCTGGAGGGCACATTGAAGAACCTTGTAATTTCCTTGTCTCTCTTGGTGGTTTTTTGGGCCTGTTGAATCTGAGTCATTCTTGATGAGGGAAAGATAAGTTGAGGCATCCCACAAAACTGCCTGCTCTTTTCAGCAAAATGAACTGTCTCTTTTGAGTAGCTCATATAAAGATAGTCCTAGCACAATCATCACATTGCATTTTTACTTGCTTCAAAGAACAGCGGACTAATTAAGTGAAGATATTTAGCAGATTGTCATCAGGAGGCAAGTGAGCCACTCAGGGAGATGAATGGGGTAGTTTGTGCTTCTTGGAATTGTTGTTTCAATATCTTGTCAGGCTTGAGCAGATACCGATGGCCTCAAGAAGGGTACACATTCAATCTTTCATATATGTTCAAGGTAGAGCTGAGCTGCTTCACTGTAACATGGAAGCTGAAGAGCAGAAGGGTAGGTGTCAAATTGATTCCAGGTTTATCTTGCAGTAATTTCAAGCTACAGAAGCCCATTTCTCTTGCTTGCTATACTGTTTGTACCCAGTTTGAGGCAGTGCTCCATGTTGGAGCTGTGTATCATTAGCTCTGTGTAACAATCTTCCCCTGCTCTCCCCAGTTTTTGCTGTGCCTCCTATGGGCAGGTATGAGTGTCTGGGTATTTTTGCATCTTTTGGATATGTACGTAGGGTGTCTAATGAGAAATGTTTTCCCTTCCACCACGTATTGCAGAGGCTGCACAGTCTTGGTGTCTAGCAGAAAGTAAACTGCTAGACATCTGCTCCTTGGAGCCCCTGGGACCCCCCCTGTGGTTTAGAAAGTGGAGACCTTTGATCTGTGGTTTGTGTGGGAGAGGTAGATGATGCTGTGGTTTGCAAACAGCCGATGGTTTTCTTTCCTCCAAAGAAAAACAAATAGCATTGGTGTGTGATGCTGCGGGACATCATGTGACCAACTGGGAGCACACAACGTGATGTGGTTTGCTCTGCAAGCTGCAGTTCACCAGTGTCATGGTGTATTTGGAAGAAAAGGTGACAGTGTTGGTTGTGTCTTTAAGCCACGAGCCTCCTGTAGGGGCAGCAGGGAATGGCCCAAAACCAGCAATAAAACCCCATGAGCTGAAAATTTCCTTCTTCATCTCTCCAGGTCGTGTAGCAGTTGCTCACTCCAGGCAAAAGTGCTCCCCCTTCTTACAGTGACTTGTCAATAGAAGAGATATTTGTCCATGGGCACTACCCCATCAGGGGTCCTGTGCCACTGCCTACTGCAACTTTAGAGTTCAAAGGAGTGTGACTGCCATTATCTGTCATGACCCTGGAGGTTATGTTCAGCAGTTTGGGTAAGCACTGCTGAGAAAATGTAGAGTTTGAGCAGCGACTGCTGTGTCAATGTCTGTGTCCATCTGGGGAGGGTGGCACTCAGAGTACACAGCTCTGAAGGAAAAGAGTGGAGCTGTGCTTGTGCCTCTACAATTTTGTGAAAAATGACATGCAACAGTCCAGTGCTTGGAATATAAAAATTTGCTGCACTGGACTAACCAAATATCCAACTTCCATGCAATCTTGTCTCCCCACAAAGTGAATATTTAAGGCAATAAGAACAGGATGGATATATAGTGAACTCTCTGCTATATGGTGTCTAGAAATCAGAGCTGAGGGATTTCTTGAAGTGGGGAATATATCTGACTCGTAATGACTGGTATTCCCCTCTGGATTAATATCAGTTCCTTGGGCTCTCCTGATGCAATTGCCTTGGGCAGCAAGTCTGGGAGCATTTGAGAGCTGTGCTGGTAGGGGAGGAACTAGGGTTGGGACCTGCAACAGTGTGAGTGTTGCCAGGCATGCTAAACTGGGAGACTCCATCTGGGAAGGAATAAGAAGTGAAAACACTTAAATCAACTAGATCCAGGAAACTATAAATACATCAGAACTGTGGAACAGGTACTTCTTTTAGATGCCGTTTTTGTTTTGCCTAAATGGTTCTTTGCCTAAAGAGCCTGATCAATTCCTCTCTGACTTCTTGTCTCCTGTGGTCTCATGAGTGGCCTCACAGCAGCTTAGGATGGCTTGGGCAATGTTCTGCCACTCTTCAGTGGGGAGCCCTTGACCTGTACAGCTGCAGCCCTTTCAGAAGAAGCCTGTTCCAAACATGCTTCAGCATTGAGGACATATCTGGTATGGTTGTCTGACATCCACAGCAGATACAGGACACATGGGTCTGCATGTGGCCCAGGAACTGGGCACTGCAGCAGCTTGCTTGAGTCATTTGCCACAGCTCACCTGTGTCTTGTGTGAAGATCTTTCCTGTCTTAGGCACTAAAACCCGTGTTTGATGTCTTTTAGAGGCATTGCCAGAGTTAGAGGAATGAGATTCTTACAAGAACTTAATACAACCAGGTTTTTGTGTGTGGTTTTTTTGTTTGTTTGATTTTTTTTTCTTGGTTTTTTTTTTTTTTTTTGTTGGTTTTTTTTGTTTTTTTTGTTTTTTTTCTTTTTCATCAGGGTGTGCTGTAAAATCCCACTCTCAGGGTTTACACATTAGTGGGAGTGGAGCCCTAAATTTTTTGATTGTGTTTTTTGTTAAATCCTTAATAGCTAGGTGACTCCTACTTATCATTGCTTCTTTTGAGCTGCTGACATTTCCAAGGAGCCCTAGCAGGTCAGAAAGTCAGCTTGGAGAAGCTGAGCTGCTTCTTTACCACATTACACTCACCCAGCCTGGTGCTTTATAACTCTGTCTTTAATGATTTTCTCAGCTATTTTTCCTGGTACTGGCGTAAGGCTCACTGAGGTCTATAATTCCCATGATTGCCCTTAGCACCTCTTTTAAAAGAAGTACAGAGTTTTGGCTCCATTCCAGCCTGATGGGAGAGTGGCTGTTTTTAATGATAAATTGAATGATTTTGTTAGTGACTTCTATGAACTTTGATTTTTTTTTTTTTTTCAGAGTGTTTGCATAAATGCCATTTGGTTCTGGAGATTTCTTATTCTTTCAGGTTTTAGGTTATATTATTATGCCTTTTCTGCCTTTTGAGTTTCTGTCTGGTTTCAATAAATCTGGCTTTGCATGTCCCCTACTGCTATTGTTGCTGTAACGTGTACACAATGTGGTTGAGGTACCTGGATCTCAGATTGGAGATCCTTTATATTAAATAGTTTACATGTATCTGAACCAAGAGTTATTACCTAGGGGACTTTGTGGACAGGGTAAAGAGAAATTGAGCCTTTATCTAATTTTCTGGCATGGGGTAAATGGGAAAAGTTTACTCAGATCAGCTAGGCCAAGAAATAACCTTGAAATAATCTGGGCTCAAGAGCATTGCCTGGTGGTGGCAGTCCAGAGCGGAGGGTTCATAAGCCTAGGATTCCACAGCTTTGATGTTCTCATATTCTAATCCTGTATTTCAATTGCAACACCACCTTTCTCAGACTCATTCTATTTTTCTAGATAGTTTGAAAATTTTCATTCCTGTGACTCATAGTAGAACACCCCTGTAAAGGCATCCCCTCTTCACCGTCTCATATTTCTGACTGTGTCAGAGGAATAAGGCATCCAGAACATCATCAGCCAATTGACATTGTTTAGCAACTCACTGTCATTACCTGGGAGAAAGTTTAGGCTTCCCTCTCACACAGTTTCTGACTCCTCACATCGCTCCTGCTGTCAGCATCTTTCTGAATAGAGTTTGCTGGAAGAGAATGAGCCCTACCCCTTTCTCTTCTCTTCCCTACTCCCAGCAGGCAGGCAATATGGCAGAGTGTGGTCTCCAGTGTCCCTTTAGTCACTTCTCTGCTGTCGGTGTCATAGGGCTAGTGTTTAAGCATTTTCACGCTGGATTTGAAATGAGATTATAGACTGGTCCACTCAATTGACTTAATGGATTTTAAGAAACTAGATCCTATTAATGCAGTCAGTGCCCCAGGGTGCCTCTCCTACTGCAGACAAGATAATCTGCCATGCAAATTAAATCCTGCCTCAAGATGCAGGGCCTGCTTAATGTGATCCATTACACAGTTTACTTGTTTATATCTAATATTGTAACAGGAATAGGCTTACGAGCAGCAGGACTCAACTGAATAGAAGAGTAAATTACCAGGAAAATGAGGTTTTAGAGCCTCTTTCTCTTCCTTTCTCTCAATCCCTCCTCTTTTCTTCACTCCTTCTCTCTTTCACATGTGAAAATACATTCTTCTTCTGCTTTTTGTATGTAGGGAATAATCAAGGAAAAATAATATGCATGTGAGTGATAGATTCTGCTTTTGTTTACTGAGATGTAAATTGGGAACTTAGCCAGGAGAAGGAGCTCAAAAGAATCAATAAAACCTTTATGGAGAGGTGAATCTTTCTTTAGCTCTGTTGTCCAGTCTGCATGGGGTTTTGGAATGGGGTATTCTGAGTATTCCCTTTTACTGCAGAAACTTATGGGTGAGGTTTCATCTTTCTGCAATGAAATCACGAGAACAGACATAGGTGGCAATGGTCGGTAGGAATACAGAGACAAGTCAAATTGGAGGACTGGGTTTGAATTCAGGAAAGAAGAAAGAGGTCTATCAAGTTTGGGCATTCTAAGGGAAAGAAGTCAGTCCAAGAAGAAGTGGTTCAGCAATGTCACAGGCTTCTAACAGAAGTGACACAGGCCCATATAGGGATATATGCCGAGGAAGATTCTTCTATAAGTGATCCTTTCAAGGGCAGGAAGATGGATTATCTGATATCTCACTTTTATGATAAGCTTATGTTAAGGATCTTGAGATTGGCATCCATAAGTTTAGGAACACTGATGTTACACTGGAAGAGATAGCTTTTTGTATATGACAAAGTCACTGGACTTTCTGGGATGAGGATGTAGAGAATCAAAGTAATGTGGCAGGATCTGCAGCATGAATAAAAAAGAGGAAATGGATGGAAGGGTCTGCTTGAATATTTCAAATTGTAGGTGACTGCTCTTAAGAATAGATGAAGGTCTGACTCCCCTTTGCTTTTGTCCAATGGCAAATAAAGTCTTTATTCATTTCCATAACCAGATCAGTTTCCTGGTAGGGGAGTATCAGCAGACTGCTTTGAGTATGTACAGACTTGTATATGCTGTCATAGAGCCACTGTCCCAACACAGTACGAGTGCTGTGCATGCACAGTGTGGCTGTGTGGCTTTAGCTGCTCTAGGGGCTGTAGGCACAGTGATTAATTGGCCTCTCTTCATATTACTAAAGGAAATGGATGGCTGTGATATAGGAACGTAGTCCCGATGTGATTTTGTGCAATGCCTGTAATGGATCCTAAGATCTATGGGATTTCTGAGTGAAAGAAAAGTCAGAGTCCAAGGCAGGGGCATATTTGGAGTGATTTCTTAGGACTTGACACAATCTGTAGCAATAGTGGGGTGTCCACACTGTGGACAGACCCAGAACCTGTCCCTTGCGAAGGAAGAAGGAAGGTGCATCAGACTACTTCGCTTTCACAGTAGCTTATTTGATCTATTTCTGCCGTGAAGACAGTAATCTCCGACAAGATTCAAACGATAATTTGCAATTCCTGTCATTCACATAGACGTTCCCATTTATCTCATGTAAACCAGTTGTTTCACCAAGCCTCAGTTCACAGTCTGTAGCAGTGTGGTCTCTTCTGTCTCGTCTGTGCACGTGCAGCCCCAGCGTGGGGATCGTGCTTTTGGCAGTAGCCGGAGCTGTGTGTGTTACAGCTGGGGCCCTGCACACCCAAATGATCGTGGCAGAGGGTTTGTTCCCATGGACAGCAGAGAGAAGCAGGCGACCCCAGCAGCGTACATGGTGTTGCATGGGGGAGGCCTTGTAAACTGGTGCTGCCTTCAGAAAAGGTCTCGGTGCCAGGGAACAACACTGCCTTGAACCAACATTTCTGCCATCTCTACTGATAGCACCTCATGCAGGAAGAGAAGTAAGGGGAGGAGGGAAGGGAAGTGTTGTTTTTTTAACTTAATTTAAAGCTTTTTATGAGATTTTCACAGCTGTGATCTTATCAGGGTTTGGCTATAGAAATTAAAGCGGCAATTATATTTTCCCCTTCCTGGAATGTAAAATAAAGTCTTGTGTAAAATGCATTAAAAACTGGAATGTAAAAGTGTAATTAATGTGGAGCAAAAAGCACATTGCGTCATTAACTTTTTTATTAATATTCTCACGCAGTGCAATTTCAAAGCTCAGTGCCACTCCATTTCCCCTAGTGAAATATCTCCCACTCTTTCATTGCAGCTACCTTTAACCTCATCTTTAATGGGATGACAGCAGCTTTTCTCTGGAATTACATCTCTGCTCATCCATCTGTCCCACTAGACCCTTTCTCCTTCCACCTAGGGTTCCTATCAGATTAGGGCGCAATTCTGTTCCTTACGGAAAGAGAGGGACAAAAGCATGAGATTCATTTGGCATCTGTAAAGCAACAACAGAGAGCTTGCTTATCTGGATGAAGGCTAAGGAGTAGGATTCTTCCTTCTGCTAGGCTGGAGGAGCAAGGCTTTATCTTTCAAAGGCACTGCAAGAAGTCTTGCTGGCAGCTCACGTCTCTTGAGATTGTTCTAGATTTATTTACTCGTGCTATGTTAAGGCCTAATCCTGTACGTAGTAGTTGCTCGATGCCGTCTGGGTACTAACTTAGTTTCCCTTATTTTCTATCTCTACATACATGTAGTAAGCATTTTTCAGTTGCTGCTGTGTGGAAAGAGGACCCCTGCTTTCCCTGAGATGCCAACCCAAGCTCTTTGTTCTACCCCCGTAGCCTTGATGAGAAGGTCAGTGTATAGTACTTCTCAGCATGGTTAATCTTCCTAGTGCCAGCCAATGCAGCAGGAGGAAGAACAGGGCTGTAAACAATTCTTGCTGAAATCAGGAATGGTTTGAGTGGCAGAACTGTGGTCCAATATTTAGGAAGCAGACTGAAAAGTCTATTTGCAGGGAATTAATACGCTCATCCATTGTAGTGTGTCACATCCCCTGTACTGTTTTACAAGAGAGGCCAAGGAATAAAAGAGATCCAGATTCACCACTCAATTCTTCCTCATTTTTCTGGGCTCCATTCAGCTCTGGAATGGGCAGGCATCTCTCAAACTTGTCTTTTGGAGGCTTCTAACAGTTTGTCTGTCACAGAGCGGCCAATTATTTGTTCCCTGGTTTTTAAGCTTAGCTCCTGTCTTATTCTAATTTAATTATAATTTGATGCTAACTTACAATTGACAGTCTGAGTTTTAGTCCCTGCAATTATCACTAGGACTGAAGTACAAGCAAGACTTTTAGAGCTATCAGCTGTTTGCTTGGTTTTGAAATGCCTGTAAGAGTTTAGCCCAGGGTACGTATGTATGTATTCACAAATGGTTCACAATATCAGACTGAAAAGATTCTGCCTGTGTTTCCTGATAAAGGTGGGACAGACACAACACCTAGACTATATTAAGATAGGACATTTCTTGCATCTGATTATTTTATCAGATCCCTGATAGAAATTGTAGAATGGGAGTACTTGCCCATCCACCCATCTACCCACCTAGAATTCCAGAGCTCACAAGTTGTTTAGATCTTACCCTGGTCCTAGGAAATGGTTGACAGTTTACTTGCATTTCACTTGAACGATTTACAATGTGACCGTGGCGTTTTGAGTTAGGTCCTGCCCAGTAAAGTGGAGGTGTATGAGTTGCCTCATGTCAGAAAGAAGAGGATAAATTTGGAGAAAGGAATTTTGGCCTCTACAAGCAAACAGGTGTAATTTGGATGTCATGTATAGAAGAGAAGCCTTTGGTCAATCTACAAAAAATGCTTTCCAAAATCTCACCTATGCTGCCATGAAAGGGTAATTGATTTGTAGGGCCATGGCCATGAGTGTTCTAGCACAGTAATGTGCAGAAGAAAAATAAAAGACAGCCTAGTCCCAGAGATCTTATAACATACTCTGTCTGGGGAAAATTCCCTTGAAGGACGTGATCAATGTTTTACTCTTAACCGGGCTTTCTCCAGAAAGCTGAAATAGCTAATAATGAAAAGAAGCTGTCCCTATTTGCTGGCCTGGGGTAGAATCCTACAATCCACTGAGTATGAGCTGGTATTCATTGTGATCTGCTGTTTGTCTGAAGAAGACATCTGATAGTGTCAATCAGACTTCCCATTAATTGATTTTTCAACTGCTTGCTGAACAAACCCAATGCATTTCACAATGCATTGCCAATACTATCAGCATCTTAGTGGGAGCTGTTGTTCACATTTTGACTGAAATTATTATTGCAATTGCTTTGAAATTATAAAAAATTTAATTTAATGAAAACCATCTCTATGGAAATTATACTGGGTTTCAGATTAATTATGTATGTATTTCACACATCTGTGATTCTGAGGTCCTGTGCTATCAGTTTCTTAATTCCTTTTCTTAAAGCTTTTTTTTTTTTTTCTGCAAAAAACGTCAGGAGATAAAATGAGTGTTTACCAGTCATCTGTCACTTCACTCTTTTTCAGGTTGTTGATTTGGTAAATCTTTACCAGCACCCCAGGACTGGACTTGAGGAGAACTGTGCACTCATGCACTATGCCCCCTTCATGCCCCTTTACTTCATAGTGCTTGAATTCTTGTAATCCCTTGCCAGTGAGTGGCAGCTACCTGTCAGATATTTCTACATCAGGTGTACCGAGATTAGACAAATTACTTACAGCATGAGTGTTCAGCTTTAGTACATTCTCATAAAACTAAGTGTGGGAAGAGGGAATGTTTGGCTTCAAACATATGATGTTTCTTACAAGGTGTTTATGTTCTTCCATATCATCCACATTACTACCTATCAGAGCACTTTCTTTTTTCCCCCCACTGGAATTCTGCTCACCTGTGGCCTTTATAAAATCATTTAGAAATGCCTCTAAGATTTCTCAGCTGTCAAATGAAAAGTACAATTCTGATAGTACAAAGACAGCACAGTATCGTGGGCACCAATTTTAGAGAATCTCCTCTAGTGACAGAAGTGCTTTACCTTAAACTGTGCTCCAGGTTGGAAGCATGCATTCCCAAACTCTATGTTAATAATATCAGTCAAAATGTAGTCTTTCCTCCATGACTTCGTTGTCTAGGATTTCAGGCAAAGTTATTAATTTTAAAATGAGGCTGAGATACACACAATTAAGTTCTGGACTTCTGAGCCTGGAGATTGGCTCAGTGGCCAGCAGACTCAATACTGCTATACTGCTTCATTTCAAGTATGTCTTTATTTTAAAGCTTTTGTTGGGGCAATGGCAAAATGAAATTATTGGTTACTCCAGAGAACACCTATTAGAAAAGAAAATAAAGGTTAAAAAAGAAAAAGTGCACCTTGTCCTATCATCATCTTGTTTCAGCCATCTAATTTTTGTTGTGCCAAAGAGGCATATGCTGCTCTTTTCAATATTAAACATTATGCTGTAAAATGACAATATCACTACCCTCTTTGAAATTGCCATTGACAGATTAGTTCCATGCTTACTGTCCTAATGCCTGCAGGGGTATTGCCTTTAGCTTTTATTTTCATGCTTTTTTTATATTGAGGTTTTCATCGTATGTTCTTTGGACAGTTTTGCAGAGGGGTGCTGTAGGGTGCTAGTTCATACAGCTCATTTGGGCATGTATTCTTTGCAGTTTGCCCTTTTTTGGCACCCCTTTGAATGCTGAAGGATGGATATTGATGCCGATTTCAACTTTATAATGATCTACCTGCATGCTTTTCTGCTTTTGCTGGAGGGTATATTGTCTCTCCTAAATGGGATTTACATATTTCATGCTCATTCAGCCCAGCAGCTTTTGCTCTCTTCACCATTGCCTTGAGCCTTTGATCATTTTCTTCTGCTGTTTTACCCCAGCTTAAAATGCCATCTGTATCCATACCATCAACAGTTTGTTGTTCTAGTAACAGCCCAAATGGCAGTCTGCAGAAACAGCATTTCTCTAAAGGAGTGTGCAGTCTGCACAAGCAAGAGCACTGTTTTTTGAATGCTGCTGATGTGTCGGCTGTAGATTGTCAAATTTTTTTCTTTCTCCAATGCTTTTCTTGCAGACAAGAAAATATGTTCTTTTTCACATTGTTGGGGGCCAATTAGCTCTCTACAGTAGTAAAGATTCTTCATCCTTGTCCCACAAAAGTCATCAAGGAGTTTCCTCATTTTGATGATTCTTCTGGTTACGCTATGATTCATAGTTTGCTTTAGCTTTTGATTTAGCAGTCATAGAAACTGGGACAGCACAGCTTTTCCACTTGTATTGCTTACTCTGCTCCTTCTGACTCCTTATAATACATCTTTGACTCTTCTTTGGTAGTTTGGCTTCCTGGCTCTCCAGTTAATATATTTGCTGTGTAATATCCAAGACTGTACTTTTTTTGTACGTTATCATGCACTTTTTTTTTCCTGAGTGTTGTTGCAATGAATATTGAAAGTTGTGTTCTTCCCAGTTTGTGATTTTTCTATATGATCCTGCCTTCACTTTCCCCCATCTCTTATTATGGCCTTTAAAATGAATTACTTATGGTTGGTTTGATAATATATTGGCTTAAGCTCATATATCCAGCTGAAGACTATCAAATATCTCAATTGTTCTGAAGCTGGTAAAGAATTCATCTTAAACATTATTGTGTCCATACAGCCTTGGAGGGATTTGGAGGGCTCTGGGGGTAGCCTCCTGTCCCTGTTGACTCCTGTTGACTCCTCTCCCTGCTGCTGGGACTAATCCAGAGTCACACAGTGGTTCTGTGCTGTGAGAGGTAGACTGAAACCTAGCTTTGGGTGGGAGGCTGGACATGACCAGCAGAAAAGTGGGGGTGATAGAGCTCATTGCAGCAGCAGCAGAGTGGTTGTGCCTGTCTAATCAAGTGTAGCAAAACTCTTGCTTCTTGTACTGGGAGGCAGTGGTAACCAGCTGCTTTGCCATTCACTACTTTCTCCTTCTAACCCTTGGTGAAAATCAAACTTTAGGGCAAAGAGCAACACGACTGCCTGCACCAGCTGCCTTCTACAGCTCTGGTGGCAGCCATAGCCAGCAGACACAAAAGATGTGAGAAGGGGCCTGTCTGACGAAGGCAGTAGTTAGGGATGTGCTGGCAGAGAGGTGGCCTTTTAAAACAGGAGTAATCAAATGCATATTAGATTAGAATGGCCACCTTCAGATGCACTTGGGAGCAGATGGGAAGCTGGTACAGTACCCAGAGGACAGGTGGGCTGTGCTTATGCCAGGTTGCTCTTCTAAGCTGGTGACTTGCTGTCTCTGGACTAGCTGAGGCTCTCCAGGGGTCTTTGAGGTGTTTCACTGTTCCACTTTGAGGTGTTTCACTGTCCTAGCAGGAAGGAAATAGAAGCCATGCACACACAGTGCAAAGCTGCATTAACAGCTAGGTAGACAGCTGCCTGCTTTCAGACCAGAGCTGTCCTGAGCTGAGCAGTACGCTGTGCTTCCAGCAGGGCAGCTCGGCAGAGAGCACTTGCTGCTTGCCAAGTGCTGAGAACCTCCTTGGTAGTGCTGTGCTTTGGTACTTCCTCAGCTGAAGATCAGCAATGGCCTTGGAAAGGAAGGAGCTCTTGTTTATTAGTATGGCCTTGCTGTGTAATCATTTGTGAACTGTCAGTATTTAGAGCCCTATCCAAATTCCACTGGAACTGTAGGAATCTCTTGAGCTTTTAAAAGTAGGTGTTTAGTTTTCCTTGTGCCTGCAAAGCTTTTCTGGGGAGAAGCAGCAGTGCTTTCTTGGTTCCAGTGTGCAGCTGCAGATCTGAGCTGTGCTACGTGCCAGGGTGGCTCCAGCATACAGCGGTCAGATGGACCGGAGGTGTTAAATATAGAACTGTCAGAACAAAACCAAGATAAAGGGATGCTTCATGGCCAAATAATTTTGTAGCTAAACATACCCACTGCCTGGGAAATACATGCACTTTTGAGGCCAAGTGCTGGCTCCTGAGCAAAACTCCAGACGCTTGAAAAATGTCTGGTCACTGTTTTTCATTAGTAACAGAGTCATAATACCTTCCCATTTACACCATGCTGAGATACATATGCTCAGCCCAGTAGCCCCATGAATAAGGATGGGAGACTTAAATGGTGAGAGATTTCCATTTTCCTCTTCAACACTCTCCCCCAAAACCCCTCAAACAGATTGAAATTACGTGAAAGAGAAAGAGGGGTTCACAGAGAGGAGCTGGCTCTCTTTACAGCGTATATGGTGAGTTGGGTTTCGTTTGGGTAGGAAGAAAGATAAATGCTCCCACCCACCTTGTCACATTCACAACTACAGGGACCATTACTGATACACTACCTCTCTCCAAGACTAAGGACGTGTGGAAAGGAACAACACCCTCACTGAATAATTAATAAAAAACAGATAGTACTAAGGTTTTTCAATACCATTAACAAGACACACTTGTAATTGGTTGAAGTTATTTTCCTTGCTTGGTTTTCCACTCTCTTAAACTCAAGAGGTAGCCCTCCAGAACAGACTTGATACATTGAGATGTGCTTGGCTCAGACATAGTTACAGCTGGGTCTTCTCTGTGGTCATCAGGAAGGCCCACTTCATCATCTGCATGACCAGTAATGTGGATGATGGAAATTGGGCTCAAAAAAATGGGTGAATTCTCTTTCTAAGGGATTGAGATAAACTGTCATGCTGGATCTTCTGTCTGTTCTGGCTGTTCTTGGTGGAACAAGTAGCTTCTAAAGAAGCAGTTAATCTTTACGTACATATAATGCCTTTGATACCTACCTCTAGTTTCAGAGCAATCTTAAAATTGAGGAATAAATTCAATGCATAGGATGGGGAGCTGCTTATGGTTACATCCTGTGCTATGCTTATTAAGCATCTTCTAGAGTAGTAGGTGCTTTCACATTCTTACAGAAAACTGTAAGGTACAGGATAGCCACAGGGTCACCAGATCAGTATGCAGTCTGTCACAACAACCATCTAACCTTGAAATAGACTGTGAGCCACTTCTGTGGACACAGGAAAATATAAAATGAACCAGAGAAAAAGCTCAGCTGAGCAATGAAGGCTGGTAGAGCCTATTCTTATCTTTTTCTTTCTCTGTCCCAGATGAGGATTGACAAATAACACCTGTTTGCTGACCACCACTTATTCCTTTCTCTCTTCTCTCCTTCCCCCTTCCTGGTCAGATGCTTCATTTTCTTGTGTAGAAATGAACTTGGCAAGTCTTTAGGCAAGAAAACACACCTTATACTGTAAGGCAAACTCCTTGATTATTGTGAGGTCGTTTCCTTTAAAATCTGTGCTGAAGTGCAGTGGAAGATTTGTCTATGGCCAGAGTCCAAGTCCAAACCCATGGAGAATGCAGACAGAGAGGATGGAAGGACAGAATAAGAGGAAAGGAGGAAAAGGGAGGCACTGTGACCCCTGCACCGGAGCCTTGTGAGCGTGGCAGAGACTTCTGTGTGTTTGTGTGGAATGGTGGCTGTTTAGATAAACAGATGGCAACAAATGGCATAAAATTATATACCCATAATGTCAGTTCATAACATTTTGTTCGACATACTTGATTTAATCGCTTAGCTGACGATTTTGCTTTTGGGCCCATATGGTGGCAAATGGCAAATGAACCCTCTTTACACAGCAACTCCAATCTGGCACTTTTATCACCGAGACTTAGAGAAGAATCCAGGAGGAGAGAGATGCAGATGGAAAATGAATGAGCAAGCAGGGTGTGGGAAGAGGAGGTTTTGATGGCGCGGCCAGGGGAGTGTTCTTGGAAGATGGAACTGGGGGGTGGTGGTGTAATGGGGAAGAGAGGGCTGGGGCAAAAGAAATCAAGATGTGCTACTTTTAAGAACAAGTAAGAGATGAAACAAAGAACTTAGCAGGGAGAATTTGAGAGAAAACCTGTGGAGAGAAAATACATAAGAATATAAGGAAAATGGTGCCAAGAAGAAAGGAGGGAAGTAGACAAGATGGGGATAGTAGCAGATTTTTAGGAAGTATATTCAAAACCCATCTACAAACATAAGTGAAATGAGTGTGAAACCAAGAGAATAGATTGATTCACTGGATTCTTCAAAGGACCCAGGAACAGAGTCATAGGAAATATACCTGATGAAACTTGGTCTTCCTGTGCTGTTATCAATGTGGTACTCCTGAGAAGAGGTATCTTGAGAAGGTAGACAGTGATGACTGAGTTCCCATGGCAGATTACTTTGTCACCAAGATTGTGGCAGTATCTGGCACGATTACTGTATATCTCAACATTCTGAGTAATCTTTCTTTAACTTAGCTTTTCCTAAAGTTTGTGAGAAGGCTGGACCTTCACTTCAAATGTTTTTTCAGCTAGGGTGTGGTGAAATGTTGAGGACTGTAAGTTTGCCTGTCAGTCAGTTCCCTCAGGCACATCCAATGTGCCTTGATGTATTCACTCTGTGATGGGGATTTTCTTTTGCATGTGCCAAGGAGACCACAGAAAAGGCAACCATTGAAAGATTCTGCTTCAGTGACTAGGAAATAGTCCTCAATAAGATGGAAGTGATATGATCTGGCTAGACTGAGAAGTTAGAAGTCAAATTAAGCTAAATATGTACTTTTTGATAAGACATTTTTCCTGGCATATCAGCATCCTCATTGCTTATAGTGCAGCATGAAAAAGAAAAAAACCCAAAACACTCACCAAAATCCTCACTGAATCTAAAGAATTGGTCAATAAGGCTCAGGGAAATGTATTTCCTGAGATTCTAAGAAGTTTGCTGCCAGTGAAATTTCCTCATGGCAAGATACATGTCTCAGCATAATGATACAAATAAAAAGTCCGAAGACCACAATAAATTTATCTAAATTTAGGTCAGCTTTCTTTAATACCTCTTCCCTTTTTTTTTTTTTTTTTTTTTTTTTTTTTTTGCCCCCTTTTTTAGAAAA
>VWZN01013896.1:131058-261385 GCA_013396955.1 Regulus satrapa
TTTTTCTGAGCCCTGTTCAGTAGAGAAATTCCAGAATCAACTGGCAACAGAGAATCAACTCACTGCACTGTGTTTTTTGGTCCAGCACTTGATCTGAATCTGATTTACACCATACTTGGGATGGTGAAGATGTCTAGCTACTGGGCAGTTTATTGCTCTTTTATGGGAAAGCTGGATCATTCTAATCTACTGTTGTATATCTCTTATTACTGGAGGATTCAGCTAGAGAAATTTAATGAGGTCCAAGTTTCTTCTGAGATGTCCTGTGTACATCTGGGAGTACTGAGCCCTCAGTTTCACTCTCTTTCTCCTGAACGTTACTTCATGCAGCTGTGGCTCCACAGTGTTCAACTAGTTAGCTTGTGACCAATTAGTACCAATTAGTTAAAGACTTCTTGTTTGACTGAGACTCACTGTAGTTAAGTTTAGATGTGGCTCATGTCTGTCAGAAGGTTGGGGTGACTCTGTTTGTGGTACCTACAATCCATCTCTTTCTGATGAAAATTAGCGCTGCCCCTTCTGCCCAGCTTTCCTTTGTTCTTCTCCTGAACAACTGAAACTGCCTCCCAAATAACGCAGCCCAGCAGAGAGCCATGTAGCTGCAGTTGGCTGTGGACTGTGTTGTTCCCTTACTGGATCTGGTGGTGACGAGTGCTAGCTCAGTCCCTAGTGCTAGCTAAGTTTGCTGTCAGAATCCATATTGGAGGCTTATGGGCTTCCAGGGTGAGCTCTGGAGCT
This sequence comes from Regulus satrapa, assembly GCA_013396955.1. Lineage (NCBI taxonomy): Eukaryota > Metazoa > Chordata > Aves > Passeriformes > Regulidae > Regulus > Regulus satrapa. Next base: position 131,797 of record VWZN01013896.1, read on the forward strand.
TGGAGCTTGGTTTTCCCCCTTTCCCTCTCTGTCTTGTGTTCAGTTCCAAAGTCTCTGCAAACTACTTTGACACAGCTCCCTTCTTCTCCCTTACCCCCCGTCCCCCCCCCGTTCACACCCCCCAGGCTCTTTACAACGAAACTGTTTGTCCTTTTCCCAACGTTTTGGAGAATCTGGGAGCGTAAGTGCTCCAATAACTCATGTCTGAGCTCTCATTTACCCCCTGCCGGCATGGGGATGCTGCGCACCAGCCTCTCAGAATGCCAAATGAGTCGTGGCTGCCGCCTTGTCCCCCGCGCTCCCCGAGGCCGGTGGGTGACCCTCGGAGACACCAGCTGGGCATCCCGCCTGCTCCCGGTGTGCCACTCCTGGAACCGGGAGGTGCTGTGTGCAGGACAGGTGACTCCGCTGTTTCAGCTTTTGGGATATGGGAGGGAAGGGGGAAAAGTCAGGTCCCAGAGCTTAAGGAAGAAGAGTTTTGTAGCTTGGACCAAAAGGGGTGGCTTCATGCAGGGAATTACACCTTTTAAGTTTGGCTCTGCCACTGATATGTCTCATTGTCTTGGCTCAGTCACTCAGCTTCTGCTCATCTCAGTTTCTCGCATTATTTGAAGGAGAGAAGAGCATTTTTTTCCCACCATCCCCTTGCAGCTGTGAGGCTCACACTGAGAACTGATGCAAAATAGATCCTTGATCTGAGCAGAGATCACGATCCTTGATTTGAGCAGAGTGTAATGAAAACCAGGATAGGAAAAGGCATCAACAGCTTTTGAAAAAATAGGGATGCTTCTCATCTGCTGGGCTGGGGAGTTGATGGACTAGGTAGCTCCCAAACATCTTTTGAAAACAACTGAGGATGATTTAGGGTTCAAATCCAGTCATGGTAGAGCTCATTTTTAATCTGCAGGAAAAGTTTGGAATTGTGGGTTTTTCCTAACACCGTATCTTCCCTCTGGCTCTGACTACATCAGCTGCTTTTCACTTGCATTCATCCTACAGTATGTCTGCCCTTCGCTGTTCTCTGAGTATTCTGGTGTTCTCCAGAAGTGCTTTGTTTGATGGGGGGTTTTTGTGTGTTTTTGTGGGGTTTGGTGTAACTGGCACAGGTTTCATTACCCACCCAGTTCATGAGGCTGTGTCTGTTCACTTACGGAGTACTATTCCCATTTTACAGAAGGAAGCATGGCACAAAATGGCCTGGGTCCTTTAGTCTCCTCTGGTTTCTTCCCAAAAGTAGTGATTCAGTAGCCGGCTCTCCCTCCTGTGACCCTGTAAGCCCATTGCGGTGTCACGGCCGGTGAGTTATCAGCCCCTGAATGCCGGGCCCATTTCCTCTGTCACCCTGTGCTCGGGCTGCCTGCCCGACTGGACGGGACCCAGCGCGGGCCTGCGCTCCTCGGGGATTGTCCGGCGGTGAGCGCTGACCCCGTGGCTGTCGGGTTTTGTCGCCGTGGGCAGGTGGCTCCCGGTGCCTCCCCGCAAGGGTGCAGGTGCTGACGGGCTTGTTGGGCAAGCAGCCGGCTCTCAAGCCTCCCGCAGACGGGATGAACCGGCACTCCCTGGAGCCTTGGGAGAGAGCCGATCAAACGCGTCTCCCTCCAGAGCCCTGGCTCACGCTGCTCCCTGCTCTTATTCCAGGCTTCCCTCGGGAGCCGGGATGTGCCCAGCAGCCAGGACATCGTCCCGTCTCCGGAGCGCCGCACACCTCGGTGCTGGAGCCTCACCGCGGTGTCGCTCGCCCTCCTTTTCCCCCTTTCGCGCTCGCTGCCTGTGGCCCTGGCAAGCACCGGGAAGTGCCAAGGATGAGAGCAGGTCCCTGGTGTCTCCTTTAGCTGCCATTGCAGTTAAATTAGAGCAGAGACCTGCAAATAAAGCACCCCCTCCCCTGCCCCCCCCTCCCCGCTGCCAGAAGCTCTGCATTTCACTCAAGTGCCCACCGGGGAATTTGCCCATTTACTCTTGTTATTTGCATGATAAAGGCTGTTCTGCTGCCTTTTCTGCAGCCTGCCTTAAAAAGGCAGGGAAGTTGGAGCAGACGGGTAGGAGAGCCAGAGAGGTCAGGGCACCCAGCCCGAGCCCTCCGCCCCCGGCAGAGCCGCCGAGGGTGCCGCGGTGTGGAGGAGGAGGAGGAGGAAGGAAGGAAGGAAGGCTCTCCCCAGCCCGAGGTTTTGCTTTCCAGTTTTGTTCTCATTAGCGGCTCTGTGCATTCCCTTCGCTCCTCACAAAGGCGCTTATTCTGGCACGGAAATGTGCCCTCTGGGATTTACTGAGAGAGAAAGAGAAAGGGAGGGGAAAGAGGGAGATAGATGGAGAGAGAATAGGCGTTTATCCTGGGTTGCATCCAAGCTGCCTTAGCTGAAACTCAGGATGGAAGTGCAAAGGTAGCCGTAAACCTTTCTGGTTGCACTACCCCAATCATGGATTAATCACCTGGAGCAGTCTCCATGTTTTGGCCTGGCTTCTTCTGCTAGTTGTTTTGGGAATGTAATCTTCTTGAAATATGATGAAGTGTAAATACTCTGCAGTTATATGCCACTTTCAGTTCAATTTTCACCCTGGTTCAGATTTAGATGAAGAGCCCCATGTCCCTTCTGACTAAGAAAAATTGACCAAAATGAAAACATTTGTTTTGCAGAAGAAGCACACGTTTCGAAACATAATCAGCGCTCAGGAAATTATTTGACTAGCTTTATGGGCCAAGGGTGGCTGGTGCTCAGCACTGCCCTATTCCCATTCTTTCTGCCCTGATGAGACTTCTTGTACCTGTGATGAGGCCAGTGGCCATACAGGAGCTGCAGTAATGACACTTTACCTCTCACCAAGGCAATCTTCTGTTGCCTGCTGAGCTGGCATCGCATGCACTTCGTAGCTGTGGAGCTCTCTCTAGCCAGGCCACTGTCATGTACCAGAGTGTAGCTGCAGCCCTAATAGTCTGTCTCCTACCTCTCAGCTGAAGTGTACCCTTTCACCTCCCTGCCAGCAAGCACAGCCAACCCTAGCACTCAATCTCTGAAGCACTCTAGCTGTGTTGGCAATAGCTGCCCTCAGCCTTCTCCCAAAGGCTACAAACAGCAGGGAACTGCAAGGGCTGTAGAGATGGCCTGGGGAAAAAATGTCCAGAGAATGGAGAAAAGCCCTCTCTCCTGTCTAGGATGTTGAATGGTCTTATATGGTCTTTTTTTCTGTTTTCCTTCCCCCTTTTTATTTTTCCCTCCTCATTTATTTTTAAGTGGCTTTGCTGCATACTGTGTGTACAACATGACAAAAATTTGGAAGCTATTCATTGTGCTCCTCAGACCTGGATGGGAGTATTGCTTGATGGGGAGTCCATATGGAATGAGGTATAGGACTTCTTATAACTGGTATTGGACTGACAGGATATGCAGGAGAAGAGAGAGTATTTGGAGTCCTGATGTAGATGTGCAGTAAGATCTCTTTGAAGATATTATTTTCCTTTTTTCCTTTCTTTCTCATGATGCTCCTCCAGAGAGAAACAGTGCCCAAGAGCGATAGGCCACGATCTGTGGAAAATTTCTGACCTGTGCATAGGATCTTTTTGTATAAACTTACACCTCACTTGAACTTTAAAGACTCTTGAAGAGGTCCCAAGGGCTGTCCAGCCAGGAATATCCTAAACCAGTGCTGTTTGCTGTTCTTGTCTCTTTTTAAGCAGTTTTAAAGAGGCAGATGCAGGTATTGGTGTGAGGATCTGCCCTCTGAACCTCAGCTGGAATTATCCACTGAAGAAAGCATCCCTGCATCTCTAGGTTTTGCACTCTACTGATAACCTTTGTGAAAAAAAAAACAAACACCAAACTTCTGTGCATTGCAGCCTTTTAAAAAATCTTGCAAGTGTTTGAGGGTGGGTTCCTATCCTGGTTTAGGGCAAATTCCAAAATAATATTTCACTCAATGTAGATGTCCTTGGTGCATCTGGAGTGATTTACTGATACAAGCAGAATTTGATTAGTGTTTCTACATTTCCCAGCAGACTGCATTCTGACTGCACCCACTGTGGGCTGGAGAACCAGGGTGCTGCTGGTGTATGGCCGTGCTAGAACGTGGAGTGACACAATACTGTTGCAGAGCCTGGGACCAGTCCCACTGCAGCTTCTCGCTGCTGCTCAGGATGGGTTCCAGGAACAAAACTCTACAGGCTTGCATTAAATTAGGGAAGCAGGTTTCTGCAAGCATGTGGCAGGTTGCACAGCCAGGATTCTGGCATCCTAAGTGGGTTCTGGAGCCAGCAGTCTGGGAGCTTGTTGCTGCTCAGGGCTAGTGCTCAGGAAATATTTCAGGATGTGGTCTCAGTGGCATTATCTTTTTTCACTGTTGATCAACAAGTCCAGAGAGGCTGTTCTTGTACCTGAACTCTGTATCTGGAGACCTTTTGCATTTTCAGCATGGGTAATGATACCAACTCCATCCTCTCTTCTTGTCTGAAGAATCATATCTACAGCCCTACTTGTTGTCTGAGTGCTCCTTCCCAGCTGCAAAGCTCCAAATCTTCTGGAACAGGATCAGTGTGGAGATTTCTTTCATTGTCTTAGTCGTATCTTTGCTCCCCAGGTCTGGCTTTCCCTGGTACACTGATGCTGGTGTTACATCTGAGAATAAACATTCCTTCTGAGATTTGTAACTTACTTTTTGGTGGTATTTGTTGCACAGTTGACCTAATGGAGGCATTTGGTTTAACAAGGAGCTCTTAACTAGTAGGTTTCTGGGAGGCTTGTTAGTGTCTTCTGATGTCTTTCATCTTGTACTATTTATAGATCAAAATTCATTTGTGATGGCTAAGCAGGGGTTTAACTTACCTTGAAATGGCACGATTTTACTTATTCACCACTCTTGGCATCAAGAAGACTGGACATAGAGAGAGAGCTTGGCTGTGCCTGCTTCTTGCATCTGGAAGGCACTGTGGGAAAGGTGGCAGAGGGATGTTGCAGGTGTGTCCAGCAATAGTCTGGGCTGGTTCAAGTAGTCTGGCTGAGGAAGGCACTGCTGAGGGTGTTGGGCAGATCTGTCTGATTAGTGACATCCAGAAAGATGGAATCAGAATGCAGTCACTAAAACTGTGTAACTCCTGGCCCCTTCCACTGTGTTCTCAGTGGCAACCTCAGCATCTTTATGTGGCTAGGATGTCTCCAGGTAAGGAGAAACAATTTTTTGAACACAGACTTCTTATGTAATTCTGAGAAAAACCACTTAAGGTAGGGTTTGTCTCACCTTGCTTTAAGTATCATGGAGTCATCTCACTCTAGGATAGTTACCTACACAGTAGTTACCACCTGTAATTGCACAGTAAGTTACTACTTGGGCATGTTAATGCTCTCTCCATTGTCCATAGAGGGCCTACATAGATGAAACTATAGCTGGGTTTTATATGGCAGAAACCTGGTGAGAAGAGTCCCTCTGAGCCTCAGTTCTTCATATCTAAAGTGGAAATGGCAGCACTGCATAGTGAAATGACTGCAGGGTCGGGCAGTACATGGCGTAATGGGCTAAGATTGTGCATTGGTGGAAGAGGCAGGAGAGGAGCAGAGGAGGTGTCTGTGGAGTAGTTTACCTGTCACTGTTCTGTGACCTTATGGCATTTGGCCTGATACAAGTGGAAAGAGGTTTAGATTATTCTGATAAGCCTTATTATTAAACCTCAATTATGTTATTTACCCCTGAAGCCATGTTTAGGTTGCTTAAGCTACATTATCTCCAGCTATGCTTGGCTTTTCCCAGACAATGAAGAATACAGTATTTNTGTTATTATTATTACATAGCTATCACTTGGCTTTTCCCAGACAATGGTCAGACAATGAAGAATACAGTATTTCTGTCATCATCTTGGGAAACAGCATCATAGATAACTCAGCTGCTGGTTTGTTTAGAGGCCTCTGGACTATTCTTTCACTTTTTCAGGTTTCCTCCTGAAGTTTTCACTGCTCAGATGTAGCCATTATGGGTTTCTGCTCTCCATTTTTGCCAGTTCAGATGGGAAATGTTAAGAAAGTAGAATGAAACAAGAATGAAAGCACTTCTTAGAGTCTCTTCCTCACTGCATTAGGAGGCCAAAGGTTATGAAAGGAGAGTTTCTGCTGAAGACATTCTTTGAAAGCCCTCTGAAGCAAGTGCTCTGCTTTTTATTACTGGTTTGAATTAAGATTGATTTTCCTCAGATTCCTGGTCTCCCTCTTGGGACCAGCTCCAAAAACTCTGTGGCTCAAATGAAAATGGAAGCTGCTAATTAAAAGCACCATTTATCTCTCTTTGAAAATAGACCCCAAGAGTATGTGGGGATTGGCGGGGGTTGCTCCTGGAAATAAGCTGCTCTCCCGCTTGATGTTGCAGGTGTTCAATGCTAACAGGACTGTTAAGAGTCATATGTTAGTGTCAGAGATATGTAAAATATTATCCATGAGCCCAAGGTCTGTCTCAGCACAGCCACAGCTTTGGGGGTCTCAAGTGCATATGACCTTTGGCCAGTGTTGGACAGGAATTACAGGTCCTGTAGTGTGTCCTGGAGATGAGTGCATATTTATATCCCCACTGTACCCAGTGTGTAGAGTGTCAGAGTTGAGCTGGATGCTGTTAGCCTGAACATCTTGAATTCATTTTCTAGGGTATTGCCAAACAGGGCTGTCACACTCTAACACCTTAGGACTAAGACCATCCTCTGGCTGTCTGCCTTGCTCTCCCTTTCTATCCCCTACCCCAACAAGCCTTGGAATAAGTTATGTTGGCACACTGAGAAGTGGAGCAGTAAGGGACTGATAATGAAGAAATTATCCAAAACCTTCCCCTCCTTTGAACTCAGCTGAGTGCAACCAAATGGTCAGTTCACTTACTCTTCTGTCAAGTAGACCTGATCCAAACTGCTGATCAGGATGATGCTACTGTCACTTCACAAAGAATACAGAACTAGGGCTAAATTAACTCCTCATTGGAACAGAACTGGGGAATCTGCTATGTAGAATCGTGGAATTGTTTAGAGATTTCCAAGATCATTGAGTCCAGTCATTAATCTGGCACTGCCAAGTTCACTACTAAATCACATTCCTAAATGCCACATCTATATATATTTGTACTGCAGGAGATGCATGGGAAATTAATACAAATAGGACTGAGAAGACTTTCTTACATTTATTTTACTTGCTCTAATTCACATTTTAGATGCTAGGCAGTTAGTTAAAAGAGCCAAAGTAAGAAAGCTTTAATTGTTGCTCTTTAATGAGGTATTAAAAAGAGACTCAGAAAGTTTGGTATTAGACTCCTACAGGAACCAAAAAGGCACGCCTACCTAGCTTTGGCTTCATGGATATTCCTAGTCTGACCACGGATGTCTAGAGTTGTTTGGATGAGGTGCTTCCATCTCATGGTGATTCTCCAGGGTGTTATCCCTACCATGGTACTTTCAGCAGTCACGTTGCCCTCAGAGTGCTGAGTTTAGTGCAGTGACTTTGCTGTCCTTATATATACCTAGAATATATTTGGATCATTTTGTGCAGGCAGAACTTTAAAAATTCTGTCATTGAGAGGCTCCCAACCCATTTAAAAGTGTTCAGAGAAAAGATATCCTAAAGGGGAAATATCATCTATTGCCTGCTTCTTCTGTGAGTGACTAAATGCCTCTTGGAACTGGTGATGGGATAGGAAATTTTTGCTTTTTATCATTGGCTGCTAATGCCAGTGAACAGAAGTTCACAATTTCTGCAGTCTAACCGGGAAAGTGCAAGAAATGAAGAGCTGGAAGTGGAATGTGGTTTTTGACCTGTACAAATGACAAAAAGTAAACATTCTTCTAACAGTGACGGAGGATGGACTAAGCTTTGGATCAATGAGACTGGTGGGTATGGTTTCTTTCCTGATCTGGAGCAACATATTCTCTGCTCTTAACCAGCAAACAGTTGCTTTGGTGACAAAAACCCCAAACCATGATGGTTGGCTTCCCTGTAGCTGTTGTGGTGACTAGGAGAAAGTGGCCAGTTTGGTTGTCATGGTGTCCCAGCAGCCAAAAGAAAATGGCATCCTCTTGCCATTGTAAGGAAAAGCTTTGCTATAGAAATTTGGCAAGCTGGTCAAAGGGGAAGTGATAAAATATCCCTGATACCTATCAAGGGGTTAATGCCAATAGTTTCCATACAAATGGAATCCTGCTAGTAAAACTGCAATCCCTGTGCCTGCTGTTGATTTCTGGGCTATAGCAACTGTTCTGGAATGCTTGTGCTTGTGTTTTCCAGGTCAGAAACTGTTGGCAGTTTCTCTGGTATATCCCGTACCAGCCCCATTGCTGCCAGGTTGATGTATTCCCAGAGTAAGGAATATGTTCCTTATATATATATATAATATATATATATATAAATATATATAAATATATATATATGTTANCTCCCAGAGTAAGGAATATGTTCCATATATATATATGCTATATGTTCCCAGAGTAAGGAATATGTAAGGAATATGCTGTGTTTTCTAGTATTTTAATAAGAGAAACCTGACTTGATGGCTTATTTATCAGATTTAAAACTGGTCACATTGCTTTATGTATTTTCTCTGCTAGAGAAACAGGGATAAAGTTACTGTTGCTCCTTGCAAAGCCTTTTCTTGGCCTGTGGTGGAAGGGGCCTTCTGACACCTTCATGGAGAGACAGACAGTGGATGCAGGAAACCCACCACGGGTTCACCAACAGCCCAGGTGACACAGGCAGCATCCAGGAGATTTCCCTGTCTCATTCCAGCAGGGAGACACAGGTGACACCTTGGTAAATATTTCATAGCAACTTGGCCTGGAACAACACATGAGAGCACTTGAGCGTGCTCCCCACCCACCGTGCGTCCCTGCGCAGCATCTTTGGCTGCTGCAAACCAGATCTGGGCATGGTGGAGCAGCCAGGCAGGAGGTGGTGAGGGCAGGAGGAGATGGGCGGGTGTAGAGTGCCCTTGGGGCTTCCCGGCACCTCTCATTAGAATACATTTGTTCCACAGTATTACAGCCGGCTGGTTCATCTCTCCGTCTCTTTGCAAGGCTGTTGCTTACAGAAGGTAGAGGCAGGGACTTGGTCTGGGTCCAAGCTCTGGTGCAGCTCTGCCTCTCCTCTCCTCGGTCTCTCGCTGTGCACAGAGCCGGGCCCCCTGCTGTGCCCTCGCCAGCTTTTACAGCCGCCCTGCCTGTCAGAACAAATGGTACGGCTCAGAAAATAAACTCATCTCATTTGTATGACAACACGGCCCCTCCGGTTAGAATGCTGCACCATTGCTTTTAACAAGGCTTTAAGCTGTTCAGTTTGGAGATTGTTACAGCCCCTGGTTTATTGAAATACAAACCTTCTCCTGCTCAGTCATCCTAGGCATGTTCCCCAATGCCTAACCTAGGCTACGATAACCTCAGTGCTCCATGCCCTGGCTAGGGATGCCCATGCTGAATGATGTCACTCTTCTGCCTTCAGCATAGCCAGGGTCCTACATCCCGTGTACTGCTCCCTACAGGGGTGAAAGGAAGGATGAAAAAGACCTTTATTGCCAAATAGTGCAAGTGGCTGTGTGTTTTCTCCTGTGCTGTATTGTGACTTCCTTAGCCTGTGTGCGGGGCACTGTCTGGACGTGGCTTTGGTTATGTGTGTGAATGCAGGCACTTTTCGTTCTTTTCTGTCTCCCGTGCTGTGAGAGTCTGTGCTCCTGAGGGTCGGGCTTGTGTGTTCCTGTTTACCTGTGTGGAACTGTACCTGCATGTTCCTCTTCATGTCTTGTTTCTGTGTGTTTGATGTATTGGGTTTTAAGGATGCTTCTGCCCGTGCCTGTCTTTATGCAGTTGATGTTTGTGTGTATTTATGCATCTCAGATGTGTATATGTATTCCAGGGAGCATTCTTTCATAAGCCTCCTGCTTACCAGTACTGAAGGGTGTGCAAAGGTCTCATTATGTTGCACGTTTCCCCTTGGTGTGACACATTGCTGCAGTTCCCAGGCAGGTGATTGACAGTGTCTGTTTCTTACATGCTGCTTGGAGCAGAGTAGCCCAAAAAGGAACCCTGGAACTTCAGATGAACCGAAAGGGTGCCTTGTTAATAAGGAAGGAAAAAATGACAAGGAGATGGAAATAAACATTCAGTATATATTCGATGGCATGCAGCTCATTCTAAAGCACACCATATGGTTTTTCCAATGATAAACAGAAGATCTGGTGCTCTACTGTCAAAGTCAGTGGTAGATTTTCTAGGGAAAATGGTTGCAAAATCACACATATGGAACAAGTGAAACTGTGCATTAGATAGAGATGGACACATGTGCTTGTAGATGGGTCTGTTATTCTCCCTTTTCAGCACCCTCATTACAAAATAACTACTTAAGGTTCCTCTGTCTTACATACCTATTCAACCTGTGGTTGCCCAAAGGTGTAACTGTTTTATCTTATCATAAGCACAAATGCTTAGAGTCAAGACACCTGAATCCTTACTTTGGCACTAGTTTCCTATGTGACCTTGACAAATCACTGTGTTTTTATGCCTCCTTCATTTGCAGGAAGGCCAGATCATAGTGGGTGACCTTATAGGGATGCCAGAGGGCTGACATTGCTCACATATTTTGAGAACCCTGGAGTAAAATGGTACTGGCAATCACAAAGTATTCAGTCTTTAGCAATATTAGCATTGCTGATAACCAAACATGCAGTACATTCTTAAGCATGTGATGCATTTCCCTTAGGTAGAAGAGAATCTCTGGGACATTAAAAGCAAAATCCTGGTTGTAAAACATGGGGTCTAACATGGATCCAACTGAAATCTGCTCCTCTGACTGGACAATAGGTAGCAGATGCTGCACTCCTTGATGAGTTGGGCTTTGTGGGCCCAAGTTTCTGTCCCTGGGTGCTGGGCATAGGGTCAGAGGCTCCCCCTGCATATCCTCTAATGCCTGCAAACAGGGATTTCCATGGTGGAGAGGGAGCACTAATGGAGTCCACAGCCATTTGTTAGCCAGGGGCTTGGGATTTGTGGAGTTGTGCACATTCCTGCTGACGAGTGCATAGACAGAGGAGTAAACAATGGCTGTCAGATTTACTGCTGCAGCAAAAATAAACCATTTGTCAAAGCGAGGATAACACAGGGATGCCAACAGCTTGAGGCCACACCTCCTTGGGATGTGACCTGGTTATACCTCACAAATCAAGCAGGATGGGATGGAAGTTCTACTGGAATTTAGCCTGAGTCCATTCAGAAATGCTTCCTCCACAGAGTGGAGTGCTGAGGAGTTAGCAGGGGGTGCACAAAATAGTTCTTTATACAATGATGTTCTGGCAAATAGCAGCCTAAGTAAAACTAGTATTAGTCTAAACTCTATGCTTTAAAGCATTTCTGTCCTATAAATCACATGCTTCCAAATACGATGCAAAAAGGAGGCTTTTCAGTAGACAAAAGATGGTCTCAAGGCTTTGCTGGGCATTCTACATTATTTTAAGAGAGCTGCTCTTTGCATGTGGTACAGTAGCATTGATCAGAACATTTGTGGTAATTAAAAACCCCATGGCAAATTTCATCAGGGACAGGTGACAGGTCAGTTAATTATTTTTAGGAAGCAAAATTCCCTCTTCAGTTCTGAACAAAAGAGAAAAGTAACGGCAAAATTAACCTTTCCCAGGGGTGATATGGTATTGCCATTAATATTAGTAGAATATACTTCCTTTCATATTTGGAAAAATTTTGTTTAATGGTAATATGCAGAATACATTAATTATGTGTTTGGCAAAAATTAGCAAGAGATTGCTTGAGAGTTACTTAACCTGGAAACCTGAAGCTGATTTTATAACAGAAGTGGGATGTAAATTTAATTTGAAGCACAGATTTCTAATAGCAGGAATAATGCTGGAAGGTAGAAACGTTGATATAGGTTTGCCTGGTGGAAAGTTAGATATCACAGTGTACAGAGATATGTCATGAACAACAGTTGTCTTCCTCTTGTATACTTGTATTACAATACATTTATAATATTTTCCATATGGTTAAAGTAGAATGACACTGAAAGGGATTTGTCCCCTTTTCACTGGAATTAATGACTCCTGGTTTGACAAATAAAAGAGACTAAGGCTGGGTGAAGGACCAGGCTTTGCCTAGAGACTCAGCATGCCAGAGTCCTGCTGCAACAGAGTCCCGTTGTATAGGTCCTGGCAGATGCAAATTGAAATCCATCACTGGTATGAGCTTCACAACTAGGGTGGATTGTCCTGGAGCACAAGGAGTTTGATCCCACTCACACTCTGGATTGTGACTGCCTGTAGGATAATGTGGAGTACTTTGGTACCAGGAGGAGCATGATCAGAGAAAAACAGAGCATAGCACAGCATGGGCAGAAAATTCTCTTACTTAAAAGAAAATTGAAAGATACCTGTTAAAATCTGAGAATAATTTTAACAGGCATCTGTTAAAAGATTCTTTTCAACTCCCAACAAAATGAAAGTGGGAAGGAGCAAACATCCAAATGCCAAGTAGAAGCGGAGTAAGGAAGATGGAGTGCAGAGTCCTAAAGAGCTGTGCCTACCTATCTTTTATGACGATAACAATTAAGATTAATTGTCTAATGTGAAGCTGCTGTTTTGTCATATGAGAAATTTAATGACTCCCAGAGATGAAACTTGCAATTGCTGTAGCTGAAGCAGTGAAATACAAGGGGATTTATAGGCTTTGATAGTCTTCAAGGGCTGGGCACAGGGTAAACCTGAAAGCTAGTGACAAACAGGTTATCCTGGGAGCTTTTGTACAGCTACAGAGCAAACACCACAGCACATTCTGGTCCGAGATAGTAGAACTGGCTCATAGTAGGCCCTTGGAAAGACTCTGATGTGGTACATGCACCACACGTCTGCCATGTTCAAGGGAGCCATGCTTTTCACTACAATATCCCTCTTCTATAGGCAACCTACCACCTCTACCAAAAACAAGAATGAAAAAAAAGCCTAAAAAGGTGAAGAAGGATTTTCATTATGAAGTTAATTAGCTTCTGAGCCAAGCTGCACCTTTTCAAGGGGAGGAATTAGAGGGATTTAATTGCTTTATCAGCCTTCTCTTTGATTTTCAGCAATCAGGCCGATTCCATTTAATTTAACTGCCACAGATGAGAAGAAAATTGATGCACTCACCTGCCTTGGAGCAGAAAGAGAGAGTGAGAAAGAAAAGTTGGAGAAATTGGCAAATATAGTGTCTGCAGATTAATGAAAACCAACAGCATTTGTTCACAATTGGAAATGATGTGCCTGCCCTGAGGTGTTTGGAGCTGTTCGTGTGCCGCTGTGCATGATGATGTGAGACCCATGTTAATGGCAGAGAACAGGGAAAAGCGGGTGGACCTGCCCTGGGGAGAGAGGGAAATATATTTGTGAGATGATCAGGGATCAATTAATGACTGGATGTGCAGGGGGGTAGAGAGGAATGGGGGAGGCAAGCAGCCGAAGCCTCCTGCTAGCGACAGGCAAGCAGAGGTCAGTGTGCTGAGTGGGCTTTGTGTGATGTGTGTTGTCATCCTCCACCGGTGGGATGTATCCTGCACCTTCTGGATCAGGCGGTTGGTTCATGTTACAGGTAACTGACAGCAGGATTGTTTGTTTTACTGAGGTAAAACAAGGGGAGAGGTTAGAAACTGCAGTATATATCATGCCTTTGCTGAAGTGCCTTTCCTTCTGTTAGGATGAGATTTCCCATTGCCTTCCTTCCACGTTTCTAAAGACATTTCATGCAGGGGTGAATAGGACGCAAAACCAACGTGTTGAAGAGAAAGAAGGTAAATAGATGTGGTGGGAGTAACAGAGGATGGTCCCTTAAGAAGTGATGAGGAGAAAATGGTGTGGGAGGAGCCGAGACATAGATTGTAGAACTGTGATCCACAGGGTGAGGGTTGACTTCCTCCAGCTAAGGTGTGCCTTTGCAGAGGGTCTGCTGACCTTCAGTCACCTGTTGAACAGAACAATTGCCTGCAGCTGCCTGTAGTCACAGTAACATATATATGTCATATACATGTATATGTATAACATAATGTCATGTATTCTGGAAAAGATGTGTGATTCTCAGACCCTTGTTTTTCAAAAATAAGGACTCCCGGAGGTGTCTAGTGACAATCCTTCAAAAACAGGTCCAAGTAGTTTCTTTTTTAAAAATCATGACCCAAAATTGTAACGTGACTATACTGGAAAGTCTGATTTTCAGTGGCAGAGTACTTGAACTCCACAGTTCATTGCTTTGGGAGTGTATGAACTATTTTTTTCACTTTGCTGGCCCCATTTAAGGATGGCTTTTCCCTCACTTAAGAATGCTGGGCCAAAGTCTTGATTGGAAAACTTTGTGTTCTTTTGGTCTGTGCAGCAGAGGTGAGATTTCTTCTGGTTCTCTGGCCAAGTCTTCATTTGAGGGAAGATGGTAAGAGTGGGTACATAAAAATAATTCAGGAAAATGGCATTTTCTTCTTCTGTGTCCTCCCAAAGAAAAATAATTAAGGGAATGGATTGGTTTTTGGAGTGTTTCCCACAGAGAAGACTGTTTTACTGAAAAGAGAAAATTATCTCTGAAATGTCAGTTTCGTTGTTATTTTATTTCACAAAAGTTTTGGACAGAAGCCAGTTGGTAGAATTGTCACCTTCCATTTCACTCCTTCAAAAGCAAATTATGTTTTTTACCTTGAAATTAATTTTTTTCAAAAAGATATTTGATTCTGTAATACTCATAGGGGTTTTAGATAAATTTTTAAAAAAATATATTTTATTGAAGTATAAAATTTTAGTTGACCCTAATTTGCTTTTGCCAGAAAATGTATTCTATTATAGATTTCGGATTATTTCCAGTCCCATGCTAAACAAATTTCAAAATTGGAAGTGTTTTTAGAAAATGAGAATTTAAAATTTCTCTATAGTTACCAAAACTGGGGCTTTCTTCTCCCTTGGGATTCTGTTTTCTGTTTCAGGACTACATATTGAATTTAACATCTTTCCTATCAAATAGTACTTTTCCCATTGTTTAGACTTCATATTATCTTTAGTGTAACCTGATTATGAGGGTGATCTCATTATTTGTTGTAGTCCACATTATTTGTTTATTATTTGTTTATTATTTGTTTATTATTTGTTTATTATTTGTTTATTATTTGTTTATTATTTGTTTATTATTTGTTTATTATTTGTTTATTATTTGTTGAAGTCCACATTAAGTTTTGATCTGATTAGTTGCATTATGTTAGATCCTACTGGAACTCCAAGTTAAGAAATGGCATTTTTCTCAAGCAGAAGAGCAGAAGCGAGGGAAAGGGAGGGTTGAGTGACTTGGCCAGGGCTTTGCAGCAGTGAGGAGTGGACCTGGAAGCACTGCCCTTGTGTGCGGACCTGTAGGGAATTACTGAAAGCTGATAGCCTGGCCTGTGTCTCTGTTAGCCCATTTCTGGGCTTGACATTCCTGATCAGCCTAGAGTCAAAGCAGGAGCATTTAGAAGTTTTCATTGACCTTACAAATCAGTCTATAGGTCTTGTGAGATGGAGCTGGTTCTTTTCTGGAATTTAACACCTTTAGGTATAGTTTTAAGAAGCAGCAGCTTTGTGGGCAGTAATTAAGTCTCTGGAAGAGAGTTTTTTTCTGGTGATTCTCTCTGCTCACCCACAGCAGGTTAAATGAAGGGGTTAATAAGGTAT
The DNA here is from genome assembly GCA_013396955.1 of Regulus satrapa. Lineage (NCBI taxonomy): Eukaryota > Metazoa > Chordata > Aves > Passeriformes > Regulidae > Regulus > Regulus satrapa. Next base: position 147,442 of record VWZN01013896.1, read on the forward strand.
TATTTCCCCGCAAAAGCCCTGACGGTGCATTTCCTCACAGCTTGCCTGCCAGGCTTGGCCTAGCTCTGTGGATCAAAGGCTGGTTATCGCTAATATTGAGCTGTTGTAACCTCTGTCCCCTTTGATTAAAGTGGCGCTGCTGTGAATTTCTCAGTTAATCACACCTTGGCTCGCAGGGTCAGCTTGCAACTTGGCAAGTTCAGAAAACTACAGCAGAGGAGAGAAAGGTAAAATGTATTATGCAAATGCAATTATGATTGAGTCTGACTCCATCCGGCCAAGGCCTTGTACTGCTGGAGAGGCTGGAGAGAGAAGAATCAATATCCCATCCTTCAACAAGAGCCTCTCGGCAAAGAAAAGGGAATTAAACTGGAGACTCCTTTTTTTTTTCTCTCTAGAATTTCCAGCACCACTGAGGAGAGCAGGGTTTTGAGGACCCTTAAGCCTTCAGCAGGTGCAGTGTGTTCAGAGGAGAATGTGACCTCCCAGACAGTTTCCATCCCTGGAAGCTATGATTTATAGTTCTTCCTTGGACTACATTGAAACAGGAACTCTGCCAATGGGTTCAGGACCGCTAATTCTGCTTTCCACTCCACATCACTTCCCAGAGCCTCAGGATGAGAAGAATCAGCAGGCATCATGGCAACGTGGATCCAATTTCAAAGCACACAGTTAGACAGGTGTGGAAGTCACCAGGTGTATGTGCAAGGCTGAAGATGAAGATTTGAGCCCCGGGAAGGCCATAGTGTGGAATGTGAAATTCAACACAGTTGGCAGTGAATTATGCTAGTGAACCCAGCAGCCTAACCTTGTTTTGAGGATCCTAAGGGATAGGGCTGCTGAATAGAAGGAAGAGCATAAGAGTTAGGCCTTTTTATGAGAATCACTCTTTCCTGTTCTGTGTTTTGATTTCCTTACCTGCAATGTGGAATGTGGCGGATTGCCCTGCCAGATGGAGGTGGATATGCGGGTTCCTCAGCACTCAGGATATGGGCTATTTTTATTTAGGAAGGTGCCCTATTCTTAGTAGCATTTCAGTAGTCTATAGAATCAGTCTGTGAAGAACTGGGCTGTCTGCAGGCATGTGGTAAAGCCATATGTACATGCAGAGATTTTAATGATGTAGAAACACCAGGATGATGTACCAGTTTTGCAACCACAACAGAAAAGCTTCACTGAGCTCTGTACTTTCCTAGCGAATCCAAGTGAAACAATTTATGGCTATTACTCCACTTTTTGCTATTATTATTGCATCTTCAGGTGTGGTTCTGCCAACCATCGATTTATCAGGGTTTAAATCCTTCTTTGCGGAGTTGCTCTGTGAGAAGGGTCCAGCCTAGGAAAGGTCATGGGTGGGGTGGAGTGACCGAGCCGTGGTTACAAACAGTTCAGTAGTGTATTCAAGATGCTCCTGAATCATGTGCCCAGAGCTACAGCCTTCATGTGAACAAATTAATGTTTCTGGTGGCCCTGGCTGACTTTAGCATTGATTCTCAGATCCAGGAGGCTGCCTCCAGGCAAAGGGTATTTGCTGTTTTCACTTACCTGGCAGCATCTTTCCTTATCAGTACACAATCAGTTGGGATCCCAAATTAATCCTCCATATCATGGCATTCCTACCTTGCTTCCTATTCCTAGGGAAAGAGGTGTTTTCCTGTCACTGCTGGAACCTGTTGTGCTTTCTGGCTGGGATAGTGAGAAGAGGGAGGGAAAAGAATGGGATGTTCCTAGGGAGACTGGTGTTCAGGAGTACTGTGAAGGTGTCTCAGGGGGATGTTTTGGCTCCAGCTGTGCTGCAGAGCTGAACTGGTGAGCTGAGGTGACAGGAGAAGGCAGCACAGAGACCTGTACAGCTGCAGTGTGGGTCTGAGCAGAGTGCCAAGCACAGAGAGGGAGTGGGGAATGCTGGAGGAAGAATGAGCATGGCAGGGCATTCTTGATCAAAGCCACTAATTGACTGCTTGCTCTTATTTTATTTACTCCAATCTTTCTATTTTTGTATTACTTGTTTCCATATTCAAGAGAAACAGCAAGTAACATTTTAAAATGTAAATTCAGAAGTGCTGGAACTGAGTTCCTGCTGGGGAGAAAGTCCTGGAGCTCTGTTCCTGATGGCTTTTGGGAACATTTTCATTGTCTCTTGCTCCCTTCCAGAAGAAGCTACCATTTTACTCAGCTGGGGCATGTGGTTCTTATTATGTTATCAAACTTCACAAGTATGGGAATGGAACTACAATGCCTACTGCTGTTTCAAAGACCCCCTAAGCTTGAATTTTAGTAGGTAATACATACAGGCAGTTTCCTCTTGTGAGCTTTTTTTTTTTTNNNNTTTTTTTTTTTTTTTGTGATACTTTGTGTATCTTTCCCTTGTGAGTTTCTCAATCCCTTTGCACTGTTTTTTTGCTCTGAATTCCTAATGTATGATTATTCTGATTTTTTTAGAGATGTCAAAGATACAATCTAGCTGGCTCAAAGATGTGACATGGTCCTGAGAGGATATTAATTTTATATTGCCATTAATAATATAATAACAATAATAATGTTAAATTACAGCTTTTTTTTTGTTTTGTTTTGTTTTTATTTTTTGTTTCTTTTTTTTTTTTTTTTTGTTAAAGTGCTCTGGAAAGGTAACAGCAGGGGCAATGCTGTCTCCATTGCCTGGTTAAATTGTCTCTGGGAGAAACGATTCACCCAGGGTCATGGGTGAGGTTAGTACTAGAGTCAGGAGGTGAATCAGCGTTCCTGGTAGTCCATCTGTTCTATCATATGCTTCCTTCCCACAGAAAGTCTCTTTTCCTCCAGCTTCTGTTTTCCCATGTACTGAATCTCCCTCTGATTTTCGTTCAAGACTCCGAGAGAAGAGCCTGGCATTGTGCTGTGAGCCATGGATTAAGAGCCTTTGCTCAGGCCCAAAATGAGTGATTCAGTCTAAGCACTTGCAGGTTCACTGTCCAGGAGATAGTCATGAAACACACAGCCAGTGAGACTGCTCCTCAGGGCTCTGTAGAGCAGGAGCTGCACTTGAACTTTCTCTGTAAACTGATGTAAATGTGAAAGAAAGGGTGTGATGGGCCAAAACAAAACTCTTAAATCTCTGCTTCTTACCCCACACACATGATGTTTCACCTGGCAAGAGTGAGGACCTTCAGCCCAGATGAATTTTTCAGCATCCCTTATGTGGCTTCCTCTGCAAATCTGGATCATCTGTAAATGTGATCAGTAAAGGAGTTCAATGAAATTAGGCTCCCACATCTTTTTGAAATCCAGTGGAAGCTGGGCATCTCTAACTATTCACTTAGTTAAAAAAATCTCTGGCAGGGACGTGCTATGGGCTCATCAGAGCAGGCTTCTTTGAAAGACTTAATGCCACATTTCTGTGGTCATTACTACCTGATCTCTGCAATACTGGAGCCCCCAGTAGTGCTAGTGGGATTGATTCAGCTGTGGGTACAGGTGGAACTTCTGTTCATTGTGATGGAGCACTCGGTAGTTTTTCTAGGCATGCAATGTTTTTAAGCTTTACAGGGCATGCAGCAGAGTTATGCCTGGGCAAACAGAAGTCATGGTGTGATGGGTCTGTGACTCAGGTCATTACAGACTCTTTTGAAGAGATATTTCTATGGACAGTCCTTTCAGTATTCCTGAAGCTGCTCTGATACATTCCAGTTTCCACCTGCAACAGCCCAGTATGCCAAAGTTACACAGGAAGTAAATGCTATCCCCTTTAGTTTAGAGGTCCAACATAAAAGCTTATTCCTTATTCATTTAATTTTATTTTTTCTGTGGTGCCTGTCACATTAATGTCCTGCTTTCTTTCCCTGCATCTTTCCTTTCCTCCTTCTTCCTCTTGCCCTTCTTTTCCTTCCTTTCTTCCACTCAGCCCTCTACTTCCCTGCCTCTTGATTAAAATGTTGACTTTAACTTGGAATTAACCTGATTAATGTAATTGAAAGTAAAAGTCCGCTGCTCAGCACTTTGGGTGATGAGTGGAGATGGATTGAGAAAGAAAGCTTTCAGATTGAATACACTTCTCTCCTCTGGCTGTTAATTGCACCGTTTACTGGTACCTGACTCGCTGACCGTCAGTGTTTAGTCCAGTTAATGATGATACACAGTCCATACTTTCCAGAGATAATTAAAAAACATTCCAGCAGACACTGCTGCAGAGAGCTTTTCTATCTGTCGCAGTCAGCAGGCCCCAGGGGTTAGGGGTTCTTGTGTGTAGAGACAGAGAGTTCTCTGGGCAGAGCTGTGCTCGCCTTGGTAATGCAGGCATTTTGAGGAGTGTCACAGAACGGTTTGGGCTGGAAGGGATCTTCAAGATCACCTAGTTTTGCCCTCAATGTTGTTGGCAGCGATGGCTTCCTCCCATGCAAACGGTGCACTGTGCGGCCTCAGACACACAGCCTGCTCATGGCTTCTCTGCGTGCCCCTCTCCCTGGCTGCTGACATACGGGCTGCTGAGCCTGCAGCCCTGCCCCAGCTGCTCAAACAGACCATCGCACTGGCCAGGATTTTCCAGGTCCCCAGCAGGTGATCCACCTGATCTGCAGAGCTGTTCCCAGTGGCTCATGGCTGTGGGTTTCACAGCTGGAGACTGGAGCTGTGAAGCAGTATGGTAGCTTCACACGTTAGCTTTATTGTCTTGACTGTCTCTTGACTCTACAACGTAGTGTGCAGGTGAGCATGGAGGCTCTCTGGAGTTGGAAGTCTGTACTTCTGAAGCCCTTGTCTATGACATAAGATTTTTAAATAGAGTGCTCTTCCTATGGTCATTTGAGATCTTATCCATAAGGGATAAGAGTTCAGTGAGAATTAGACATTTAAATCCTTTGTGCATTTGGATGTAGGTCTCTTGTGGCATACTTTTACATCTGCAGAATAGGAATTGCAGAATGGAATTGCATCTGTTCAGACTTCTTTGCATATGGGGCACACTCAAACAACTCTGTCCAGAAGTTTACAGAAAAAGCCTTAGCTAACATATTCTGGAGGCTCACATACACTGAAGTGATAGTAGAAAAAAATTTATCCAAATATGAGAATCCATTATGGAGCAGACTGGCAAGGGGTGTGGTGAGAATTCTCATATTGCTGAAAGAAGTATTCAGGCAAAAGAGGCCTGTGTCTGTAACAATGCCGGAATTGGTTAATATATTTGTCAGTGGTCTGAAAAAGTAATAAATATACATAAGAGGAACGTGTAGGTGTGAAAAAGTTTGGCATGCTGATCAAGATCAGGAAAGGTGATAAGGATCATGTGAGGGACTGACAGCAGTGAGCAAGTAGGTAACAGAAAAAATAGATTTGCACACAGAAGGAATCCTGAAATAATCTACTTTGACCTCCTGAGCAAGACATATATTGCACTGTTTACATTAAGAAAGTAAGAGCTCACTATTTCAGTTAACACTTTGTTTCAATAGCTAATCACAGTAAATTAAACCAGAGGGGTGTACTTTTCATCTGAATTTGTGTTCTATCTTTGAAACCATTGGTTTTTGTTAAGTTTTTTTTTTCTGCTAGACTAAAGGAGCCCTTTTATACATTGTTTTTGTTTTGTTTTTTTTCTGTTCAGATACTTCTGTGTTAGACTCAGTGCAAAATTATGCACACCCAGAGCTATGATTTACATTCCTTGTATGCTCTATGCTGTCATCTCAGGAAAAAAAAGCTAGGTGTCACTGTGACCAGCTCAACAAACATAAGTATTCAGCATGTCCTCATCCACCCTCTCTTGTCCTGCTGCCATTTCCCTTTACACATGGGCTATGTTCAGTGACCTGACTACGAGCAGTGTTGAAGCTCTGGGGAAGAAGATGAGATTTTAATGAGAGGAGTGGGGTTAGTGTTTATATTACAATACCAATGAAAGGCTCTCGTGAGATCAGAGCCGCTGTCATGATAGGATTTGTCTCTTGTTTTAAAAGAAAAGGCAAGCAGTTAATAATTTGGCTTTGTAATCCAACTGATCTGGAATTTGGGAAGACTCTATCCTCACACATAGGAAATCAAGTATTTGGGTTTTGAACCACAGAGGGGAACAAAATGAAAACTGCAACCCTCTTGTCTATTAGTCTAGCACTGGTATTGCAAGATCCTTCTGCATCTTGGGCAACTTTTATATTGGTATTTGAATATCGAAAAAGAGTAAGATGGTGCCTTTCTGGACTGTCTCCTATTTCCAAAAACTGTATGTATGTAGTAGTGGTATATTTTTATACAGTGATTATAGTAAATGTTAGGGGCTAGAAGGCTCCTTTCATCTGATCAGGTGACTCCTCTAGGGGATTTTCAAGCATTTAAACCTGGCCCATTTCAGACACAGTGTCAGTCAGGCATCAGTCTAGATAAGCATCCAAAAATAGAGTCACACTTCTCCTCCTAAAGGCATGTGTTTGTTGGGTGTTTGTGTATGAGTTTTTGGTTGTTTTTTTTTAATGTAGAAACTTCAAAAAATCTCTGGGAAATCCCAATATCAACTTAAAAGAAAAGAAAAAGGCAAAACATCAGAGTATGAATGAAGAGCTGTATCATGGCTCTGTTCCACAGCCTCTACCTTTTTAATTCTTTACTTCCCATTCCAATATCTGCTTTAGCATTTGTTTCACAATCTTTTCTATGTTTATTCCATCTTCTCTGTTGCATCTCTCTCTGCTCTGTTTCACAGCTGCTTGTACCCTTCCCACCAGCTGCAAGGGCGTTTATCTTTGTCCATAGCCTCAGATTGTTCTTTATCAGTTTTACCCACAAGGCCATCCCAGGGAGTATAAGGAGCACTTTTGTCTCCATTCAGCAGCAGAAAAAACAAGACTCAGAAGAGCACAGGGACTTGGGTAGGAGCCACCTAACAAGTGTTTGCTTCGTTTGACCAGCCCCTAAAATCAGGGGTACTTTGTCACATAAGAGCTGGATAACCTTACTCTAGACTTTTGGCGAGATTTTTCTTCACTGAAAATTTTTCCATAATACTAAGAATGCCAAGGTGAAAAGAGGGATCATCTCCTTGCAGTGGGCTGATTCCTTCTCCTGACTGACCTGTGCTTCTGGGACACAGACGCACCTGAGGGCATAACTAGTGTCCTTGAGATCTGGCCGCTGGGTGAGTTTCCAAAGGACATTGACCTGTCACAGTAGAGAGTATTCCTGCTCTGGGTTGCCTTGGGCTTGACCTTGATGCTGCAGTGAGTTTTTGATGGTGCCTGAATGTGGCTGGTGTGTGAGGTTTGCTGAGGCAGAGCACAGAAAGAGGATGCTGCCATTGTGGGACCAATTGTGCTGGCACCCGTGAGGAGGCCAGGCTGGCTGTTGTTTACTATTCCCTGCACACATGCAGGGAGCCTCGTGCACTAAGTGACATCAAGGCTCATTATTTTCATCAGATGCCACATTTGTAACCTGTTACCAAGTAAATTGTGATAAAATAGACTGGAGCAGCCCAGAGTCTGACACTCTGTGCTGAGATGGCTGCTGTGTGCACAGCAGGCAGGTACAGAGCTTTACAGGATTGCTGGCTTCAGCATCCTAAAGGAGTAGGGAGCTCTCATGGCTAGCAGAGAGTTCAGGTCAGAATCAGCTTATGATGCATCTTTTTTGCAGACACTGTGCTTGGGATGAGGGTGAGCTATGTCCTTCCAGGGGTACCAGGAGCTATGTCTTTTACCTCCCTTCTTTTTCTTGCTAAGGGGGAAACTGAGACAAGGGAAAAAGAGGTGACTCACCCAGTGTCACATAGTAGATCTACAGCCTCATATTGTAGTTCTTGCCCCTGTTCTGTGCCTGGAGCCAAGAATGGGTCCCTCACAAGTTGCAATTCAAATGTAGGGTGAACAGCAATGTATCTGCAGTTTACACATTCTCTTTCCCCCAAGCTGGAGTCCAGATGATGTGTGTGACTTGCAATGATATCTGAGGGCACAGGAAAAAGCCCAGCTAATCACTGGAGTTTAGTTTTCAGTCTTTAAAGATTCATAAAGTCTGCCCAGAATGTTCAGGTTTTTGAAGAGGAACTCTCTATATCTGTACTAGGAGATACCAATTGTTTCTGTTGCTTTGTCCTCCCAAGCCTCTGCCTGCTCCATAGGCAGGGACAAATATATTTACCCTACAACATATTGTGAAGCTGTATTAAGTGATATCTTCAGTTTGTATGTGGAGAAACTGAGGCAAATGGGAAGCTAATCAATGTCTGCAAGGACTCTCCTATGCCTTTGAGAGTTCAAAAGCTGGGAGCAGGAGCCAGAGCTCCCCACACTCTGCAAGGCTTCTAGCCTGTTTCTGACCTGCACAGAAGAACATGCTGTGGTTTTAAGGAACAAATGGAACCTTTAGTGGAGATCAAATCCTCCAGTGCTGTGCATGCACAGAATTGAACACACGTTTTTTGGCTTCTAAATAAATAACTTTTTACAGGACTAAGAGATGCTGAATAGCAAATACTATCATGCTTCACATGTGAACAATATGTGTTACCTGTGGCGCTGCAGTGGGGCAAGCTGGAGGCAGTCATAATCATAAGTGTAAATAGAGAGTTTCTTGAGAATCAAAAGTATTCTGTGATCCATAATAGCTTGAGAAGTTTGGCTAAACAAGAATGAATCAATTTTAATAGCAATGTAAATGTTTCACTTTGGTAAAATTAGGATGATATTAATTTTAGAGCCTTTCTGCATTGTGGTGTTTTACAAATAGAAGAAAATGTTAAAGTGGAAATGTTTTTAATAGAAGTATCAAACATTTATGAGAAAATAAACTGGTAACGTTTGCTTCTAGGTCTTCAGTTAAAAATACCTTTGGCGTAGCCAAATTATGAAACACTTTATTGATATGAAAGGTATAGTGAGGGGTGGAGGGGGAATGCATGAACATTTTTTCTAACTTTAGCTTTGTGCATCTGGACTCTGGTTACCAGCTAACTAGCTCTTTACTGCAGCACTCCTTTAATGCTTACTGATCCTTTATAAATATAATAGAAGGTATGCTCTACTCTCTGCCCCAAAGGTCTTACAATTTAAATTGGCAGTTCAGAAGAATTATCTCCCTATTTCAGGAACTGGAGCATAGCAAGATCAGTGATTTGCTCAAGGTGACATGGAATGTACAAAAAGCCAGCACCAGCTCATTCCACTCTTTGGTTGAGATCCATCCTCCAAGTTACTCCTCACTTTGGGAGCACTCTGACACCTGAGCTACCTGGCTTTACTGCCCCAAGGCTCGAGGTGTGGACATGGCCAGTGGCTGGGGATGGGAGTGGCTAGCCAGCTCTGCTGCAGCTGTCACTGCTCTTTGCTGACAGTTGCTGTAATCCATGGTGCCTGCTTTTATGGTGCTAATTAATCTCTTTTAATTAATGAAATCCTTCTACTTCGTGTTCCTCCCCTTCTTTTCCTCTTTGCCTCTCTTCAGCTTCCACAGCTGAAATCTACAGTCCTCCTTGAGAAGGGGCTGATAAAATCTCCAGCCTTTAAACATCTCTGTGTACTCATCTGTGGCAGTGCTGGTGGCTCCATCTGCTTTCTTCCTTTGGTGCAGTAGCAGCTTAATCTTCAGGGCCTGTTATCTTTGAAGCACACTTGGTTTCTCAAAAGAAAAACAGCTAAGCATTTTAGCACCTGCTGCTTTTCCCTCTTAGGCTGCGGCATGTCATTGCTGTTTAATAATGGCCTGAGTTTGCAAACACTGTGTATGTACAAAGTACTCCTTTGAACAGACTTATGGGCTTGATTGGGACAACACATTCAGATAATATTGCTTGTCTGCATCTTTGCACTCCAGGACTGCTTATTTTCTTTCATTTCATCCCCTAAGTCCTACTCATAACCTTTCCTCTCTTCTCAGGGCACAGATTCTAATTCTTGCCCTTGTGCTATGAAACTTGTAATTTCATGTCAGGTAAATCCACAAGCAGAAAACAGGCTTGGGAACTGCAGGACTGGGTGGATCCAGGCTGTCCACCGAGTTATCACTTCTGGTATTCTTGAAAAGCAAGGACCAGGGCACACTGCGTAAGCAATAACACGGAACAAAATATAGTCATCATTCTGAAGGACATTCAGTTCATCTCAGGACACAGACCACATTTCTGGACTCACAGATATATGTCACTGCTTGGCTGAAAGGTGACAGAAAATTCTAGGGAGTAGAGCCATCAGCATTACAAAAGAAAGCTTCCATATTTCTGCACATTCTACTGCTAATCACAGCATAATCTTCTGCTTTGCAAACCCTGCCAGATAGTTCTCTGTTTACATTTTTTCATCAGTTTCTTTACCTCTCTTGATATCTAAGTTTACATGCCTCTCCTCCAGCTCAAGTGGCTGATTTACATACAAAAGTGATCAGCTGTGGGAAGAACAGTCTAGCGAATCAAATAATAAGTGACATTAAGTGGCATCTAAATGACATTACTTCGATTCTCTGCTGAGCTATGAGTTGCAGTGTGACCATGCACACAGTAATTAATTCCTATGCCTCAGGTCCCCAGCGTTAAAATGGGCAAGGTTCTGAGTTCCTGGGAAATCCTGTGTTAGTCTGAAGTCAAAGAGAGCAATGCCTGTGCAGAATTGAGAAACCACGGTGGGGGAATGCACTAAAACATGTCCTTACAAAGCTGCTAGAAACTGCCAGTTACTCTGGAAATAATTGTATTGTGTATTTTTTGTATGACAGAGCAATGCTTTTATATGAAACAAGGATTGCATAGGTGACTCTTTAGTTATATTGACTTTTGCTTTTTTTTTCTGTTCATCCCCATCCTTTTGTGCCAGAACATCCAAACAGTTCAGTGAAGGTAGAATTGCAGATTGACTCATTAGCACAGTGGAGGTCCAGCCCCACAAGCAGTATAGGGAGATATAGTGAAATCAGAAAAACTTCCATGGCTCATATAAAATTTAATAGTCTAGTCAGAGGGAGAGAGAGAGAAGAGACAAAAAGCATGTTTAAAGAATGATCATAGGAAAGTGACTGTAAAAAACCCAAACAAAGCCAAATAAAAAATTCTATCTCACTGAATGCATCAGCTCACTCTATGATTCTCACTTTCCTCATGGACTTAGAAGTGTAAATCCAGAATTGTTCTGGTAAAGTCAAGAAGAATAAAATAATTTTCCATATGTTTCCATGTACTTGAAAAAGAAGTCACCGCTGTAGCATCAAGTCACTATTACACCAGAGTCTGTAAATACACTGTGAAAGGTATATGCTTTTTAACAGTAAAAGACTAGATTCTTTTTCCTGGTTGAACTGGTGTCTATCACAGATGATCTTTTTCAGATCAGGGTGAACCCTGGCAGGCTGAATAAAGCCTAATCAAGATGCAGAATTACCTGGAAAAGAAAGGGAGTAACAGGGAGACTACAGAGACTTGGTAAAAGTTCCTTTCATCACCTTCCCTCATGGCTGCATGCAAAAGGTATGCTACGTAGACTGTCCCAAAAATACACCCAAGCACCCCTTGCAGAGACCTTTGCTTCTGGATCAGGGCAATTTCAGCCAAGCAGTGAGGTGGACATACTGACCTTTTCTCCCCAAGGACAATCTCATCCATCCTTGAAAGGAGACCTGAGGAGCAACGTGCAGTCCCGTGCCCCACCATGCTTCTCAAGGGGTAAACAAGCAGCAGAGAGAGAGGCTGTGGGATCTCCAAACATGTCACTGAGCTGCCACTACAATGGGAGCTGCGAGAGCTGCTGGCCTGGGGTCGGATGTCAAGGAGAAGTGGCAGGAGGTGAGAAGTGCCAGGCATACTGCTTCCCAGCTGGCTCTGGAAACAGTTTATGCTTGTGTCCATCTGCACCCAGATCAAAGCCTCCCTGAATTATTCAGGTGCTCTTTGAAAATTTTCATCATGCAGAAAGTGAAGGCAGCTTGGCTTTACCTGCTGGAAAACAAGCACTCATTGTAAGCTCCAGGGCCAAACCAAGGTTCCTCTGCTCACAATGACAGCAGCTCCTCCCACCTTTATGGCAGTTCTCTCCTACTGTTACACCAGGTTCTTACATATATGTCTCAAATGTGTGGGCCCTCAGTCCTTTCCATCTAATTCAGCCCAGCCTTGCAGTCCTGATCCTGCCTTCTCCAGTGTGTTGGGCATGTGGAGATACATGTGCTTAAGAACTGCTGCTGGCAAATGCACCTGCATGGTGTTGAGTGCTTCCAGCTGTATCACTAAGAAGAACATTCAAGTTGAGCCTAGAAAAATATAAGAGATCAAAAACTTGAGATTTCCAGGACAGCAAGGGCAGTGTGTGAACTTTTGTGCTGTGGTGCTGCAAACGTTCTGTTGAAGTATTGGGAACCAGCACTGACACCCCCCCACACTCTGAGAGCAGCAGCACACAGCAGCTTAAAACAGAAAAAAAATGGCCTGAGAAGGATGAGATGGGGTCAGAGCTCTCTGCTCTCCTTTAAGCTACCAACAACTTCTTCTGGGGAGTGAGCCCAGAGCTCCTTGTATTAGAAGAGCTGTTTTGGTGTCATGGGCAGATGCATCTGTCTTATAAGGAGGGACTGTGTACAGTCTTCATATTGCTTTCTGTGTATTAAGCCCTCTGCATATCCAAGGCTGTGATGACTCTGGCATTATAAACTGTGATGTCTTTGTAATATTTTAGTTGCATATTTTCTTTTAAATGTCAGCAGCAGGAGAGAAAATTATTTCCTTAAAAGGTAATTTTCACTTTAAAATGTAGCTTTACTAGCTGTGTAGCTGAAAGGTTAAAGGGTTAAAAGGAAGATGGAAACACTCAGTCATCCCTGTCAATTTTTGCTTTTGGACTTTTCAGGCTTTTTCTGACTTGCTGAGCACTTACAGGTAGCAAGCCCCATTATTAGAAAGCTCATCAGCCAAATACCACTTTTCATCCTCTGCTGTTGATTAAGTTAACAGCCTACAGTCAGGCTGTTCTTACAAGAAAAGGTATCAGCAATAATAGCGCTCATGATAGTCCATATTGATCTCCTAGAATCACAGGATTCTTTTCCCTGATTGTCAGTATTAGTTATACTGCAAAGGCTGTGTCCTTGATGTGCATAGGTGTGGATGATGATGATCTGCACCCTCTGAAACCCCCAGATTCCTCCTCATAAATCATTATCAGCTGCATCACGATGTAATTCCCGAACAGACAGTGAAGTGGTTTGACATTTTCACACTAGGAACTAATGACCTGTTGTGTTTTAGCTTAGGCAGGTAAGTTGCCACATACTACAAGAAGATACTTTAAGGACAAAGGCGTGCTTCAGAGAGGAAGTGAGTATGCAGAATGACATCCACAGCCAAGCTGCATTGCAGGGACACACTAACTAAATTTTTTGACCAGCAGAGAGAGTTCCTTGAAGCTGAAGTATCAAGCAAACTTATAACAGCAAAATACAGGATACTCCTATAATGGGGGTGTCTCCTGGAATAAGCAAATGGAAGTCCAAAATACCTTTTTATACATAGAATGAAATCTTTATTACCTGTCTTTCTAGACAATGAAGGCAATCTCTATAAGAAGGTCTATCTGAGACAAAAGTAAATTTTCTGACCCATTATCAGGTTCTCCACTATCAAAACTATTTCCTATCTCTTTTGTCTATTCCTATTTCTTCTGTCACACCTGTTCTGTGAAAGGATAATTTATTTCTGGTACCAAGTGGATTATTTAAAAATACTTTTTTTCTGTTGTTATTTATAATATCACTATAATATTTAAGTGACATCAGCAATACTTGTGCTTTCAAGGAATTCATGATTCCTAATGTAAAGAAGCTATTGTCTACTGAAAATTATGTTAGTCAGATGTTCCTTTCTGTATATTATCTGCAACTTGAGAGAATTAGTTTGTACTATGATCCCTTTTCTGAATATCTGAAATATGAGGGTTTTTGAAGGCCAGCAAATCACAGATGTATACTGAAGTTTCACTTTTAAAATTCATTGTTTTCCCCATCACATTTCAGATGAAGCACAGGGAAGAAATGAACAGAACTAGCAGCGATCCCTGAGGTCACTGAGTTTGTTTTTCTCCCATTGGAAAATGACTGGGCTTTTTTGACTAATATTGTATTGTAATGATCATAAAAAGTAAAGGGAGTGGTTACTGTTTCTGCATGCATGCTAATACTTGCCCCACAGGCAGCTACTTCAGAGTCAGTGGTAAAAGTTACTGCAGACTGTACCTCCTGCAGATCAGCTAAAATCATCTTTGCCCATATAAATTACTCATTAGATGAAATAAAAGATTCTCTTCCTTTTCTTACGTGGAATTAAGGAACAGAAAACATTTTTTTCATCTAAATTCCTCTATAAAATGTTGGTTATTAGTAATAAACAGATGCTAAAAAATATGCTTAAAGCCTGATTGAGAAACACTACCATGGTTGGTTGTGGAAGGGATTTGTAAGGATCCTGTGCAACTTAAGTACTCCTTTGTCAAATGAGTTTCCTGATCAGACTGTACCTTCCACCACACACTAACATTTACCTATTACTGAGTAATTACTGAGAGAGTGGAGCCGTAAATAAAGATTAATATGTAGATACAGATTGCCATTAGATCAGATGTTTGTTTCCTGTCTTTTGTTGTTCAAGGTATGCTCTTTAGAAATATTGCTGTCTCAAGGACAGGATAGATGTCTCTACCTGTTCTCTCTTAAGGAAATTGACACAGTTATTCCAATTTGTCAACTAGCCTGTGATGCTGTGAAGTGGCTGTGGAATTGTAATCTTGGAAGACTGCCTTTGGGATAGGGATGGGTACAAGGAAACAGCCTAGTATAGCCCTCCAAGCCTTAGAAGGATCTGACTGTAGCTCCAAATCAGGAGAGAATGTTTTTGTAGTTTGTAGTATTTAACTAAATCTAAGATGCCATCTGATGTGCTGGAGGGTCTCTGTGTATCTGAACTGTGAGGTGTGTTCTCCCTCTGTGTACCGTGATAGCCAGGGCAAGGGTTTCTGGCCTCTTTAAACTCAACCATGGTGGGGCTGAGAGAGGTGAAGGTGACAGCTTTTTGCCAAGATACAACTGCAGTAGTTCACCAACTCAGACTTGTACTGTGGTGTCCCTATCATGCTGATAAGGATGAAGAGATAGATTGTCTGCAGAAGAAATGCACTTAAGCCTTGTTCTTGAATATTCCTGAAGATTTGGGAAATCCAGACCAGGAATCCAAAACTTTGAAGTACAGCTCTATTTTTTCAAGCATCAGATAAAATATTGCAGAGTAGACTGACTTGGAATGGACCCACAATGATCACTGACTGTTGAGTGAACAGCCCATATAGAGATGGAAGCCAGAACCTTGGTATTATTATGACCTTGCTCTAACCAGCTGAGCTAATCCCAGGGTCAGCTGGAAGGGTTCAACAGTGCAGTTCTTCACTGGACATCAAGTGTGAAGGAAAAGTGGTTTCTTCTTCAGTGGGGTACTTGAAAGAGCACAGCTGCTAATGAGAGGTCTAAAATCTGCAGTGCTGGTGCAGTATCACCCCTCCCAGGATTTCTTCATGTTTTTAAGCTGTCTAATGGAGGATGAAAATTTGGTTCTACTAGACCAATTGGAAAATGCGTGTTCTGCTAGATTAAACCAGAACGCATCCCATTGTTTCATAAGCAGGCAAGAAAATGTAAGGAGCAGCCCATGCATGACCTGTAAATCTATACCATGTGGTGGAGACCTATTTCTGTCTCTTACTTAAAGGTGGAGATACATTTCAGGGCCTGGCTTGATGGATTTTTTGGTGAGGGAACTGATGTATTCAAATCCTAAAGCCACAGCAGGGTGAAGAGCAAAATGGGGTGGTGGAGCACTGAGGCGGACTGTATTGGGAGGTTGTATAGCCTTTGTTATTGTTCTTAAAAACAGGCCAGGCAGAAAGGTTTAGTGCTTTAGCAGTGGTTGATTCTGCCTTGGCAAAGGCACGGTCTTATCCATCTCCTAAGATCAACTTGAGCCTTATTTTCTGTAGTTCTGAGAAAGGATAGAATTGTTACTTCTGTTTCTACCATTTGAGGAGCACTTCTCAGAGATCCTGCTGCTGTACCGGTGTGTGAGAGAAGGATGGTCCTGCCCTCAGCTTACAGATATGAGCCAAGAAGCAGTGGCTAGCATGGACAGCTGAACAGAGGAAGGAGCAACGAGACGCTATTGATCAGTAGGATAGGCAGCACTCATAATACATCAGCAGCCTAACTGCTGTCAGATTTTTGCAGGCATCATGGCTAAGGAGAGTTTGAAAGAGGATAATGAGAAAGCTTTGCAAATTAATTCTCCAGGCTCCCACCATCCCTGCTCTAGAGCTGGGCAGCAGCAGGATAATGGTTTGCCTCCCACTTCTGACTGCTCTTGCGTCCCCACCTGCCGCTGCCCACTCTCACTGAGGGCACGAGTGGTCCTCTTCCAAACTTGCTTCTACCCTGTATTGTAACAGGATGGCAGGAGACAGAGACAGAAAAAGGCCTGGCCCTCTATCTCACATGCTGTGGGATCTCTTCCAGTGACAAGAAGTAAAGTTGATGAGTCTGTATGGAGACAGTGAA
Organism: Regulus satrapa; assembly: GCA_013396955.1. Classification (NCBI taxonomy): domain Eukaryota; kingdom Metazoa; phylum Chordata; class Aves; order Passeriformes; family Regulidae; genus Regulus; species Regulus satrapa. The sequence continues at coordinate 163,969 of VWZN01013896.1, forward strand.
GTGACCCCCGTGCTGCTCCACATAATTAATAAATAAAGCACTGGGGGAGTTTTTGCCATGCCGGCTGCTATGACAGGGCTGTCTACGGTGCACTTAAGCATTAAATGACCAATTTCTGTCAGACTAACTTCCCAAGCCTCTCTCTCTCTCTCTCTCTCACACACATACACAAAGCTAGCTTCCTCGCTCCCTGCACTTGGAGTTTTTCAGCAACTGATGGCTCCTGGTTCATTTCTGTGGAATTAATTGGTCCCTGAATGAATTCTGTTGACAGGGCAATTTATCATGTGTTTGGGTTGACAGTGTTGGATACCGGTAAAGGGGGGGAGTGGTGTGTGAGTAGGATGAGGGGAGATGGACAGGATGGGGGTGGGTGGGAGGATGAAGAAGAGGAGGAGTAGAAGAAAGAAGAGGTGGAGGAGGAGATAGCTCAAAAAATAAAATGTAAGACAGAAGAAAAATTCTCTTCATTGCAACTCAGTGCAATGGAAAAATGCACAGGAAGGATTGGGAGAAGAAGGGGAGAGGAAGGGAGTGCCACGTGTCTTATAATGGGAGTCACGGTGCTGCTTTTCCACAAATAGCACCATGGCTTGGGAGGAAAAAAAAAGGAAGAAGAAACCTCAACAATGAAAGCTTATAGTTGCTCTGTGGTGTCTTTGGGGCTCAGCCAGAAGCCCCTACCTATAATGCCTACATCTCTATTTCTCCCTCATACCGAAGTGAGTGGGAAGTTAGGGACACATCTGCTTAACCCTAAAAACCCTAGTAAGTGCCCAAATACTGTTTCAGTAGGTACTGAGTGATGTCTAACACCTCGTGATGCATTGGTATTTGTCATTGTCAGGGATATCCAAGAAGGAATCACACCTTGCAAAACAAATTATGTGATTTGGGTTCTCAGTTTCTCTCTCTGTATGGGTCAGAAAGAGGTGCCTGGTCCTATATACGCTACTGATGATCCCAGGTTACATCACTTCACATTGTCCAAGATTGAGACAATACTTGAAGGCTTCCCAATATAATTAAAATTACATCATCGCTACATTTTCATTAAAATGTCATGACTCTGGCATATGGATTCAGTTTCTAGTCAAAGCAATGTAGATGATAATTTTAGTGCTTTTGTCTTCACAACTTCTGAATGCAGGAGAGTGGATATGTATGCACATGCATGTGCTACAGCATGGATAATGTTAAAACCAACCAAAGACAAAGAAATTCAATTTGAGTGCAACGAAAGTATTTGCATAAGCATTAAATGGGTTTTTCAATTATGTATCTTCTAGGAATCTTTGAGTGTCCTAAAGAAATGTCCTAAGAGACTACAGACTTGGTCAGGGGGAGATAAATCTGTGAAATGTTGGTTGTATGCATGGGTAGGCTTCATTATCTTCATCTTCACCTCAGTCTCCTCCCTTCTCTGCACTGCAAGTGGGATATATCAAAATACTCAGTGCTGAGATCAGTGGAAGAGTTACCAGCAGCTTTCCTGCTCATCTCACTGCAAGCAGCATTAAGTCAGAGCTCAGCATTTCTGAAACAGCCATCCAGAGCCTTCAGCTGCAGGCTAGTGGGGCCTGTCCTGGTTTTGGAGCACTGTGGCTCAGTTTACCAGCATTCAGTCATCATCTTTGTCTTGGGACCCAAGGTTCCATCAGTCCAGCTGTCAAAATGAGTGCCCATATCATAAACAGCCTGGAGACAGAACTGAATTTGAGTGGCAAGCCCCAAACTGGGGGTGGTAAAACACAACAGTGTGTGGTAGATGGTGTCTCTCTTATTTTGTTCAGTCATATTAAAACCAAACACAAATATAATTCTGATATGGTAAAAGCTTTGCAACTGAGCTTTGAGGAGACCGAATGCTTGTTTATGGTTGTCTTTACATTGTTTTTACCCTTGGCTGGGTAAAGCCTCTAGCCTGAGTTCCTGCCAGACAACATAAAAGCATCAGAACTTCTCGGGTGCTAAAACAAAGAAGATTGGGTGAGAAGATGTAGGAAGCCAGCAGTTATCATACTAAAACTGCAAAGGATTTGTGACAGTCTTTTTGTAGAGCCCGCCACCCAGGTTTTCTGCCAGCTAGAAAGACATTTAAAGTTACTGTGCTAAGAGCAAGTGTAAAGGAAAGATCATAGGAGTTGTACCTTTTATTTAGGGTGACTCCACACACAGATATAAAGTCTAAATTCAGGTTATTTATAAAGAGTTTTTTTTTCCTTAAAGGTAAGATTAGTAGTATTACAGTTTATGAAAATGAATAAAAATGAAGAACCTAGTTTGGTACCAAAGAACTCTGCAACACAGTTCAGTCACAGGTTGGTATCTGAGAAGCTCCAGCACCTATAAGTTGATACCAGGTAAATTCAACCAGAAAAAATGTGCATAATTCCAACAGTGCAGGTAATCAGCTGTCAAAATATTACAGTTAAGGTTCACTGTATTTTCCAGCACTTGAGCCTTTACAGCTGATAGGAAATGTTCCTCAGAAACAGATTCTCCTACTTCAACCCCAGCTATTGGACCCACAGCAGGAATTAATTCAGAGCAGCCCTATGGGTATCTCATATCAGAGGCCAGACAAGATGATCACAGTGCAGTAGGAGTCTCCTCTGGGGTAGCTGTGGCAATGAACTTGAAAACAGCTATCTTAAAAGTCAATGCCTGACTCTAGTTTCACTTGCACACTGTTTACATGAATGTTACTCTTTTGACTTCAGAGGCCTGACTGACAGTGGTGCATACAGAAGGCAAATCAAGCTTCTGAGAAAAATTGTTATGATCAAGCTGTCCTGAGCCAATGAGGTGAACATGACATAGGACACATTAAAGGAGTAAATGGGCATATTTCCTCCTATAGCACTGAATCTTTGAGGCAGGAACACAAACAATTTTATTAAAAAATAACCCGTAAAAATTGAAAAGAGAGAGTATAACCTGGAAAAATACAAATCTTTCTGCATTGTGAAACACAGATTAAAAAAAAAAAACCTCCTGTTGCTGAAGAGGCAATGACTCAAAACTGAACTCTGCATAAAATAGTGGAGATGGACTAAAATAAGCTCAAAGAGGGTTACATTAAGAACTAACCAGCATATAATAGGTAATTAAAGCAGCAAGACAAATTACTTAAAATTATTCAATATGCAGCTCTTGCAGCAGGCCCCACAAATAGAAATGAGAGCCAAAGTTGCAGGCTGTTTCCTCCCTTTTAATGTGCATTTAGAAGTATAGTATTTTAAAGATAGGCTCATGTTTCTCCTAGTCCACCATCTCTAGCAGTAGTTTCAACAAATTCTTTCCAGGAAGGTAGAACTGTGCAATGGGCAAAACAGAGAAATGTCTTGCACTTTGTTGGGAGCTCAGAGAATCTGCATAATGCTTGTTGAGTGCTCATAACCCTGAATNCTTCATAATTGTGGTTGAGTGCTCAAAACCCTTAATTTTTAATTTTTTTGGGTTTTTTTTTTTTTCTGTTTATAAAACTGTCAATTTTTTTCTGGAATTTTGGTAACTTGTGGTTACAAATTCAGTTGGTCAAAATACAAACTGGTGGTGGGGAAAAAAATTAATCAGCTTTGAATTTGCTACTTTGTAGTTTATCAATTGCCATATTTTTCTTCTGTTCTTGTGGCTTGCAGAGTCTGGTTCTGCTAAGGAAGCCTGTGGCTTATCTTCTGGGGAGTATTCAGGAACCATTTTAATGAATTCCAATTAAGAGTCTTTCTGACACCAGGGGATGCAGAGGTCAAAGAATGCCCTGAGCAGCACAGCAAAAGACCATGTGGTGCACAGATAAAGGTAAGAAAATGTCACCATTAAAAATTTGAACAGAAAATTCCTAAAGACATGAAAAGCTTTTGAATTTGGAAGGATTTTTGAGTGAATTGTGCAGCTAAGACTGCTGCCTGGAGCCCTGAAGGACTATGTAAAGATTCTTGTATACTTGGTGGAGGAAGTAATAACAATGCTATGCCTCATTTATGTAGTGACTAATCTGGAATGGAGGTTTACAGAAAGTTGTAGATGGTCTAATCAGAAACAAGAGGTTTTTATTCATGTGTGACTTGTAAGGAAGAATTATTGTGGTTGCCTGAAGATAAGAGATCCCTGAGTGCCTTCTGTTGTGCCTGTGATTCAAGTAGGAGATGGCAGTGGTCTGCATAGCAATTTGTCTTTAGGCAACTCTGTTTGTGGCTAGTAAAATGAAATTCAGGGGACTAACCTCCTGGCCAAGCAGACACTCAGTCAGGAGCAGAACTGACAGATTCTCACTGACATTTGTAGAGTCAGCCTCTGTTTTAGCACAGCCCAGGTAACTTGCCATACCAATATTGCAGTGTTAACTGAGCTTGATGGGAGCTCTCCAATGAGTCTGAGTGAGTTCACCACCATATAGATGAACATCCTGCAGGATTGAGAAAAGGTACAGAAAGGACAAAAAAAAAAAAAGGCAAAACCTCATTCAAGTTGAGAACCATAATTGATTGTATATACAAGTTAGTTGCTATCAATATCGTATTTTCAAGCACTGGAGTCATGCCGGAATACACAGCAGGAACTTCTGTGAGTAGTGGTCTGCTACTTTGGCAACATGAAGGAGTTCTTTAGCACTGTGTTATTCAAGGGATAATGGAGGAGGCATGGCTGGTGCTTTTGGTTTTAAACTCTTTCCTCTCCCCCTTCTAATGACCATTTTCTCCTCTCTTTGGCTTCTTCAGTCTGGGCTGTATCTTAGGTGACTTGTTCAGCATTTGAATAAGAGGTTGACAATAATTCATTTGGGGGGGGAAATATAATACAGTGGGGATAGATGGCAGAAACAACACATTGCTATTATTTTTGACCCTGCTAACCAAAATTAGAATCCTGCAATTTTTTTTTTTCAAGGCTGACCAGTTCAGGAACAAGCCTGATTAGACTGCCCAGTAGTTTTGGGTGTTGAAGGAAAAACAGTGTAAAGAAAAATGTTTTCTGTCTTTGCTAAGCAAACCAGATGATCAGTGACTTACAGATTTTTCATGCTTTGAAATAGGGTTAATGGGACAAAGTGAGAAGACCTGCAATCACAACAGTTATCTCTGAAGAGAAGGAGCATAAGGAAGCTCTTGCATCTGTATGATTGTTGTCAGTATGTGTTTCCTCTGGTAGCAGCATGGGGTATTTCAAATTCAGTGTATGTTTTGTCAAATTAGGAACTATTCTGGAGCATAAACCAAAGTCATTAGTCTAAGCTTTCAGCTGTCTTCTGAGGCTTTTGGTTGGCCATTCAATGTGGACTGTGATGCTCACTGTTAACACACAGAGATAGATACATATTCCACAAAAAACACATTGTGTACATAAGCAACCAAATAATCCATGCTCAACTTTTGTGTTCTAAGTGGTTGTGCAAGGAAAGTGATACACCAAAGCTTTTATTTTCCTGAATTAAAACCTTTGTAGTTCAGAGATGACAAAAAAAACCCCCTAGTACCCTTGCCAATGTATGCCTCACTTAGATGGCAAGACTCCAAAAGCCTTCCAGTCACCTTAGAATGGAATACAAAAATGATGAGGCCCAGCCCTGTGATATGACCTTGGAAACATCTTCCTTTCCCTGCAGACTCTTCACCATGAATCTCAAATGTTCTGGTGACTCCCTCTCTTATGAGGGAATGGATGATGTCTGTGCTCAGGCTCACCTTGGGAATGCAAACCAGGTCTCAGAGCAAATAAAAAAGTTTTTTCTTTTTTTTTTTTTGGTTTCGTTTTCTTATCCAAGCAAAATACAAATGAAGATGTAAAGCACATAAACAAACAAACAATAATGAGTCAAAGACATACTCAAAAACAAAACTAGAAAGGCACATTTGACAATACTGGGTATGTTGATAAAGACTGTGACAGCTTTCCAGAATCAAAGGCTGTTCTGAGTTACTTTCAGTTTTGTTTCCACTCTCTCTCCTCTTTTGATGGAAACTTTACATCTACCAGTATGACCCAGACCAGGATTTTCCAGGAAGGCAGTAATTTCAGAGCATCCACCTCAAATAAAAAGATAAATTCAACATCACCTGGATGTTTCACAGCAATGGCCTTTTCCCCAAAAATATTTTTCTGCTCAAAGTTTATTTTGTGGGAGCTCCTTCAGACTTCTGGAGAGGGCCAGAAGCCCACCATGGTACCTGTTGTACAAACAAAAAGCAGCAAGAGAATTTCTGCTGCAGGCAGTAATATCTAAATCTAGTGAGACTGATCAGGTGATACAGACAGAAGGGGGAGCACAATAAAATAGTTGTAGCACAGGGTATAATTTAAGCTTAAAGGAAGTTGAATGGTGAATACACAATTTAGTTGGTAGAAGAACAGGGTGAGCTAATCTAAACCCCATAGTTTTCAAAGAAGAGCAAGTAAAAAATAAATGAATTAGTTAAAACTGAAGCCTGAGTAGATAGAGACAAAAATAACAGATAGATTTTCAGATTTTGAAAAAATTCAAAAAAGCTAAAACTCAGTGTATAATGTGTAACTGAGTGTCCAAGCACTTTTCAAAGTCTTGTAGTAAAAATACTGAGCTATACATATATTTGCATACCTAGCTCACATTTGGACCTTCCAGAAGAGCTGGTCACAAGTGCAGAGACAGCCTCTGGAATATTTTGACAAAGGTGAAACCAAATAACAAAATAATACTGTCCAGTTTCTTACAGTTGTTGGGCAGGGAACCTTCAAAGCAGAGTCAAAAACTGGGATGGGAATAAATCATGGAAGGAATTCCATTCTTCTGTACATCTGCAACAAGAAAAGATGCACATGAACAGGGAAAGTGCCGGGCTGTTGGTGATTCTGTGGTGTTTGGTTAGATCCTGGAGTATGAGTTACATTTTAGAGAGCTGCTTTTGGGAATCTTGACTGACTGTCTCCCAAAATACTGAAATTAATCAACAACATTTTGGCAATTCTTTGTCCTATTGGTGTGGTTCTGTGACTTCTCTGTTAGCACTTTATAATGCTGCTACTATGGAAATAGTTTCTCTTTTATTCTGTCACAGTGTTTTCCAAGTAATTTGCTTAGACATTCTATATATTACATATATGGATTCCCCTGCCAGAAAATGATGTAGCAGGTAGAAAACCTGTGCTGAAGATTCATTATCTTTTCTTTCATTTGCTTTCTCAAGAATCTGTTAAAAAAAACAACCCAATAACACAGCTGGGCTAATTGATGATGGTTCCCTTTGCTTTTATCTGTACCTGCATAAAGGAGGATCCGGTGTGCTGGCAGAGCTGGTGAGATTTACGTGTTGTTCCTTTGCTGTCAGTGATCGGGTGGGCAGCACTGAATGAGTCACTTTCCCTTTCCGTTTTCTCTAATGACAAGTAGACTGGTCAGGACAGGAACGATGTCTTACTGTGTACAGTCCATAATGCACAGAGTCACTGTGTCAGTATCTGTAGTCTCAGTTTGCAATGTTCCTTTCCAGATTGCAGCTTTTGGCTATGCTACTCTGTGTGCTCTCTCAGCACCCTGTAACCTGCCTGCTAAAAGCAGTCTGTTCAGGACCTCAGACACTGATGTACAGTTTGTATTTTGACCTTATATGTCTAGCCCAGTGGATGTGCATATGAAAGCTAACTAGTAGCACCTGGTCAATATTTTACCAGATTCATCTCACATGAAAACCTGTACTTTGTATGTCCAGTTTGGCAAGTCCCAAACACTCAGTAAGTAAGAATCACGATAAGAGCTTTAATGTTGTAAAGAGCTTTTTTGCACGTTGATTTTAAGCTTTTTGTCTTTTGTTTTTGAGCCTGTATTTGACACTGGACAGTAGAACCAAAAGAACTTACAACTATTAGGGAGGCTGAGATTTCAATTTTTTATCGCATATCCTTTTTGGAGCAAAAGCACAAAACTTTGATGAGACTTGTAAGGTAACTGTGAGAAATAGATGTGTACTGTATTCTGATTTTGAGAGAACTGTTTGGCTACTGCACTGCCAAGATAACTACAATGAAACCTGCAAACAGTGTAAGTGACATACAAAGGCAGAGGTGTTCTGAGCAAAACAAAGTAGAAAGAGAAAATATAGGTACCTGAGATGAGGTTTGTGATGAGATACCTAAGAGACAATATAAATCCACCATTAAGGAACACCTCTTAATGAAGAAACCTTTATTGACCGATTCAATGGCAACCTAAAACAAATATGCAAATGAGAACATTCCAAAAAATAAGTCAAAATCAAATTTTGTTTGGAAAGCAAAAGCAAAAAAAAAAACTATTAAAAATTTGGCTCCCTTTTTTTGGGCAGACAGCAGAGTTCAGCATTTTCCAGTGAAAACTGGACAAGTTGAGATGTCCTATGAAGTTCTGCTCTCTCTGGGGTTTCTTCCCAGACTATCATCAGCTCTTAAGTGCTGTGTCCTCTCAAGTCCCATGGTGTGAACTATTGATCTTTGCTGCCATTTTATTCCCTCTTTTATGCCTTTGTATGAAATACTTCCTTTGACATGTAAATCCCCTTCTTTCCTAGCAGACAGGTAGAAATACCTTCTCTGCTTCTCCTCAGTGGGTGACCAGATAGGCACAATGGCACAGCAGCTTTAGAAAGGGGTTTGGAATATGTTCTGTCTCTCCTCTGTGGTATTGTGGCTTAGTTCCCAGAGCCCCAGGGATATAGCATGTCACATTTACTCTCCTTCTACATCCTTTTAGCCACCATAAAACCTGCAGTTTCAGAAATCAAAGAGCTTGCTTAAGATCTGAAAAAAGCATTTCCAGAACAAAAGGTGATGCCAGTTCCTTGCCTCCCACCACTGCTGCGAGGAAGGAGCCAAGCTGCAGACTGAACAGAGAGTGAGGAGGGTAAACTCCCCCTTTCTCCTTTCCCATCCCAGCCCCAACCCAGCCCCCAATAAGGCTTCATCTCTCTGGGAATCGAGTCCCTCTGAGCATGATGCTGAGCCAGAGGAGTGACAGGTGCCTCCTGATATGCCTAAATGAGAAGAACCAATCAGAGGAGCCTGCCCAGCTTTTGTTGTCATCTGGCTTTGCTCACGAAAGATGAGTTTGATTGACAGATGCATCAAGGTTCACAGTTTATTGGTTTTTGCAAAAGAGCCAGATCTGCCAATTTAGACAGGGGAGTGACACAAAACTTTCCATCTAAATGGACTAATTTTACCACAGGGAATTCCCAGGCAGAGCGCTCCAAGGCAGGCGCAGTCCTGTTTTATTTTTTAACAAGGACTGAATGACAAATATAAACGACAGTTCTAGGCTGACGGAACATCAGCATTTGACACTTCACAGGGGAGCGGTGAAATAAACAATAGGCAGAGAAATTGAATTAGAATCAGATGAGAGTCAGCTAGAGAGGGGAGAGGAGGGCCTGAATCTCTACCAAATCATTTATAAAAGAGCAAACTGAATACTAAGTAGCTATAACATGCTCACATCCCAGTTTATTAGCAAATTTAACCTACTAGCATAATATACTTTCTTGATGTTAATGTGTTGCTGGACAAAGGTGGATGGTAGGGAGTGTACAAGGAGTTTCTGTTCATGATGGTGCAAACCTCTTGTGATAATCTTACCCTGTTGGCAATAGACTTTACCAAGTTAGAGAGTAGAAGGTATGACAAGTTGATTTAATTTCTCTCCTGTTCCCTCTGGCACATTGCCTGCAGAGCTCTGTCCAGTCTTTCTGTATTCTGGCACTTACTAAGTTTTCGGTAACCAGCTTTGTAGCTTTGGCTCAATTATTTTACTGCTCTTTTTTTCTCTGGGACTTTTCAAGTTCAAACAGGCACTTCATGACATTTTAAGGAGAATGATTCTGTGCAGAGTCTGTCTGGAACTTTCTGAGTGTGGACTGTATCTGCTTGAGATAAAAAGCTGGCTCAGCTGTAGCATGAGCAAGCTATTATCTCATTTCTACTCAGTTTTGATGGGGGGGATAGGATATATAAAATTTCCTGATGGGTTAAAGAGCTAACTGCTAGTTAGATGTTGCTGGTTAAAATTTGGTTTCCTGGATTTTGTGTCATGTTCTGAGATTTGAAGCATATCTAGAGAAATTATTTTCAATATTTTTCAACTAGCAAGCAGTAAGAACAAAAAACAAGCAGTAGAATAACTGCCTGTACAGTGCATCTATGTCCATAAGCTCACCTTTCCCAGCTACATTAAAAGCATTTTCCTTAAAAAGAAATTAGTGATTTTAAAAGCATACACTCAAAACTACTGGTCTCAATGTTAGAGGAAGCAGCATGAAAATAGGGGGCTTTGGATTGATCCGCTTGGTAATGATGACTTGACTTTCATATATGAGTCTGTGAAGTGTAAGTGGAAGCTGGCTGATTATCTAGGCAGTGCAACTAACCATTGCTGGTATATTAAGGAGGTTCTAAATGTAGCTCTGTGGTTAAAACAGGATTCTCATGGATGCTGACATAGGGGAAAAAAAAAAAAAGCTTCTTGCTTCTGTGCAGAGAGGTTTTCTAGCTCTGTGAAGTTTCACCCCGTTCAGTCTATTTGAGTTTTCTGTGTAGGTTTTTTTTTGTCTTCCTTTTGTGGGTATTCAACAGGATGTGTTTGAAATTAGTCTCAGGTTAAAAGTCATTATAGAATCACAGAATGTTTTGGGTTGGAAGGAACGTTAAATATTGTCTCAGTCCAACTCCCCTGCAATGGGAGAGGATGTCCCCCTCTAGACCAGGCTGCTGAGAGCCCCATCCAACCTGGCCTTGAACACTTCCAGGGATGGGACAGCCTGTTCTGATGTATCACCACCCTCACTGTCAAGAATTACTTCCTAAAATCTAATCTAAATCTGCCTTCTTTCAGTTTGAAAAAAACCCCAGCACCAAACAAACCTCCTCAAAACAGTCATTTACAGCTTTTCTCCCAAAGGTCAGAAGCCACAGATGGTGGCAGTTTCAGCGTTTGCATTGCAAGCCCAGGCTGCAGAAAGTTAGGATGCCTGTAGTAAAAGTGAACGTTGCCTCCTTCCTGAAACCTGTTGTTCCTTACTAAATGGGACTGTGGAGAACAATGAGGATAGACAAGGTCCTTTGGAAGTGTCAGGGAAAGAGAGTAGTGTGGAGAAGGCAGTAGTACCTGAGCATGGAATGTGGGGTGCCAGATGCACTCCCCACATGGATGTATAAGAAATGGGGAGGGTATACCTGTGAGGGTAGGAGGTAGAGAAGGAGGAAGGCAGTTAACAGAGAACCCATCTTTTCCTCATCCTGGGCAATATCAGGGGTGGTCAGCATGCCTGGGGCAGAGCTGGCAAAGCACAGAAAGGGATCTTGAAGGAAGGGCATGGCAGGAGACAGGGCTTGCAAGAAGCAACCAAGGTTAACAAGAGATCTCCTGCTACATGGATAAGAACAAGTGGAAAACAGCCCTTTCCAAGCTGCTACTACACAATGAATTTCCAGGTAGAATTTTGAACCTGAAATTATCAAATAGGCTTTGGATGGCATTTTCCACCAAAATTTAACCCAGGAGAAAACAGGAAAAAAACCCAAGCCTTTGATAAGCTTTGGTACCAAACCAGCCCTGTTGGCCTTGCCAGGAGTAACTGGGCCATTTCCAGGTCTTGTGACATTTGAGCTGCTTCCAAAAGCACTAAGCCACAAAGTCCCTGTGATGCAGTGAGATGCTTCCTTTTCACTAGAAGGAAATTTCTGACTCTTACAGAGGAAGAGACACCATTAATAATGTAGCTGTAGATGTCCTGAGAACACTGAAACTAGAAGTCAATTAAAAGTTCTTTTGTATTTATTTTATATACATGTATATAAATATACACATATACAAAATGGTGTTATATACAAATTAAATTATTTCTAAATGTATCTTGTGATTTTTTTCCTGTACTTGGATCATGATTTTTAAGTATGAGGTGCTGACAATACAAACATTCTCTACTTCACTGCAGACAGTGCCTGAATCGTGTAAATTAACTGTCCTGAGGATATTCCCAACTTTTTTCTAAAGCAGAGAAAAATTCATATACAGACTATTTACTAGTCATATCTTCATTAACTGCTGCTTTTTAGGTGAGTGGATGCTTCACTTAATATTTTAAAGCATTTTTCTTTGGACACAGGCATCATTGTATAGATTTACTAGATTATAGTTTTCAGGGTGGTTTTTTTTCCTGTAAAACATTGGTATTATGTTTGCTGTTCTTCCAGGTTTTGCCACTCCCCAGGTCCTTATAGTTTTCAGTACTGATTGTGTGTCCAGTAAATTCACCTGCTACCTAAATGAATACCTTGACATGTGCATTACCTTTTCTTGCCTACACTCATTAAAGAGTGCATTTAAATAAGGTTGTCATCATCTCAGAATGTTCAAACTTTTATTTTTTTTGTCAGAGTAATCATAAAGAGGATCTTTTAAACTTAGTGTTGTATAAACTCTCACAATATAATTTTCCTCATTAGGAGACAGACTGTGGTGCTCTTTTTTGCTTTATCACATAACATTTTCACACTGAGAAGTCCCATTGATTATGCAGGATTATTAAAGGAACAAAATACTAGTTTGAATGGTGGAAATACCTCTTTCATGCAAGTATTTATTTTTGCGAGATATATAAGTTCTTTAAAGTTGCAAAAGTTTTGCTGCAGTTCTACTGCCAGTTATGGAGACTTACACAGGAATGTCAGGGTGAAGATCTCTGGGCTGTATTTTGCGATACAAATGAGATAATCATGCTAGTTTTAAAATCATTCTTGTAGGATTATTTTACCAGGATGAATTTTGAAAATACATTTTGCATTTGTCTGACACATCTGTCTGGTGATTCTTAGCCTGTCTTTCACCTCTGACAGTGAATGTACATTAATATTTAATTTCCTTTGATTCCAGTCAATTTAACATCTAGGATTCATCTATCAATTTTCTGTTTGATTCTTAGCACCTAAACTTTGATAGAGAAAGAGAATTCTGATGCATAAAATGTGTCAGAATTGGGGAATCCTGTTTTATTCCAAAGCCTATCCCTACATCACATCCCAGGCCTGTCATTCCCACAGGCAGCAAACCCTGGGAAGTTGAGGCCTCCAACTTCAGGAGAGTTGCCAGGCAGTTTTGCCGCAGTGTTGTGAAAACTGAATTGCTGTTACCGTCTATTTGGATTTCAACAAATTGACTTTCACTCATGGAAAATGTCCTGTTGGGGGATTTTCAGCCTATGCTATTAATACTGCAAGAGAAAAATAGAAAATAAACAAAAGGAAATGCTTTAACTCTCTGATGAGCAAAAGTATTTGATTTCATGACAGCACTTATGTGCAGGCTTTCCTTCAGGTATACATGCACTGGCAGAAAATGGAGCCCACTGGCTTTCATGAGGTGTTGTGAAAATATTTCATAATGACTAAAAGTTGTAAGAGCAAATTTGGTTTGGTCTAGCCTGACTTCCTGCTACATTTTTTGTCTCCTTCCATGACCTTAAACTGCATAGGACTTCTGGAGACCTAAAGCTTAACTGAGGAGAAATTGACTGAATACCTCAGTATTTGGTGTGTTTATAGCATACCTGAATATAATGCCCAGCTGTTTATTCAGCAGATGATGAAGAGCTTGGAGAATGGATTATCCATGACTTTACATTGGGTTTTGCTCCCCAGTTGATCTAAACACAGTGTCCCAGTTGGGGCTATGAGGAAACAAGTGGAAAGGGGAAGGAGACTCTAGGCTTTACCCCACATCTTTCTCATGTTTTTGGTCTGCTACCCAGCAGCATTTTGATTTTCTGAGCTACCTGGGGGTACCTGATGTGTTATGGATCATCGGGAATCAATTGAGTGAGATCAATAGAAGAGGGAGTCCTGCTGGCAATGCATAGGAGCGTGTGGCGGCTGGTGGGAGCTCAGAGGCTGGATTGCACTGTAGGGTGTTGTAAGCATGTGCAGTGCCCTCCATCACACGGCCTGGTGGCTGTTAACAACAACAACGGTGCCCAAAGGGTGCCAGGAGCAAAAAAATGTAACACCCCAGAGACCTCAGGGGGAGTCTATTGGAGAATGAAGCCTTGGGGGGAGAGGGGGAAAAAGAGAAAAGAAAAGAGTCAAACAGAACTGAAGTGATGAGGAAAAGCCAAGAGGGGCTGCAGAAGCCTAGAATGGATGTGACCCTGCACCTGGCGCTGGCCCCCTCCCTCCCCAGTCTCATGTCTAGCTTAGCCTGGAGATCATCAGCAGAGCTGCTCTACGGTTACATTTGTTATCAGTTCTGTAATTGTCAGTTTGGTCCCTCCTTCCTGCTTTGCAAGTCTGCCACCATCCTGGGCTCAGCCAAGAAGCACACTGTGGTATTTGTGGGTCCCTCAGAAGCCCTCACTCTGTCAGTGCCAAAGGGGGCAGCTCAGCTATGGTTTTTTCTTTTTCCAGAGGGGTGCTTTTCTTTAGGGACAAAAAGGTGGAGTTTTTCCAACAGTTCAGCAAAACAAAAACTCCTTTAGGAAAATGTTAATAAGCATATATAATTTTATACTCAAGAGAAGAAAGAGGTGCAGGGCTTTTTGTTTTCCTTTTCTTGTTTAACATCCTCACATTTATGTTGTGATTAACTCCAGAGTCTTACTCTGAGTTTGATTCATCGCTACTGATGGGTCAGAAAGCATGCAAACTTCTCCCTGTTTCCACAGCAGGGCTCATTGCCACCAACTCTCCCCAACAGATTTACAGGCCACAAGTGTCAGCTTTACTGCGTCCACCTCATGCAATCCTCCCCACATCCCATTGGGCCAAAAGGATGTGAGAGCATCAGAGGGCAGGACTCAAAGGTACTGCCAGTTTTGAATGCCATGGTCCCTGTTGTTTCCAGCCAAGAACAGCATTTGAGATTTCGTGAGGTTCTTCCCCCATGATCAAGTAGAGACAGAGGAGATCCAGTCTCACAGCATTTCTGCTTGATCCGTTAGATAAAGCAAATGTAGCAACAGAACTAAGAATGACCTGAGAAGAAAGAAGTGAAGGGAGAGCCAAGGAAGAAAAATAAAGAAACAAAGAATGATTTTGAGAAACAGGAAAAGAGAGAAATGCCATGGAAACATTAATTATTATTCACAATAATGCTTAACATTTTGATAGAATTTTCTATCCAGAATATCAAAGCACTGAGCCGGTGCTAATTAATTCAGCTGTGCAATCCCCCTGTGAACTAGAACTGTTGTTATTCCCATTTTACGGAGCGTTGGAATTGAGGTGTGTGGGGAAATTTGACTTGATAAAGGTTTTTTAGAGCCACAAGGAGAACTAGGGGGTTTGAGGTTCCCAGATACCTGCTCTCATATAAGTAATGCTCTCCCATCACTGGATAGAAAAGTGCATTGGGAATGAGAAATAAAAAAAGAGCGGGATAGGAATTGAAGAAAGAGGGTGTGAGAAACATAAGAGACAGCAGAATGGAGGAGAGGTTTGTGTTATAGGCTTCACTGGATTTTGCATAATGATTTCTTCCTCCAATCCTTTTTCTTTTTTTTTCCTGTAACATTTTTTAAAGGAAAATAATTAAAACTCCCCACCTATAGCAAAGCAGCTGTTGGCCTGTTGGGGAAAGGGTCCTTACAAGGTTTGGCTGTTCCCTCAGGTTCTGGATTTGTGCTGTGCTTTATTGAACACATTGTTTTGTTTTCAGTGAGCACAACGAGACTTGCACAGTACACACAGCGTGTTCCTTATCTACAGGATGAGACGAGGCTGTTTTAATAACTACCATGATGAAGATGGAGATGAACTTATATACAAGAGGAATTGCCTTCACATTACACACATTATCTTCCTACAAAGCAGCAATTGTTTTTTTGCAAATAACATAATATTAAATAATTGGTAGAATTCTTGCGTTTCCTGCATAGTCCAGTCTAATGGAATCTAGATGAATATTGATGGTTTTCTTCTGCATAATATCACCACATAAATCCCCATGTCAGCTACTAGACTTGGGCTATAATACTGCTTTACAATGCATCCACCGACTGTAAATCAAAACAACCAACACAAGAAACTCTTTGGCAAATGTAATTCAGTACATTCGCATGAGGGTCTACAGATGGTGGTGGAAGAGGATTAGACTGCCCAGTCCTTTGCATAATTCTGCTTTCCTTTGAATTTTCCTGGTCAAATTACATGCTGTACTTATGAACTTTCCAGACCAATTCAATGCCTAGTGGAAATCCTCTTTTACCAGTGGAGTTAAACCAACAATAGATTTGACCCTCCAAGGGTCAAATCAAGCCAGCCATGAGTGAGACAACTAAATCCTGTTTTCAGACTCTCGCTCTAATTGAGTGAAACGCCATCATAAAAATAAGCATTTCTGAGCTTCTGGCTTCTCTCCACCTGGACCCTGGGCTGCAGGTGGCCAAGTGTGAGGTGTGACAGTCTCCTTTCTCTAGCTTCCTCAGGAGCTTCTCTTTTTGCTTGTCCTGGGATTTCCTGTCTCTGCACTGACTACCTGTTGAGTGAATCTGGGTGGTGCACAAGTAGAGCAGAGGTTGTACTGAGAGACTAAAAGAGAGATAATTCTAACAGGGTTCAGTGTCTATTTGGTGTCTGTGAAGGAAAACAGAGGGAGTGAAGAAAGCATATTTTTAGAAATTGAACAGAATTTTCTTATAGAGTAAGGTCAGACAACAGGCCAAATTCTGGTCTTGGTGACAGTGTAGCAACTCCACATTTTTCAGCAGGTTACCCAGAGGTAAGATGTGCAGAATGACACTTTTAATAGATCAAGAGTAACCTCTTTGATTTTTATTCTGTACAGGAACAGATTTTAGCTCTATATCTTCTATGTAAATGTCCCCCCATATACCCTTATCATTTGGGCACCGCATTAAAGAAGACACAGACCTATAATCAGCTAAAGCCATGCAAAGGCTGAAAAAGTTAGGTGAAAGGGGCCTTTGGGATCAACACAGCTGTTTACTGATGGTGGATTTCATACATACAAGTTAAACTTGGAGACAGAATACCAAGTCCACTACCACATCTCCTCAGAGGTTTGGAACTTTGGATTTTATACATGATGTTGGCTGTACAGATTGCTCCACTGTTCACTTTTATGCCCTTCAGGGGTTTTATTCTCAATCCTGTCTTTGTCCATGGACAATAGCCCACGAGTTTTATCTGAAACCTCTCTAAAACAACAAGGATCTACTTTGGCAGACTTGGTGCCCTGGGGACAGGCTATAGCTGCCTTCATGTTTTCTTTGAGTAATTTTGAGGAAGTGTCAGTGCAAGGAACAGTTTATGAGTTTGCTGACAATACAGGAGTAATAAGCATTTCTATTGACAGCCTTTTGCAGAACAGTGTTTGTCCATCACTTGGGAACCAAAATGAGCAGAGAATCCCTAGAGAATCATCAGGTGAGCGTTTGGGATAAGGGGTAAATATTAGGATGCACAATACAGGATTGAAGATGAAAAGATGGGGCTGTATATTGGGTCTGGCTGGTAGGATGCAAGCGTATGGATTTGAATGGGGGCCTATAAATTAGTAGGTGTATGAGCAGATGGGTGGGGAATCAAAGGGGGGCCCATATAGCAGGGCTATAATGGTTAGGAAATTAGGTGTTGGGCACAGATAATGAGGTGGTTGTCACCAGCAGTGAATATCTGGAGAATGGGTGTTGGGCATATCTAAAATTGCAAAAGGTGGGATGTGGGTGAACTGAAGTTGTCACAGGTACAGAGTTTAAGGTAAAAGGATTGAAGGCTAAGGACTAGGGAACCAAGCAATTATCCCAGCCAATCCTGAATTTGTCCATCTCAGTCTCAGCTGTCCAGAGGGCAATCAGATGGGCCCACATGAAGCCCCACACTTTCCACCACACAGCGCAGTGAGAGCGCAGCTGGGCTTGTTTTCTTTGTTTGCCAACCAGTGACATGGAAAACTTTTGTTGCCTCAGAGTGCTTTTTTTTTTTTTTTTTTTTTTTTTNTTTTTTTTTTTTTTTTTTGTCGACTGATGTATTTGGTAACTTTGTCAGATGTGACTTGTCCACACTGCTCCCCAGAGACAGGATTTGGGAAAGGAGGGGGAGGAGGAGGCGACCGGGTGGAGCTGGCATCCAATCCTCTCCAATACCATCATCCCATTGTAGTGCAAAACAGAAAGGAAACAAAACCCTAGAGTGAAAGAGGAGCATCAAACGTCAGAGGAACTCATCTGCCATTCAGGTGGTGGGGAGAGATGGGACTTGGAGTTTTATTTTTGTAGGGTTTTTTAATTATTATTTTGGTTTTTTTGTTGGTTTTGTTTGCTTGGGTTTTTTAGAAAACTGGGGATTTTTTTGTTCCTTTTTACAGACCTTCATGACAAAGCATAAAAACACAGTTATATTTATATATCTATTTATATATTTCTTCATTTCGTCGGTTTGTTTGTAAATGTTGCTCCATCCTCCTGTCTGAGCTGATTGTGTGTCACAGAAACTGTGGGTGTATGTGTGAGGTTCCTCCCAACTCTGGCCTGCAAAGTCACCACCCGTGAGGTGCAGCCAACTCTGGGGGAATCCATGCTGGAAAGTGGGGATGAGGTGCACATAAAACCCCTTGTGGGGTGCAGATCGTTACTTGGTCCTTTCTTCATTGCCAGACGGGCCAGGTCTCTGTGCAGCCATCTCTGCTCTAGCCAGACTGTTCCCTCTGTCCTGGGAAACAGGGTGAGCATCACAGGTTACACACACTCAAGAGTCCACCACAGAAGAGTACATCTTTGGGGAACAGTGTTTCACGAGCGGCATTCTCCCGTTTCCCTGGCCCTTACCGCTCCCAGAAAGGGGTCCTGTAAGGCAATGGCTGCCAGCTGCATTGCTTCCCAGTCCCCCTGGAGTCCTGGAAGCTGAGAGGACCGTGCATGGCTGAGCTTTACGCAGGGGTGTTGAAGGGCTCCTGCAGGGGAAGCCGCTTGGCCGCCGGCTGTTCCTGGCGTGGGGGGAACGGCCGGGGCGGAGGGCAGGGGGAACGAGGGGGTCTCAAGTCTCATGTGGTGAGCGCTTGGTCCGGCGCCTTCGTGGCGAAGAGGAAGGAACTGGACTGTGGGGAGGAACGGAGAAGGTCTCTTCACCCTTCCCAGGGATGGAGGGAGGTGATCAGACAGGTACAATGTGGAGGCCTAAGCTGTCGCCCTGCAGTTTCATGTGGTTTCCATGGTAACTAGTGGCGGTCATAGGCAGCGGCAGCAGTGGGAGGTGCGGAGCCCCGGGATGTGGCACTATAATAATAAGGGGAACCTGAAAGTTAACACAGGAGAAGAATGGACTGGTTGAAAGGACAAACAGTAAACAAAAAAAACAAAACAAACAAAAAAAAAAAAACCAAAAAACCAAAACCAACAAACAAAAAAAAACCAAAACAAACAAACAAACAAAAAAACAAAAACGAAAACCAGAAACGATCAAACTAAGAAAAGAAATAAAGGACAACTGAAGACAAAAAGAAAGGTAGGTAGAAAGAAAGAAAAGAAAAAGAACGAAAAGAAGAACTTGGAGATTGAGCTTCTGATGGGATTAGGGAAAGGCAATCAGTGGAAGCCAACCGAGGGCTACACTTCTGTCGTTAGATGCTACTGTGGCCTCTGGATAGGATGTCCCTCAATGGAAAGGGGATCCTTTTGCATCCTTTGAGAATCAGTAAGTAGGCCCATGAGCATTTGTGCTGGTTTTGGCTGAGGTAGAATTAATAGTTTTCTTTACAGTTGCTGGTAAGGGGCTGTGTTTGGATTTGTGCTGGGCACAGGGTTGATAATACAGAGTTATTTTTTTATTGCTGAGCAGGGCTTACACAGAGCCGAGGGGTTTTTTTTGCTTCTCATGCTGCCACAGCAGTGAGGAGTCTGGGGGTGCATGGGAGGCTGGGAGGAGACACAGCCAGGAGACATGGCCTGAACTGGGCAAAGGGATGTTCCAGACCCGATACCATCATGGTCACTGTGTGAAGGCGGGGAAGGAAGGAGGAAGTGGAGACATTTGGAGGGCCCTGCTCTCCTGGAGATGGCTGAACACCTGCCTGCCCATGGGAAGCAGTGAATTAATTCCTTGTTTTGCTTTGTTTGTGTGTATGGCTTTTGTTTTCCCTATTAAACTGTCTTCATCTCAGCCCAGGAGTTTTCTATTTTTTCATCTTTCCAATTCTCTCCCTGATCCTCCTGGTGGGGGAATGAATGAGTGGCTGTATGGGGCTTGGCTAATGCCTGGAGCTAAACCACAACAAACACTGCAGCACAAATATGTCACACTTGATCCGTGCCACACCTGATCCTTAGCCACAAAGGAAGTGTCAGAGCCAGATCATCTGAGTGTACCTGACAAAGTGTAATGGGTCACTTTAAAACCAGGAGGGGAGAAATGAAACAAAATTACGGTGTTTTACTACTTGGGATTTGGGTCACATTTGGCATGAAAGCTTTTTAGATGGTTATCGAATGTGTGTTAAATAGTGATTGATTATTAAGGTCACATTTACTGAAGTTTAACAGCACTGGAATAAAATGTGCACCTATTCTCTAGTTGTTAAACTTCAGTAAATACATAGGTAATAATCACAACTGATTTATTTTACATATAATAAATCTCTTCTTATTCCCCTACGAAGAACTGTTGTATTAGAAGGTAAAGTCTTGTAGGAGTTTTCTCTCTCTAAAAAAAACCCTGACTATTTCTGAGCATATCAGTGAGTGAAGATGGATATATATCCCTGTAAGAGAACTCTACTGGATATTATAAGTCTTGTGATGCAGCCTGTCTACCACTCTAGACATCAGCCCAACTGGTCCAGTAGGAAAAAATTCTGTGGGATTTAAAGGTTTCCCAGGATTTTACTCTGGATTTAGCCTGGGAAAGGAGTGGAACCTTATCTGAATTTTTGACCAGCCCTTTAAAGTATGCTGGTTGTGGCCTGAGAATAGCAAAATCTAAATTTAACTTTTGATACAATATGGAATAAATTGTGGATGCAGCCCATGCAGAAGCCAGAGCTGGAGTTCTGAACTGTCTCACGAAAGAGGAATCGGCTTCAGAACTGATACAAAACATGCATGAGATATACACCCATTTCAAACTGCACTGGAGAGTGAGCAAAAAGGCCTGTCACCTCCCCAGATACATGAAAACCCTCTTCAGAAACAAACAAACAAAGAAAACCAAAGAAAAGCAAACAAAGAGACAAACAGAAGGAGCGCGAGGCTGGGGGTGTGCTGTGCGAAAGAGGTACTCACTTAGTAATGCAGGGTTGCTGAACCGCCAGGCCTCGTTGTAGGTCGTGTACTGAGGGTGGCTGTAGGGGTTCCCTGAGAACTCGCTCCCTGCAAGAAACCAAGGAAGGTGTGAAACACAGTTAGGAATAAAGATTTACGTCTGCTATCCCCTCAGACCAGTGTTCATGCTGAATCCGTTTGCCAGCAGGAAAACTGGTCTGTGTAGCTTCCTTGTCTAGCTGGAACTCTTCCCCTCAAGTCACTGAAGTGCCTGTTCAGTGCAAAGTTGCTTACCCATACCATTAAGCATCACAAGACAGACTTCTTCACAATCAAGAAATCAGTTCAAATTCAATAATACAAATAAGTTATTAAAGTGGGTTTTTTTGTTTCCTTTTTTTTAATTGCCTTCTGTCTTCCAGTTCTCAAGCTGCAGTAGCCCTGCATTTGCAAGCTTTTATGTACTTAATTATCAGATTCCTTATTAACAACATCAAAAGTTCTCCAGTAATGTCAAGACAGCAAGAATGGAAGGTTGATGGGACAAGTTCCCAAGAAACTCTTTGGAACTAGCAGTGCTAGATGGCAATATGTATGGCTAAGGTTTTTTTGTTAGGGTACTGAGGTTGATGGCATATTTGTGGAGAAGAGTATCATTCATTTTTGGAATGTTCTGAGTTGGCTGTGCTTAAATATAAAACAAAGGGGAAAACACATGAATCACTTTCTTACTCTAGATGATTGTATTAGTCAGAAAAATGATTCATACATTATTAACCTCTCTTTTATGCTTAGTTAGCAAGTTATAGAGAAAACTTGCTGCATTTTAGCTCTGGAAAATATTTTTCTAATGATTAGCACTTTAGGTACTGTGCTGAATCTGAAAGACAAGTTGTGCTCCTGTTTCCCTTTTTATATTAGGGAAATGGGCCCAAACCAAAATATTTCCAAGCTCTGTGATCTAGTAAGACTTTGAACCGAGATCTTAAAGGGTCAGAGTCTTCTAAAGCATTCAGTTTTATTGTGTAGAAGGAGCTGGGTCTCCCTGTTTCTTAGAAGGCTGTGCAGGGTATATGGTAACTGGAGGGGTATGGTGCTGCATTCAAAAGAAACAAATCTCCCCAAACTTAACCATGGAACTTTATTATGGAAAATCATGGCATGATCAGATCATAAGCTCAATTTAATGTAGTAACAACAGACTGTGGACAATCAATGCCATCTGAAAGGCCTTATGTGCTTAAATGGCAGTGGAAGAATAGTGTGGGTATTAGCTTCTGGTCTGCCCGAAGGCAGAGGTGGAATTGTTACAGCAGAAGTGTTTGGAAAGCAAAGCAGTTCCTGCTAGATACCATGGAACAGGAAAATAAGGTAATGCAAGATGGGATGGATGCCTGTGATACAATTACCAAAGAATGTCAATGAATTGTGGTATAATCTTTGCAAATCTCCTCTCACTGGAGTGTTAAAGCCAAAACCACAGATTCTCAGATGGTGGAAACGAAGTCTGTTCGAGTTAGGGGATTTGTACTGCTTTAAACTTGAGGAAAACCTTTTCAGCAAGGTTTTTAGAGGTACTCTTGGTAATAACCAAAATAGTCAGTGCAAAAATGAGTATGAATCAAACCAAATCATCATTCAAAGGTATTTTAGTCACAGTAGCTTTTAGTTTGGCATAAAACCTCATTTTGTGTACGAAATCTTGCTAGCTACTCTTTTAATGATAACAACTCAGCCTAATTCCATATCTAGAAACATCCTGCATGGAAAGTCTGCCAAGTAGCTGGGAAGGAATGGGTGAAACCTGCAAAGATGACCATGCAATGCACAGTCCAGATTTTTCTCCACTGAATTGACTTATCTGTGGAATGTACTGGAATGACTTTGCTTACCAAAGAAGGAGAAAAAAACAAAAAAACTATCCTCATGAGAATTTCTGCTCTTGAAGTGCTTCATATGACATAACTTCGCTGTATGAAGAGAAATTGTTCTGATATTTCGAGACTTTTCTCTCACTCCCTGCTGGGTTGACAGCCTAAATTGTTTCCAGTGCTGCTAAAGCACGGGTTAAGCACGGGAGAAAGAGCCACAGCTATGGAGCGTGGGGAGGAGGGAGGGCAGCCACTGGAAACAGTGTTTATTGACGAGGAGTGAAAGCATGCATGCAGCAGGATAATGAGCTTTTGAGCTCAACTGTGACCAAGAGGAACTGAGCTATCGCCTTCCCCGATCACTAATGAAACAAGTGTAATTTCCTCATCAACATTGGATTCTGTTTAACGACTCCCTGCCGCTGCCGTCCCCAGCCTCTGCAGTCCCCGCGCTGCTCTGTGTAAACTTCAGTTCCTTCCCTGGATGCTCACTTCACTAAAACACTCGGCAGAAACTTGACGTCCTTTCTGGGAAAGAGGAAGAATTGACGCAGGGATCAAAGGCATTCTGTTACTTTTGTAGGAAACTTCTCTCAGGTACGTAGGTTTAGCGTAGCCCAAGACCTGGTTCATCTTTGGGTGACTAACCCCTGCTTTTCCAAGTGTGTGCTCAGGACCACTGGCTTTTGTACAGGTTTACAGCCCGGGACCTGAGGTTACAGGAAGGGCAAATGCAGGAATATGTATCTTGTCACGTCCTCCGCATAAACCACAGAGACATTTGCATTTGCTGGCCATGTTGCATGAATGCAGTGCTACAGGAGACAAGCTTTTCTCTAGACCATGTGAGTAGAAGTCTAGTGAAAGGCTGTCGTGGGTAGAACACAGCAGCTTGGATTAGCACTGGTTAAACAATCTTCTCAGAAACGGTTTTCCACTGGAAAATGCCGTCTCATTGAAATGGAAATGTTTTGCTCAAGCTTGTCAGGTTCAATAGAGTTTGGGAAAGAAAAGTTCTGAAGTTATTGCAAATTGAAACAAAGTATTATATTTCAACTTTCTTGTTTTGTTTCATTTTGCCTTTCTCATTTCATTTAATTTCCTTTCAATTCTTTCATTATTTTAATATGTCTGACATCTAGAACATGTTGATGTTATTGAAATGTTTCAAACGGAACCGTTGCAAGGTTCTGACTCTTCATACCAATGCAAGATGAAAACAAATATCAAGGAATCAGAATTCTGAATAGGTCAGAAACCTGGGTTCTAAACAGTTGTGTGTTTAGCTCTGCACCTTTGTTTAGAGAAGACAGTGCCTCTTTCCCAGGTTTTCTCACATCTGAACAATAGATGCGTTTGCATGTTAGTACATTTCTTAAAGATATTTCCTGAGTAGTCATCTTGCTGGCTTCTTGTTCCCATTGTAGTTAAAGCACTGGCCCCTGAACTTCCTTGGCCCAAGGGCACATAACAAACCATTGGCACTATTGTATTTGATTGTTCAAACTGGACTCCTAACAGAGGTTGCAAGTCAACACAGAGGATTGATCTCAGGAGACCTATATTCTGTGCAATCTGTGCTCAGGGCTTTGCTGACACTATTTCTCAGTATCTGTATTTAAATCTTAATGGTTTAGTCCTCTAATACAGAAACTATGGGGCATGAAGTGAGCCTAGCAGGTGGCAGATTCCAAACAAATAAGGGATATAGTTTTAATGAAATATGTAGTTTAGCTATAGAACTTATTGGAAGATGTTTCTATGCATATTAAAGGCTTATGTGGGTTCAGGAGACATTTTTTGCATTTGTAGAGGGAAAACATATCAAGGGTTTAATATTAAATGTAAAGATACTAAGTCTGGCTTACAAAGTCTCTTAGCTGCAATGTGGAGACTGGGAGATCTTTCAAGAAAGTACCAATACATGCTTGCTCTACTCTTATAGCCATCCTATTTCCCCTCTTGCCCCCTGATGCAAAGTAGTGGCTGCAGAGATCTGCAGAGTGACCCATTAAAGCAAAGTCTTCTGTTTCTTCCCAGGAAGCCTCTTTATCTCCATCTTGTTGGCTTCAGTCACACTAGAAAACAGGAAGAAAAGGGCTTCCTGGCTGGGTCTGACCAGTGGGGTATGACTGAAACAGCCAGAACCTGGTGCTCTGTTGAAAGATGCAGTAACTACTGCAGGGTGCTCAAGTAGGCCACTTGAAAAACTCCCTCTGATTGAATGTTGACATCAGATTTAATGTGAAGCTATCCATTTGACCAGAATATATTTTTTTTAAACTCTTGAGGATAACTTAACTTTTTTTTCCCCTGTATAATTCTGTTCCTTTTCTTTTGGGAAATATTTCTGGGTTTTTTTGGGACCTTACTGCCTTATATGCAGCCTCCACATCAAGGACCTGAAATGCCCTATTCTTGGATAAGTGATCCCTGATACTAGTGGTCTTAGCATTTTTGTCCCAGTTTAGAAGTCAGTATCATCCTTGTCATGAGGACATAGCCATCACTGAACAGTTCCTACTCAAAGAGCCAGCTATTTTGACATTATTAATAATTTCTATATGCTGTGACCTCCTTAAGTTTTGACCATAAATGATCTAAATATTTTCAACTGAATGTACCTACTGTTACTGGGGAGAGTTGTGTAGGGGGTGTTAATTGGTTTTATATTATCTTAGTGCTTGTCTGATTCTGGAGCCAAACCAACTCCCTGAATACTTTAGTGCAGGACATGCCCTTAAAATCGCTACTGGAACAGGCTGCCCAGAGTAGCCAGAGTAGTTATGGATATCCAGTCCACAACCTGGATTTACTCTGTGAAAGTGTTCAAGGTCAGGCTGGATGAGACTTTGCACAAGATGTCCACTCATGACAGGATGGTTGGAATTAGGTGACCTTTAACCCAGGCCATTTTATGATTTGTCATTTAAAGAAGTTAAGACTTTGACCTGAAAACATTTCCTAACAGTTACCTTTTCACTATTCTTGCTGAAGTTAATGTTCATTTAGCTGGCTCTTCCGAGATCTGGATGAGGGTTAAGTTAGGCTTTCCACTCATAAGCCCTGGCAAATCATATGGTAGTAATTTAAGAGCTTTCTGTCCTCAACTTTTTGCTGTTTCAGTTCTGGACTTATCTCTTCAGAAGCAGAGGTTGCAGAATGGGCTGTGTACATGCCCCTTAATCATTACTACTCACAACCATGGGCCATAGAAAGCAGAAATCAGTGGCAGATGAGTTCTGAGCTACCACATCTGAGAAAAGAAAATCCTGCCTCTTCATTTCTCTACTGGGGACAACTGTCATCAGAGGAGGGTGGGTAATAGAGCCTGAGGTAATAAACTCCTCAATTGTCCTAGAGTAAATGGTCCTCTCTTCTTCTGAAAGGGAGGCAGAATCCATACGCTGAGATTAGGTATTTCCCCAAAGCATTGGGTATCAAAGAAGAGTTGTCTTTGGATGTAGGATTAGGTTGATAGTTTATTGGATTGGAGGGACTATTTTACAAACAGGAGGTGGTTAAGTAGTTGGCTGTTAAGAGTGAATAGTTAGTTTATTGTGAAATGCTGTTAATAATTTCTGAGTTCTTAGTAAGTTTAGGCTATATAGATAGTAGGTCTTCAGATATTAAATTACCCTTGATAATTTTCAGCTTGATACCATGGCTTTAGACAAAAAGTGAGTGGTCACCCTTAGTTAGTGGATAGGTGAGTATCTTGAGCCATGAGCAGTACATAATAATCTGCATGGGTCATTGGAAAATAATTACATTAGTTAATGAATACTAGGGTTAATTAATTACCAATTAATTGCCACAGGTTATAGCTAGCTAGCTGCCCATAGCGGCAGTGAATCAGTTACTAGGGGGAAAGAGATAAATTACCAAAAGGGTTGTTAGCTACATTGGTTATAGGCACCTGATGGTTTCTTCATGAAAAGAATAGCTCTGCATGTCAGCAAAGCAATAGCCAGGCCAGCTGTGAAAGCTCTCACAGTGCTGGTAACTGTTCAGTGCACCATTACTGAGGGCTGGCAGCTGACTTACCAGGAACCATTCCTGCAAGAGTTGATGTTGGGTAGCTGCCTTGTCCAGTTGGGGGAACATGGGGTGGGTAGCCAGGCAAGGTGGTGCTTGCCATATCACGACCTGGAAAGGGAGAGAATCAAGACAGGTGATCAATACAGATAAGATCCTTCAATATGGATTTGGTATTACCTCTTGTCCCAGTGTTACATGACTTGATAGGCAACTACTGCACTTCTCTTACATGAGTTCTGTCCACCCACTAAAAATTCTGGGTGAAGATTGGGGTACTTTTGATCTCACTCTGTAAGGATGGATGTTAAAACTTAGCTGTGATGAGGCTCAAAATAATTTGGTTTGTGTCACTGTAGATTTTGGATCTATTTTACTAAATCAAAATGGCCCTGATCTGCACAGAGAATGGCAGCATATTCATTGCCAGAGTAGCTGAGGTCCTGTCTATATGCAGTGGATGCAGTTCCAAAAATGTGGTGATGTTGCTTTAGGGCATGATCAATGTGCAAGGCACTGGGAAGTGTTCCAAGAGTTTTCTGTGCCTGTCTCTCTTCCCACTTTTGCCATTCACCTGCTGATGGTTTGGGGCAAGTTGCTTTACTTCTCTGTGCTTCTTTTTATGCTGCAAACTCTTTGGTGCAAGGGCACACTTTTACTACATTTGCACAGTGCTTAGCATGAGACCAGCACTGGTTGGAGTCCTTCCAGGTGGTGGTGTACTATATATAATAGGATAATGAAAATCAGTTTGAGTCTCACTTCATTTTTATCACAGGTACAAGTTTTTGTTTATAATACTTTAGGTTGTGACTTCTTTTCACCACCAAAGAAGTAGAGAGAGGTGTGTACAGGGTGTATGATTTTAGTTTATATTTCCTCTCTTAGGAAGTGCAGCTGGGGGTTTCTTGGTTGATGCCAGAGGCATTTCCTCATTTGGACTGGTTAGCCTGAAAATGGGCCAGCCAGAAGGGCATTTGCTGTTAGTGCTTATTGCATTTAAATGAACTAAAATAATCTCAGAAGCTGCTGGGAGTTTCAAGCCAAAGCAAAACAAAACAAACAAAGAAAAACAAAACAAAACAAAAAGCTAAATAAATTAAGATAATCTTTCCTCCACAGCTGCTGAGAGATTTACAGCTCAACCTCCAACACTGCCTACTGAGATGTTAGCCTGTTCCAGGCATGGAAAGCCTTTCACATTCCCTAGGTGAACGGTAGCTCACCAAGAAGTTTGTGCTATTTGTTGTTCTTTTGTTAAATTTTGTCTCTCCTGTCTGTTCTAACTGGAGGGCTAGAGTCTGATTTGCCTTTAGGAGTGACAGGTTAAGCATAGCCCATTAACACCACTGGAGTCACAGGAACCATGCTGGGATATGCCAATGAAAGAAGAAGAAGAAGCATTGGTTTAGCTCTACTACCAGCAGAATGATAACTGATAAAAGCAGGCCCTGGAACAAGCATGAACCTTGGCTGGGGAATCAGAAATAATTAACAGTTACAAGGCAAAGCAAAAACTAATAAGCATGGAACATTAACCTGAAGGGAGGAAGTTTCTCTGGGATGAGGTAGGCTAAACCAGTGTCATTGCTTTCACAGGTCTTGAGTAAAGATTACTGAGGTGATTTACTCCAGAAAACAGAAATGCAAGTTCATTCTTTCTCCCTGAAGAGGTTCCTGATCAGTGGCTGATGTTCCTAGCTTATGTCCTCTTAGACAACAGCTGAGCCATTTTACAGACACTCCCCAATACTGATAAAAATAAACACATAACGGGTTAGGGATTAATATTCTACACTCTTTTAGTCTTATCACCATAATTCCTTGAGTTGTAGCTGTATGTTAAATTATATGAATAACACCTAGTAGATATAGTTTTTTTTTCTCACTTTGGTTTAAGTCAAGGAATTTTTATGCTTAAAATTCTTGTTCTTTTAGTTTCATTTATGGACTAGCCTGAGAAATAACAAATGATGAATGAGAAAACAGTGTCACTGAAAAGTTAGAGATAACATTATGTAGCTGCAGGCAAAATTAATTCATTTTGACACTTTCATTCAGGTGGGATCACATATACACTCACTCTGCTACTTGATGTGTGCACATATGCCCCTGTGTTTTTATTCAGACATGAGCGCACAGAGGTTGATGTTCAAAGCCGAGGATGGGAATTTTATTGGGAAGTGATCATCTGTCAAAATCCCAGTCTTGAAAAAGAAGATAACAAACAAGTACTGTATCAATAACACCAGTAAGAGTCTACAGAGGAACTCAAAATTCTGGTACATACAAACAGGCCTCTTCCATAACCTCTCATTACAAGCAGGTGGACAGGATTATTAAATTCTTGTACTGCAGGGCTATGGCAAAGCTAGCTCATAACATGCTTCTAACTGCAGCCATTCTTCCTCCTGCAAGAAGAACCTCCTGAGTGAGGAACAGCACCTGAACACTGTGACGTTGTTTGTGCTTGTGAGCACTTTGTCCCGTGTCTAATTCCCTATTAGAGTCCTAAGGCACGTGCCTCTGGAGAAGCAGTGTCTTCTAGGCTAGAAGATGGTCATATAGAACAATATTCCCAGAAATCTGTACTGTTGGAGAGAGCCAGGAGACTTCTTGGCTTAGGAAGTGTCCAGAACTCAGGGCTTTTTACTGGCTGAAGTAAAGTAGGACCAAGACAGTCTTATGAACACAAGTCTTCTCTGCTCTTATTTGCTGTTTTCCTACATGGAGGGTTAGAAATGGAAATCTCACACGTTAAGACAAAGGAAGGATATTAAGTCAAAAGAGAAAAACAATATAGGAACATGAAGGAGGCAGAGGTAAGATATGTTTCTTGAGTATTAGGAGCTGTGGTCTGCACTAAGACTTCTCTGTTCTGAAAAAGCCCAGATTACATCCTTTGAAAAATGGTCAGTGGTCACCTAAGATGATACCCAGTATTTCACCCAAGTCACCACTGAGATTCTGCAGCAATGTTGCTTCTGCCACCTTGCTCAGGTGTTTCCTTAGTACCTACCTGAAACTTGACATTCCTCCTCATCTTTCCCTCCTGCCTGCTGCACATAAATGCTGCCATCTTCTGCAACCTATTTCTTCACTTCTGCTCTTCCCTTAAAGGCCACCTACCTCAGCTCTGTATTCCTTTGGCTGTGAAACATAGTCTCTCACACATCCTTCCTGCTCTTGACATTCAGACAGGATGCTGGGTTTCTTAACTGCTTGGTCTGCTGTGTGAAGGCACCAGCTCACATTGACATTCCCACAGCAGGTGACTCAAATACTGCTCACTGCACAGCTATGGCAGTGCTCGCCAACTGCCCGTGTCTGTCTGACTCAGTAGCTGCAAACCGTGCTGAACAACACAGACAGGCCTAGAGCTGGCTGGATCTTCACACTGCTGACATCTACCTTAGGCTAGCACACTGTGCCTGCAGTACTCAGGGACATGATGGCGACTGGGGCAACACAGGATTTTGCTGTGTGCACGTTTCTGTACTAAGTCCCAAACCCAATCCAACTGGAACACCCGGTCACTTCTAGGTTGTTACAGCTTCTTTTCCCATTTTATTCTAAAAAATTAAGGATGGGCATAAAAACGTTTTGGTTCTTCATGGAGCTGAGAACATATGCTGCAGATGCAGACCTGGAGCGTGGTTGCTCTGGTTCCCACTTGCACTCAAAGAGCTTGCAGCATTTACTGGCCTCCCCATCAGACGAAACTGAACCCCTTGCCTACAGCATCCCCACTGAGTTTGTGGCCAAAGCCGGTTACCTGCTATCAGAGGCTGGCTGCTGGACTGCCCAAAGTGGGCACCATGATGAAGGAAGGCACTGTAGCAAGGCGTGGACGCATCGTCTGAAAGGGCCATGTGGAAGGGCTGAAGATCAGCCTGCCCAGAGCCGACCGGCGTGGTGGGGGTGAAAGGGGTGAGAGAGGCTCCATGAGGCTCTTGCTTTATACTGAGGGGAGAGGAGAGGTTTTCTGTGGTAGGGTAAGGGATGGACACAGACAGACAAAGGGAACAGGGGAAGGAAGAGGAGGGTGGGGAAGGGAGGAGAGGAAGAACAAAATGGGTAAATGAAAATGGAGTGGTTAAAATCTACAGGGAAATTAATTTTAAAACAAAAATAAAAATAAAAAGGCTAGGAGTAGATCAGAGGAGCCAGTGCTGAGACAACAGCAATAAATGTGCCTGGGGGCTAGGCTCAGACTGCAGGAATGCCTCTGCGGGCAGCAGGAGATGAGGGGAATGGAGTGCAGTGGCAGAGGGGAGGAATGGGAGGCAAGAAGAGGAGAGGTGAGGGAGGGAACATGCAGGAGAGGGAGGGCAGGAACAAGCATAGGACTGGGAAGAAGAATGCTCTGAAGCTTTTGTGCTCCCTTTCCTGCTACTTTTTCTTGCTGGCCAAGGGCATGTGAAGATACTACATTTACACAGTTTGGCCCAAAGAATTGCACCACTTTTTCTCTTCAAACCCAAGGTAACCTTCCTCGGGGGTCTTGCTATAACCATCTTTTAAACACATTGCTGGGTGTAATGGCCAACACTTCCCAAGCCAAATTTCATAAAAGCTTGACAAAAAAATGGTATAGCTGGAGTTTGAGGTTAAAATGCAAATGGGACTGTGCAATTGATAGGTGGATAAATAAATGGCTGGGTGAACCAATTGATCTTGTTCACAGTGGCACATTTTGGAGATTTAACCATGAAGGCAGTGAGGGCTGACTCTGATTATTCCCAGAGTGTAGTCTTGCCAGATAGACACCTTGACAGAGAGACATAATGGAAGAGAAGAAATGTGGGGGACTTACAAAAGGTCTAATTTACATTGTTGTTTGCATTGTGCCTCCATTTCTGATGTGCAGATTTTCATGGGCACAAGAGATTCAGCTTTGCAACTGGTCCTAACTTGGCTGCCGAGTAGGATGTTTGGGAATTGCAGAACCCTGTGACCTAAAGCATGGGTACTCCAGAACACCCACTGCTGTTGGGTCAGCAGTAATAGAGTCCTGTCTTTGGACACCTGAAAGCAAAGCCTGGGTGATGTGATCAGATCCAATCCAAATTATCTAGCAAACCATCCTTCCTCAGGTAAACAAATTCAAGCCAATAAATGAAAGCCATCTCTCTGCTGTGATGGCAACTATTGCCAATGGCCTATGAAATAAGTTAGTTCTGGTGGTTTTGATTTATACAGAGAAATAGAAATGTGGCATATAATTAGATCATAAATCTGACTTCATTAATGTAGAACTGGCTTAATTAACTTTAGGCATTTGTTGCGAGGCTGTAATGCTCACCTAGACAATAAAGGGCTGGGCAATTTCTCTCTGTGAATGCTGTTTTTCCTGAGATATTTGATTCCTAAAGATTTGCTACCTGGCAAAAATGATAGTTTGCCATCTGTGTTCTCCTCCAAGTACTTTTAACATGGGTGCCCAGCAAAGGTCTGTCATCACCAAGACTTCTTTGCAGCAAAGACATATGCTCATGTTTCAATTAATTGGGAAGATCAGTCCTGGCCAAAAGGGATGCACTTCTTTATTTAGTTTGCTAAGTGAAGCCAATGGTATGGTAAGTGAGGATTGTATTTTCTTTTCCCTTTTTGCTATGAAGCTATGGTTGGCAAGGACCTTTTGTGGAGGATATAGGGAATGGAAGTTGGAGTATCTGGATTTTTACAGTTAATTAAAGTCCCCAGAGCAGGCAGCACATCAGCACCCAGCTTCTGCTTTTTATAACCATACACTGTCCTACTATCCTGCTAGTGAGCCTTCATGTGCCAGAGCCAGTCTCTGTAGATCAAGAACCACCCCAAGCTATTTTTCTCCTGTGTCCTCTGTCATCAGATAGCATAGAATGCACAGATTTTCTTTCAGACCAAACAGGCAGAGTCACCACCAGCATTCTGGGAGCGCTTGAAGAGTTTATCCAAATAACATTGATACAAGATAATTTGGATGAATAGACCTATCTGCAGGAAGAGGGCCAAAATCTCACTGGGTTTTCACAGGCTGCAAGTGAAGTGATATTTTTCAAGGAAGCCATTTGACAGTGATATGTAAATAAACTAGGGACACTTTGGTCCCAGGCATTTTCTATATTCCTTTTTCAGCTCCCTTTATTGTACAAGAGACAGCAGGTATGGGGAGCTGCCGAAGAGGAAAGGGCAGAGAATAAGGTGGACATGGAAGCATGGGTGGGCAGAAGCAAGAGGTGCTATGGACAGGGGTTAATCCTGTTTGCACAGCCCCCAGGCACGCTGAGTTTCCTAGTCCTTCCCCCTGCTTTATTTTTCTTTTAAAGCATGGAATTTTCAGCTATAATCCCTCCTAAACCACAGCATTTTTCAGGCGCTCTGTGTAAGTGAAACCATAATCTCTGGTAAAACAGACCGCTTAAGCTGCTGTAGCATTAGGCCAATCTGATCCAGCCCCTGGATTTCCGCTCTGCCCAGCCACCACAGAGAGGATTTCAGCCTGAAAGACTGTGTAAAGCCCTTGCAATGGGAACAACAGTGCTAGGCCTTGCCTTGCAAAGCTGGGAAGGGTTAAGGGACCAGGAGCTATTTGTCCCGATGCTGTGAGGCTGTTAAAAACCCTGTCAGACTCTCAGTGGAGATGAGCCCAGCCCTCTCTTGAACACATCAAGGCTTATGAAGAAGAATTCCTTGCACCTTCCAGAGGCATCGCCACTTACTCAGTGTGTGGGCGGATAAAGAAGTCAACACTAACATGGCAAAGAGACTTGAACACAATAATGCTAAACACTCTTCTCTCTAAGAATAGTGGAAAGGAGGCGAGGATAAGGTCAGACAGCAAATGATTGCACAACCAAAACTCAGACTTTTATGTGTCTATTTATCTGTCTGTCTATCTATCCCTTTACACTCTGCAACTGCACAGACATAATTTATATCCCATGTATCTTTACTGATGGATGGTATTTACAGTTTTTTTACTTCTTTGTTGTCCAACTCTCCACTGACTAAAAGCACCTAAATTCTGTCTCTGGTATAACTCCTGCCACAGCCATGGTGGAATAATTGCCCCAGCTGTGAATTATAGCTCCAAAGCATGTCACTGTATACAAAATCTATCTATCTATCTATCTATCTATCTATCTATCTATCTATCTATCTATCTATCTATCTATCTATCTAATCTCATCTCTCCATCTGTGAATGGCACAGTCCCATTTTTCATTTTAACCACCTCAAACTTCAGATGCATTTTTTATGGTTTCAATATTGATAATTCTCTAATTTTTTCATATTTGTGATGGAGAATTTGCCCCTCCTATCCCAAGTTCCACTACTGCCAGCAAGCTGTGGAGCAGTGCCATTTTGGCTTGTCTGTTTTGTTGGGAGTGTTTCTCAGTAAGGCTCCTTCATTGAATGCCAAGGTATATCTTGCTCCTAAGGTTGGAATACCAACCTGTAATCAAATGGGAGGGGAGTGGAATGAGTTTGCAACCCCTTTCCAAAGCAAGAGAGATCTATTCCTGCCCCAGTCTCCTTTTTTCTTCTAAAAGGCAAGCAGTATCCTCATTGTGGCCAAAAAAATATTGCCCACTGTCATGGTGGAGGCAACTTGAGAGTCAGCAGGGTGGGGATATAGCTGGAAACATAGCAGTGGAAAACACTTTGTGAGTCATCTACTTCTGTCTTTCTGACTTACAGTTGTTTTTCTTCCATTCTAACCCTCTCCTCTGTTATTTTGGCAGAGAGCAAGAAATGGTGATGTCTGGCCTAAATTCCTAGTGCGAATGATGGGATTTTGGCCAGAGTGAGAGGAAGATTCACAGCTTTGGGTTGCTATGCAGACTTATCTCAGCTTTTATCATGTTGTCTCCTGCTGAAGGGAAGGTAGGTGGGGGGCTGTTTGTTGCAGGACTAGATAAGCTGCTGGTTTTTTCATTGCTGGCTTCCTGGAGGATGAGGTATCTGCATCCAGCGCTCCTTTTCTTTATAGTACACAAAGAATACCAAGAGGGCGCATACATCCATGCATGAGGGATGGCTTTTACACACCCGCTCAACACTGCTTACCATCTTGACAATGTTTCCTGTCCTTTGTCTTTTCCTGAGGTCTCTATGAAATATTTGTATGACCCCAGTGCCCTACACTTTACGCCACATATCCTTACAGCATTGCATAGGAATTGCTCTTTTATCTATGAGGAACTGAGTTCAGAGAACAATACTCAAGTTCGTGTAGGAACCCTGTGCCAAAGCTGAATCTTATCTCAGGTGTTTTGAATTCTATCATTGTACCCACCTCTGAAACATCTTTTTATGTATTTATGTTCTCTATTCCTTAGAAAAGTTTCATTGTGGTAAACAGAATGGGACTGGTTCCTCAGAACTCACGGGCTGGTGAGTTTACACTATAGGCACTGGAGTTACATCACTTTCTCCCATGTGTGAATCTTGCCTCCAATTCCAAAAGCCTTACAAAAAACCAGACAGAACTCCCACGGCATATTGTTTGCTTTTGTTTACTGCTGTATCAGAAGAACCACTTTTTCTATTCTTAGTTTCCTAGGTTTTCTGTTGCGAGAGCATTTTGTAAATTGCACTGAAAATAAATACTGTCCTGGATTGGGTTTTTTTTCCCCTCTTCTCTGATCATAACAGAGACCTTTGCTAGAAGAACTTATAGGTGTGCCAA
The DNA here is from genome assembly GCA_013396955.1 of Regulus satrapa. Classification (NCBI taxonomy): domain Eukaryota; kingdom Metazoa; phylum Chordata; class Aves; order Passeriformes; family Regulidae; genus Regulus; species Regulus satrapa. The sequence continues at coordinate 199,764 of VWZN01013896.1, forward strand.
GATTACCCTGCTTCTCATTGTACCTTTCTTGTCTTCCTACTGACTGCAGAGTGAGCCTTCCATGTTCAGGTTTATTTTCTTTTTCTGCACACATTCATCCATGTTCTTAGCCCATTACATGTTTAAAGAAACAACCTTGTACTGCTTACCCCTAAGAGTCAAAGCTGTGGTGACATGACATCCCGTGTCAAATTTTGTAATCTATTTGCTATATTTTTGTCATTAAACTGAATGTTACAAATCTAGATTTTATGTCTGATCTGATCAACTGCTGCTTTCCAAGTAAACTGATCTGCTAATGTCTGTATGTTACCATGACAAGAAAAAAATTATACTCTTCATACAGAGTAAAACATGGAGCTTCCAGTAGACCTGTGATCTGGATTTACTCTTTGAATACTGAATTAATCACTTGAGAACTTCACTAAAGTCCATTTCATGAGGCTCTCAGTATGCTTGTTTAAAGATAGAGCTGAAGAAGGAAGATATGCTTTGAAGTCCTGGGTGGAGGGGAAAAAGATGTACATGCAACTTGTGCACTTGACAAACAGAGAAATTCAGTGGAGTTTATATTTATATTTCTTGAGTCCCAGCCTATTAGATTTGACAAGTTCTGCCTGTCTTGAAATGTAGCATGTGCTTATTCCTTGTTTTGTGACTTGAGTGCTACCTCTTAAACAAGATGCTTTTGAAATATATACTGGGCAATGCAATTATAACCTGTTAGTTTTTCATGCAGTTCTCATTATAGGTAACTCCAAGGTTTCATCATAATGGTATTTTACTGATCACAAAATAGAATAGATCTTCCTTGGTAGCTCACAGCAGTTGCAAACTTAAAAAGATGGGACAAAGATTACTCTAAGCTCTCAATTTCTATGAAAGACTGCACTGAGCAATTTTTGTTGTCCAAGAATTGGATCAGATTAAATCCAGTACAGCTGACAGACACCAAAAGTTATTCACATCTGCTTAACTCAGGTATAAAGCACAGTCTTTGCTACACCAGGCAGATGTCTACATCTTAAAATTTTTTATTAAAATCTCACTCATTGGATCCTTCATTTACCCTCAGAAGAAAAGACAAAATTCGAATTGTTGGAAAGACAGTATAAGACTATTATTTTCTCCGAAGAAGTCTCTTTTTGTCCAGCAGCAGAGAGTGTGGCAGCCTGCAATGCTGTCCCCTTGCTGAAGAAAATTGGACTGGGAATGCCAATTCACTGTTATTGTCATTATATGACATTATTTTTATTCACTGCTATTGTTCCCTTAAATGCCAATTTAAGGAAAACAAATATATTGTTTCTTTTGGGCCCATCCATTTCTGTGCTCTTCAGTTGAATATGCCTTTAAAGCCCACCAGCTGCTTTCTTCAGCATCATAAAGTTACTGTCAGTGGCAATTCCACTGAATGCATATCAATAGATATCAGTAGTTTATGTGATTCCTTCCCCTCCACTGCCATTGCTGTCTGTTTCAGGGATCACGCATCTGACCATCTATCACTCTCAGCCATTTGGTCCCAGTGAAGGAGTAGTAACACCTTTTGCTTTTACAAATTCCTTGACTAGATAAGAAGATATTATCTCTTCTTAAGGAGGGGAAACAGTTGATTAAACTTCGAGGTCCTGTGGACTCCTGCTTTTGCAGTTTGCTAAACAGGTTTTTTAAAGTCAGATTAGTCAAGCCCTGGCCAGGGCTGTTGCTCACTGGTATCAGAGGCTCAAGTAGACTGGAGTAAGACAGAAGTTTTTCACCAGTACAAACAAGGAAAAGGGGAAGGAAATACTTCCCCTCTCACTGTAACATTATAAGTACAACTGAATGGTAATGGTCTGTTTTAGTCATGATTTAAAGCAGCAAGTTGGATCAACTTGCTTTACCTTTCCACTGTGAGGCTGTTTTCTACAAGCCTGAATATTCTGGGAGGTAACAAATATTTTGACGAATACAAAACTCACCCTAAACATAGATACTTCAGTTTTTGCCAAGTAGATGAACTGCATCATGTGTGCATTTATTTAAGCAATTATGTTGTTTAATATAATTTGTCTTCACATATTATTACATGGCAAAATGGTGAACGATGAGTCCATATTATTATTTTATTAGATTATTAAGTTTTTACTTGTTATCTGTGTCAAGTTTTATTTGGATGGAAATTAGAATTAAATTAAAAACAGTATTTGTAATTATTCATGCTAATTAAATAAAATGACCATAAGTTCTCTGACTTCCTAAGTATATTAGAACAGAAAAAGCAAGCTTTTCTAAGCAGGATTTGAATTTAAAAAATATTTCTTAACTGGGTGAAAGGATAGCTATAGGGAAGAATTTGGACTGGTTTAAGAACCTTCTTTTAAAACTAATAGATTTCATCCTTTCATACCAACTCTAATTCAGTTAATTTGAGGAAAACAAATGTTCCTGCTTTTTTAAACCCCAGTTTGTTTCTTTGTTTAAATGACCAGGTTGTTAAACTGAACAAAATTCTCTTCAGTTTGCTTGCTAATCTGAAATGAAAGAAATAGTATCTTTTCACCTTGCAGGAGATTTAAGTTCTCAAAGGATTGTTTACCATTTGAGAAAGTTTCTCTGTGTGTCTAGCTAGTGATTTCTCCATGATTAGCATCACAGCTTTCCTGAAAACATTCATAGAAATCAGATGCTCTTTGAGCACTATGTTTTTTATGTCTTTCAGGTATAGCAAGTATCCTTTTTTTGTCAGTAATTCCAACTTTTTTGTATACATTCATGTATGAATTTAAAAATATGAACTGAAAAAGTCAGATCCTATGCCAGAGAGGGGAGGTCTGGAGGAAAGTAAAATCCATGAACTTTTTGTTTTTGTGGTGCCTTTGTTCAGCATGTCAGGATTTCTCACTCCAGATGATATTTGTTGCTTTAGGGAAAAATTATTTCCCAGAGAGAAGGAAACATTTTTCATATAGGACATGATAGTTGTTTTGGTGGGTGGCGATGTGATGACTTTGAAAGTTCTCTACTGTTGTTAATATGTGCTAACTGTAGCAGAGAAGCACTCATAAACTTCCTCACAGGAAGAGAAGGGGACACATATTCCCATTTCAGTCACAGTAGAAGTTCCTGAAGTGATTTTTTTTTAATATTGTCTTTTACTTTTACTTTTTCTTTGTACAGTTCATGATTTGTAGTGGGCTCGCAAACAAGGTCTATTTAGTTAAAACTGCGGGGATTCAGCTAATGGAAATTTTTCTTCACCTTTGCCATCAATTTATGATCCATCCAGTAGGTAAATACTCCCCTTTAGTAGTCTGTTAACAAGCAAATTTCAAGCCATACATGAAAAGTCCATTGTGCTTGAGTACTGCCTCTCTGTTGGGTAACTCCTGGGCTAGATAACTGAGTTGGAAAGGGCTCTGTTCCCAAACTATTAATGTAAGTTCCCAGAGCTCAGAACCTGCTTTGAAGACATGTGGGGGGGTTTTTGGTTTTGGTTTTTTTGGGGTTTTTTGTTTTTTTGGTTTGGTTTGGTTTTTTATTGTATGGTTATTCTAATAGCTGTGACTTCTGGTGGTGCTTAAAGATGGACCTTAATCTTTGTTCTCTTTTTGATTCAAGGCTTCTGTGAACATCCTTGTGCTTTTAAAGTACTCCTATTGCTAGTGCCAAAATCTTGAGGTTCTTCTCCACTCAACTCTTGGCTGTTGAGTACCTACCTAGCTATTGAGTACCTTCCAAACTCAATCATCCACTGAAACGAGTGAATAAAAGAAAACAATTGAGATTTTCTGTGTTTACCTAGCCCTGTACAGATTTATACTCATCTACTTTGACTGTTTGCCTTCAATGGAAATGATTAAAGTAGAGCAACTCCGAACAACAGAATTCTTGTAAGAGTGTTCAACTGCACATACTTGCCTTATTGTAGTATGTTTGAGCTTGGATCTTTGCTTCTAGGAATTATGATTGGTGTCCAAAGAGATCATCCAAGAAACTGAGAGAGATCTACACCAAAGGCAAGATGTAGCTGGACTGTATGTGCAGAAAGTGGTGAGGTGGTGTTCTCAAGCAACTCTTAAGAGTTTTTTCTCTCTTCTTCACAAAGAAGTTGAAAATTCCTGCACTGTCTGTTCCCTATGAAGGATGGAAGGTTTGTTTGCTAGCCTAGTGTCCAGATAGTCCCTTAAGTGACAGCTCATTCATAGAAATTCCTTGCACATACTTAATAGAGAGAAATATAGATGATCTGTCTGCTCCATAGTAAAAAAAATGTTTTGTTTACTTGGTTTTGGAGATTTGAGTAATAAATGAGGCATCTAAGATGTGTTAGTAGAATAACTGTTTGAAAGGGAGCGTTTGATCGGCAGTACCAGGCAAGGCTGGGCTGTATGTAGCTGTGGTGCTAAGCTGTGTCTTTGAATAGATGCCCAGGACTTTGGGGAAGGCCTTCTGGCATGTTGAGGAGGTAGCTGCCTGTTTTGCAGCATTTCCAGCTCTTCAGTTCCAAGCAGCCCCCAGACAGATAAACGAACTTCGGCAACACTTAATCTCACTACATTTCAAGATCTTAGGTAGCTACGTCTTGTTGAGGTTTTGATGGCTTTTGGAGGGGTGTAGTCTCAGAATGGTGTGAGCTGAAAGAGCTTGCTGAGGATAGCTAGTCCTGACTCAGAGAGAAGGACTTTCTCTTAAGTCTTCAGAAAGGACAAGGATCTGGCATCAAACAGCTATGGTTTGCAAAGACCTAGCAATACTTTTTTCTATCTGGGAAGACTAAGCTGGGCAGACTCGCTTGTAGACTAAAGCTCTAAATCTCACATTGTGAAATGACTCCACACAGAATTTGTACCCTGAATGGGTAGATTTTTTTCACATTTGTTTCAGGTATCACCTGAATTCACAGGCTGCCCTTGGACAAAAGTATGAGGCATTTCAAGGATGTTAGCATAGCAGCAAAAGAGGTAGCCAGTAATTCAATACTCAGTATTATTCCAGTATCCCTTCCTGAGAGCAGGACCTGGGTGATAACAGAGGAATCTGCATGCCTCTTCCTTTATTTCCTAGCTGGGGTAGATCAGGAGGCAGTACTGAGTTCCTCACCTCTCTGGTCCTTCCTGAAAGCACTGCCCAGCCCCATAGCAAACATATCATGAATCATTCATCTTTAATAGATTATGCAAATTGAGAACATCAGATCAATGAAGATCAATACCTGCAACCATTTAATTGCCAGCAAAAACATTTTAAGAATGAGCATTATCTGAAGTCCTTTCTTGGGTAATGGCACCATTAATCCAAACATTGGATCCTGGCCTAAGTGTACAGGGAAAATTCTCCGCCCCTCTTCCCCTGATGCCTTTCAGGGTGTTGAGGGACTTTTTCTTCCCCTTTCATTTCCAGTTTCTGAGTTTCTCCATCATTACCACCAGTGAACGGCTCCCAGTGCTAATAGTTCTGCTTTTGTTACTCTGCACTGATTGAAATGTCGCATACAGATTGAGATGTTAGTGCTAAGTTGCCACCTGGGAATGTCAAGCTGGGTCTGAAATGAACTTTTCTCACTCTTGGATCCAGATGGATCAGATAGGGATGTTCTCAAGCTGAGCTGGGAGTGTGGCAGGGAGCAGAGTAGGGGTAGCACAGGGTGGGAGGGACATGAAAATTTCTTCTTCAGCCTATAGTCTCTTCTGTGAGACCAAATGTGTCTCCTGCTGTGCCCTTGTGAGTGTCATGTCCAAAGCCTGTATAGTGCTCTAGCCTTCAGGAAGCCTCCTCTCACATTAACAGGCTGGAATACACCATCTTCACTTAGGCAGAAAGACTAAAAAGAACTATTTTTATGGCCTCTTTGAATCTTAAATTCTGATTGTAGACACTTCCCCTTTCCATTTAGCTGTGGGGATTTGCCTTGCTCTCCTACTGGCTTTGTCCCTCAAAGAGAAGATTGTAAGAAATGTGGATCTACTAAACAGTAGATGAGCACCTGCTGAGTTTTGCAAATACAAAGAAATGTAGAACACTTTTGACACAGCTAAGTTGTTTTTTTGTTTTTTTTTTTTTTCTTTTTTTCCCGATTGACTGAGAAACTGCATGGCTACAAGAATTCTGAATCAAGACTGATAGGTGTAAAAGCCGTGAAAAAGGTGCAGGATGTTATGCTTTTATACACTTCTTGAATAATATAGTTCATCTCCCACATTCTCCACAAGATTTTGCAGACCTCACACTGGATATCCTGTGTTTGAGTTAATTGTTACTAATCCTGCCCGGTCCCAAAGTTCTTGGTAGCCAAAAGTTGCATGCAACAATATGCCTTTGCTCAGTGTTTGCTGAACAAGCAATGACTGCTTGCCTCAGGGGTGCTTTGACATCAGGGGCCATTAGCTGGGGCTTTTGCAAGAAAATATTGAGATACAAACACCAGTGCTCTTGATTCTGCACCATCAGAGGACAACTTTTTGTTCAAGGGGTGAGAAGGTTCCTCCCTTGATAATAGGACTTAGACCTCATTGTCATGAGTTATTTCTCAACTTCTGCCACAAGGTTTCTAGAGGGGCTACAAAAGTTGTCAAGAAGGGGGGATATACCAGACAGGGGCAAGCCACTTGAGCCTTGCAGCCATTTTAGCTACCCAGAAGGAGATGTGCAAGTAGCTGTGTGAACAGCCACCGATGGCAACCAGAGCCTCGAGAGGAAGGGCTGTGGCACCAGAATAGTTCCTTACAGCTCTAGAGACACGGGACAGGCAGTCTAACACCAGTATCAGGACAGTGTGGGAGTGACCCGTGGCCCTAGGCCAACCTGTGCCACTCAAGTTCTGCACGTGCCACGAGCAAAAAGGAAGTTTCAGTGAAGCATCTGCTACAGAGACTGCCTCTTATTTCTCTGCATCCCAATTTGACTGCTTTCATGTGCTTGCTGACAGTTTCTACTCTCCCAGACACACCTGAGTTTAATGTGCCCACACATGAGGAAAGGTGTGAATGAATTTATTTGCTGCCTTTGCTAAGAGAGTCATGGACCTAAGGAGGAATTTAGCAGTCGCAGTTCAGCAGATCTCAGTATTTAATTTGCAAATGCCCCTTCCAAGTGCCAGGGGTGAATAAAACTTAAACTATTATTTCTCCAAAAGCAAACCAAGTGGAGATCATGGGTAAGCCATGACCCTGCTGTTCTCAGATACAAAGGAAAAACAAAAAAATCACAGTGCACATTTGGACATACTTGTCCTCCACCCATATCCCAACCTTAAGCCCCATTTGGGCACACGATTTTGTGATTCACGTCTGGGTTTGCCTTTGAGTCACACCTGGACGCATCTAAGAGTACCCAAAACTGCCAACACTCTGAATTTCAAACTTCTATTGAACCCTTATGTTCTCTGCAATGTTTCTGTCTCTTTCCTTGTTTGCCACAGAGGGGTATCTTGCATTAGCAGAAAAAGCAGAAGCTAATGGTGATGAGGGAAATAAATAAAAAGCTTGGTTCTGCTGTTTGGTCAGGCAGCTTACCGGTCACCACAGGGTACGTCTGGGGTCCTGACACATTTGTCCCCAGGTCTGGGTTAGCAGAGGTGGATAGACTTGATTTGACTTCATCGAGACCAGGGGTCAGAGCTGGGAGGGAGTACTCATTACCCTGGGGAAGAGAGGAGAAAGACAGCTCGCTATTGATGCGATGGGAGAAGGGGAAGGGTGTACAGATGGGGGGGAGGAAGAGGAGAGATGCAAACCCCTGCACAGATGGAAGAGGAGGAGGAGGAAATGGAGAAAATAAAGTGACAAGAGGGTTGAGGNTGATGCTGTGAAGGGGAAGAGAGGTGAGGGATCTGACTTGTTATTTGTGGTATGGCTGAGCCTTTGCTCAGTGCTGTGGGGATGGGGATGGCTGTCTCTGCCAGCCCAGGGGAAAAGAAAGGGGAAATCCACATCCCCTCCTCTTGGCCGAGTGGAGGTGGGAGGTGTTTGCCCTGCTGACAAGGACAGCTGGGGCATAGGACTACAATGACACGACTAGGACAGGCAGGCTGTAGGAAGCAGCCAGTGTTGGCCCACTGTCGCCAGGGTCTCTGCCTGGGTCGCCTGCCTCCCCTTCGCTGTTACCTCTGTCCTAGCTTTTTAAAAACAAAGAAGCCTCATCCCCTGCCTCTGTCACTCTGTGCATTGGGGTATGAAATTGGGGAGGGGGGAGCCACATGGCTAACAGAAGGGTGGGAGGGGGAGAGCCATTGAATCTGAAAGGGTGTCCTGTCCGAAAGGCTCTGGTAATTGCCTTTTTATTGTGGCAGCCTCCAGACCAGACGCAGGAGCTGGAGAAACCAGGAAGGCTACAAAACAGCAGGAAAAGTTGCTCTGATTAATATTACGTTAAATTAAAACTGATTTTCTGCTCTTTCTCCTCCGTTTTTTTCCATGCACTACCCCAACCCCCTCCCCACATCTTCCCCTCCTCCAGCAGGTTCCACGCATGCTGCCCCCTCCCCGCCCCTGTCCCTGCTTGGCTAGGACTGCCTAGTCATTTCCAATTCCTTCTTGTATTGATCTTCCTGTAGAAATCAGTTTTGTAATTAGCTGCAAATTAGGCCTTCTACTGGGGGTGAGCCTGCCCCCTGATTTATCACCAGAGTAATTCGCTGTGATCGGAGAGAAATTAAAATGAACTCAATTAGGCTTTGGATTTGCTTTATGGGCCCTGCTCAGAGTTTCAGGGGGAAAAATGACTGTGCTGGTGCTTAATAGTCTAATGAAAGTAAATAAAGGTTATTCATTGTAATAAACCCAGGGACTCTGGGATGAAGGGAGTCCACAGCCAGCCTCTCCTTCTCTTCCTTTGTTGGTTTATGGCTTGGGGCGGTTTAAAAAGACTTTTGATTTTCATTTTATTAAGACAAACAGCTTTTGGGATAAAAGGCCGGGAGAGCGGGGGAGTAAAGAAAAGGTGGGCAGAGCTGCAGAAATGTGGAAAACTATGTTGGAGATGGGAGTCAAGTCTCAGCTTTGGGCCAGGAAGGAAAATGATCCATTAAAACCCAGCCCTGTGGCTCGCTGGTCACCAATGTGATCTCAGGGTGCAGGAGCTCCTGTGCAGTGCTGCCTGCCAGTGAACATGGATGGGAGCATAGGCACGTTCATGGCAAGAACAGGCTGGCATGCACACAGGAGTGTGGCAGAGGGAAAAGTGGTCATGGGGATGGAGGGAGAGCACGGCGTGCAGGTATACGGCAAGCTCAGGAGAGGAGGTAAAGCTTGTGTATCAAGCTTTACATATCCGAGGGTCAGCACAGTGATACAGTTACAACTAGACAGGGCTGTAAAAGGCCTGCACTATAACAGGTCAGTGTCAGAACAAGGGACGGAGATGGCGAGAGGATTTTGGTGAGGGAATCTTTCTGCCATCATCCTCTCAGTGCCTGTGGGCTCCCATTACCAGGCCAGGCCCTCACCTGCTCAGATTTGATGTGCTCTGATGTTTGAAAGACGTCAGGGTAAGAAGGACGCTCAAAAACTCGATCTAAAGCTTCCAGCTGCTGCTGGGTGAAAGTGTCGCCACGAAGGTGCTTCCGCAAACTGTCCACGCTGCTCTGGGAATCTCCGTTGGGAACTGAGCCCTCGGATACATCTGCAGGGCACAGACAGAGAAAACAGGGAGTTAGCACCACCCTGGCTTGGACTGGTAACGAGTGCAGGACAAGGACAGAGTGGGAAAGAGTGAGGCTCTGTGCCTCCACCCAGGTAGCTGTGCCACTCCTGAGGGAAGAGAAGGCTGCAGGCATCCAAGAGGAGCCCCCTCCTCTCTGATGGAGTGGCTAGGCTGCTCCAGTGGGTTCCGTGGGATTCTCCTGCCCAGGATGAGTGAGGCTGTGGAGAATGGTGCTTAGCTCAGAGATGAGTTTCGGTTCCACTGATTTTCAGTGTTAAAAATTGCCAAATCTCCACTGCTGAGCATAAAATGGGAGCAAAGCACAGCGATTAGCATCGCTAGAAGACCACTGGAGAGGCAGTTCACAGAAAGACAAGAGTGCTGAGGATGAGCTGTACTGGAGAGGACTGAGGGAGTCTCTGATGGGAAAAGGCTCCCTTACAGTTTGGAGGGGAGCCCGTCTCGGTTCCAGCTGTTGTAGCTCCCCGGTCCTATAAGCAGCTGTCACTGTTATGATTTCCTTTTTATCTGATCATATCCTAGATGAGTCTTTCATCCCACTTAGCTAACAGGGAAATCTGGTTTCTGACTCCATGTTTCACCAGAGACAAATCTCTCCCTGTGGGGCAACTGTCCCATCCAACATATGTTGGTTTCTGCTGCATTCACCTCTGTATAGCTTGTGATTTATCATGACCCGTACTTCTGTTATAAAACACCCTCCAAAATGAGATGAATCTTTGTCTCCCCCAGTCTTCCTTCTTAACCAAAAGGAATGATTGCATTACAAAACCTAGTCCTGCTCAGTGGGAATCAGCCTTCCTGGTATTTGTTCTTACTAGGAATATAGTTGCCCTCTGGTAGAAGCTTCCCTAGAAGTGGATCTTTGTCCCTCCAACAGCCCTCTGACACAGTCCAATCTCACAGCAGTACCTTCTGCCATGCTCCAGGGTGTCTCTATTTCTGTTGTGCCATCTCACATCTCTTACAGCCCACTCATACCCTCTGCTGTGAGTTCATTATAAATGTCCTGCCCCATCCAAAGTGAATTTTTTCCTGTGATAAACCATCTGATCACCATTTTGGGTTTGGTTTATTTTTTTCCCCTGTTATCCCCCAATTCAAATGAGGTGCATTTTTCTCTGTTATAACCCCTTTTTATCTCGAGTGAGTCTCCTGCTATTAGCATCTGTCTTATCCAAGGTGAGTCTGTTATAACCTCCTGTCCCAGCTGAAGTGAATCTTCCTCTGTCATAATTCCTCATCTCATCTGAGGCAAGTCTTCTCATTATAATCTCCTCCAACTGTGCTGAGTATCTTTCTGCTGTCACATCTCAGCCTAACTTTGGTGTGCCTGGTTATAATCCCGTTTCATCCATGCTGATATACCTCCATAGCCTCCATGCTGAATCCTTACCTACTGTGCTTCATCAGACACAAGTCTGACTGCTTTATTACTCTGATTAACCTAATATCAGGTTCTCCCTCTTGTGCTGCAATTATCATCCTGGGTTTTCACCAGTATGCCTCATACTTAAGCCTTTCTTGGTGGCCCCCAGTCTGTGAATCTCAGAAAACTGCTGTCTTGTCAAGAAATTGCTCGAGGGTTCTCTATAGACCTTTTCCTTCCTCCATGCAATTGTGAGGTGCTCATGGACCCATGATGCTCCCAGAAGCCTGGAGTGACATTCACTGTGCAGCTGCCAGAATAGTGCCACTCTGCTGCTTCCTCCTTTAGCTCGCAGATAATGCCAAGATGGTATTTTCCTGGCACAGTTAATGCCCAACTGGTGGCCTAGAGTTATGACTGAGCCTGCTGCCTTCTGGCTATGAGATATATCCGTTTATAGGTGATTATACGATATGATATAATCAATAGTACATTATATACAGTAGCGTAGTACAGTACCACTCACAAGACCATAGAAAATATTACATATTGATTTGTCCCTGCCAGCAGCCTTCCCTCGAGCAGCCTCTTCTCTCTTTCTTTTCCACCCCAAGCCAGAGCAAGGCTGTTTACTGGCACTGATCCCTGGAGTTTTCGCATCTCCCCAGGCTTATTTACCCCAGAGAAAGTTACCAATTTCCAAAATCTGGAGCTCATGACAGATTTGACTAAGAAAACAAAGCAAGGATGAGGCTTGGTGGACTGCACACTCTGTGGGTCAGTAGAGTTTTCATGCTTTAGATGGGCTGTTTCTGCAGGGGATGACTTTCAGGACTAGAACTCTGGTCTTCCCTGCTGAAAGCTGGCACAGAACTACTGGGTACAGACTCAGAAAAGAAAATGCTTCTGTATCAGCCTCAACCTGTGAAGCTGTTTGCCTTTGAGGGTTTTTCCACATGTGCCAGCCAGTGCGTATGATTGTACACACCATGACGCTAATACACATGGGTATTTTTGCAGTAGATAATTATTCTTTTATTCTTTAGATTCTGCATCACACTACGTGCCTAACCAGGCATTTGTCTGTTTTGGTTTTGGCTGTACCTGATTTTCAAGAATGGCAGCCCTATACTCTGCATCGTGTTTTGTGGGAGTGGAGAGATGTACAGTAAAACTTTCACTGATTGTCACTGAACTAGATTTTACCCTTAGCGAGTTGCCCTGGGTGGTTACACAGATTTGTGCACACATGAACAGGTGTGCAATTCTGTCTGCCTTCAGAGCCCTGTGCACACGTGTCTTCCGCCTTTGTGTGAAGAAGCTGAAATCACAGCTTTCTGAGTTGCTGTAAGAGTCTCTTTTCCTTCATTTATTCAGGGGCCCTTCAGATCTTGACAAATCTGTCACTCTAAATTTGCGAGAGATTATGGTGCTCTCTGCCTAGCACGGAGAGAGGTGATATATGATATCTGCTGCCCCTATTGATTGCCTGATCTGGTGGCAGAGGGCTGGCGAAATGAACTTGAAATGAACATCATGCCTCAACTCATTGTGCGTATAATACACTACTTAATCCCACACTTTTGAGCCGCTATGGAATTCAATTGATCAATCATGTCCCTCTGATAGTACTGTTTTAGGGGTTATTGCTGCTCTGCTCACTGACCTTTCTATTTATTTATTTATTTATGTCAGAGTGTGTGCGTGTGCATGTGCACACATAAGTGTGTATGTGTATTTGGGAAACCCAGGACCAGCTGATGAGAGAGGATCTGTACAATCTGTGGGAAACTAAAGATAAGGATGAAGGAAAGAGAAGGGTAAAATAAGAAATAAGGGGTTAAATAACAAGTAAGAATTATCAAAGCAAATTGATAGAGAGGGGTGCAAAAGTTGTAAGGAGAAAGACAATGCTTTAGGTGGAAATTCCTGGAAGGGAAAGGGAGGAGGGAGGGGGATGGGCCACTGTGCCCTAGCCTATGCTTTAAAATCTCCAAAAGCAAAGAAACTTTTGACAGAGGCCTGTAGGGTACCCCAAGGTAGATCTTGTTGAAACAGCTTTCAATAGTATTTGGCTTAATAATGGTTGGATGCATGATCCCAAACTTCACAGAGCAATTATGTGAATTGTGCATATATATTTTACCTATGAAGCAGAGGTGGTCTCACAGAGGTGATTCTGAAATACAGATTTATATATCTTGTGTTGCTAGTGTTTAGACATTCATGGTCACAGATTGTTTTATTTTCTTCAAAACAAAATGATTGTAAGCCTCTGTGTTTGTCTTCTGGTGTCAAAACCTACAGAGGATGTGTTTTCATTTTTTCCCTGAAACTGCAAGGGCCAGACACTTATATCTGGTTTAGATCAAAGTTGCAATTCTCACCTAAGCGTATGACTCTTTAATCTGGACTATAGGAGAGGCTTCAAAGAGTGTAACACAAAGTATGAGAGCTGACAGCCATGTGGTATGAGCAAAGGTAGCAGAAAAGACCAGAGAGGACTTTGGAGAAGAGATGAAGTCCACCAAAGGGCTGTGAGTGCTAGTGAAGATAGGGCCTACAGGGAAAATTTGAACTGGGAGAGACTAGTAGATCCCATGAGGAATGGCACTGTGATGGGCAACAGTCACTTCAACTGATGAACAGTGCTAGGAGTAAAAGCTTAAGGGACAGGGATTTGCCAAGGAAGCAGATATTGGGAGGGGTCCTGTTCAAAGGGTAAAGGGAGACTTCAGTTGCAGGATGAGTGAGGACGCTGCCTGGGTGACTGTGATAACTGTACAGTAGGAAGCAGCACTATTACCTTTCCCAGTTGCCTTCTAGGGGCAAGGGAAACCTCTCTTTTAAATCATAAGAATCTTAACAAACAGCTTGAGAGACAAACCGTGGCCTCCGTCACCATGTCCTCACAAAGGTGCACACTGCTGTCAGTGGGATCAGGCCCTGCCCATGTGACAGAAAATATCTTTCCTCCAAGGGACAGCCAAGGGAGTACACTACTACTGTGTAGTTGATGTTCAGAGTAAACCCTCAACACAAGACTCAGAAATGCTCCATGGGTGTCACAGAAGTATTCTGACAGATAACAAGGAAATGCTGTGCCAAAGAACAACAGAATGACCTTAACTACATTTGACACAGGGAACATGCCCATTAAGTAATTCTGAAACAAAGAATTCTCAGGTCTGGAAGCCACAAAGACACCAAAATGTACATGTAGCACAGAGTAGTATAATTCATTCCTTCCCCAGCTATAAGTGACAGACAGAACTCTTGCTCAGGGTGGGAGAGGACCATCTCAACAAATAACTCAGAAGTATTGCTGACATTGGGAGATCTTTGACACACAGAAACATCTAGGAAGGTCATGAGAAGCTGTGCAGCTTCCACACAAACACGGAGACACTGCTCTCTTTTAGGGAAGGGGCTGTTACCGTCCCTGTGGCATGTCTGCCTGCAGTGTCGTGGGGCCCTGATCTCAGCTGGGCCCTTGCTGCTCTACCGATAAAAATCATAGTCATAATCAAAGCGAATGTGACTGGCATCAGAACTGCAGCCAGGTGACACAGCAGAACCCATCTAATTGTGAAAGGCTCTGAGGGAAGCACAACCGTCTGATGCAGCGGTGCTGGGCTGGCTGCTGCAATGCTGTCCCTCTGCGCCAGCAAAGCGACCCTGTCCTCTCCTGCAGCCTGCCTGCACCATCCCTGCCGGGGTGCTTAACTCAGAGCAGCCTTCTCCCACTCCCTGAGCATTTGTGGCTACGTGTATTGCCCCTTCCCAAATCACACTTTTGTGTTAAGACGGCTCTTTCCCTTTTTCTGATTTCTCTTTTTTCCCCCTCTGATGTGTTGCCGTGTCCCCGTGCAGCCCGGGCCTGTCAGGCAGCTTTCCTGTCCATCCCGGGGGGCCTTTCCCCACACTGCCAGTTGTTGCAGTTTCAAACTCAATTGTTCTCCTCGGTACTGAGGCAAATGGAGTCATTAATTACCTTCCATCGGCTGGGCCGAGTTCAGAACGCGATCGATAGCCAGTGCTTGTCATTCAGGGCAGCCAGCCTGCGCAGACCCCGCTGCTGCATTCAGTGCGGCTCCGCGAAGGGCCCCAGCCCCACCACAGCTGGCCTCCAAACCCTGGTCTCAGGCTCCCATATCTGTGTCTGAGCCGACACCCAGCAAGAGAGACATAAGGACAAAGACCTTGTCCTGAGCTGGTGGGTCACGCATTTTCAGGATTGTCTGGTACTGATGTCCTGATCTACACAGGCTGATCCAGTCTAACTGTCACAATGTTTCCTACAGACACTGTTTGCATCCTCAGTAATTATTAAACTAATACTGTACTCCCCCCGTTACTTTAATAATTGGTTTAATTATTAAACTAATACTGTAAGGACAAGTGCAAGGACTGGCAGCTCTAATCGGGTGATTTTTTTCATCTATGTAACTTTTTTGCCCTACTAGTTAGAGGTTTGTAAAATGAAGGCTGTAAATTTTGGGTTACATTTAATTCCAGACAAATTTTTGTGTTATTTTAGACAGTGTAAAAGAAGATGTCATCTCTAGATAGGTCAGTTCTGTGTTTCGGCATGCAGTAGTGTTGCAAAAATTTTGATTACTTTGTGATAACTGCTGGGGAGAAAGAGGAATCTTAAATTCAGATGGGAAGGATCCTAAGTCAGTGCAGAGTAGAGATGATGAAGCATGGAAGGGGCTGGCAGGGTTGAGGAATGCATAAGAAGGAACGTTATCGGGGATCTATGCTGCAATGGTGAAAGAAGATACAGTACAAGTTCAGATTATGTACAGTATCCTGCAAAAATAGGGATAGTGGGACATAAATACTGGAGGATTATCACCTCAAGGAAGACCATCAGCCTTTATGAACTCCACAGTTGTCAATTTGCCTCAAGGGAATCCACAAACCTGAATTTCAGTATGCTAATTGATAGTACTGTGCTGGTCCATGTGTCTCTGTAATTTAAGTGTGTCAGCAACACATAAACTGTGTGTATTTCTTTCTTACCATGCTCAGGCTTAAAGCAGAAAGGGTCAGAAACAAAGGATTTTATGTTTTGAAATGAGGGTATACCTCACATGAGGAATTGGCAAGGAAGGAAGACTGCTCATCCAGGGAAGTGAGTGTGCCTGACTGAGGAAGAGTGAGATGTGTGCTGGTGCCTGACAGCAGTGCTTTTAACACAAGGGTTGTGTATGATGACTGAGTACCCTAGATGGAGCAGGGAAGGACAGTGCAGCTTTAATACAGGGCTTATGTGAGCAAAAATGGAAGTGCTCGATGAGAATGTAAATGTAATGAATTGTGTGTGCAAATGTGTAATGAAGTGTGTGTTCAGATCTGGCTTGGATTATCATGGGAGCATGCAAAATGCATTTAAGGAAGTGAGTGTGTATATGCATATGAAAATCGTGTATTTACTACTGTATCTAAGTGTATGATTGCAAATTTGGACAAGAGCATCTCGGAAGCTAAGCCTGTGTTGGATAGTAATAATTAGCACATCCAGCTTTACTGAAAATGCCAGCAAAAGTCTTTCCAGGTGTTAGGATGCAAGCAGCTGTCTCAGACATGTATACAACATGTACTACAGCATGTGTGGGTGTGCAGGTGCAGGGTTTTAGCCAAGGTAGCAGTTTCCTAGGTCCAGTATCTCTCATTAGTGCTATTAGGCTTGACTGTTAGACAAATAAAAATGCAGCTGCCTCTAGGATCCAGCATACTGGCTTTGTTTATGTTGACAGAGTAGCAATTGGCACTCACACAGTGAGCCAGATCATCTGATCAGTGTAAATCTGTAAGTCTCCTGCATTCCGTGGTTATACTGATTTACACATCCTAAAAGTTATCAGAAGGGTTATCCTGATTTATGCTGTTGTGGTGTCCACACTGCCTTTAGTGCAGTGCCCTCAGGGACAGCTGCTGCTGCAGGGAAGCAGAGCTCCAGAAGCTATGCTTTCCCTCTGCCAGAGATGATGCTCTTAGCATCACTGGCATGACTTAACTCTCTTCTCTCATCTTCCTAAGCATGTTTGTTGGGGAGCTACTTCTTGGCAGGATCCCCCTTGGTGAGCATATAAAAAAAGGTGGCTTTTGTTAGCCCCAAAGGACAGAAGCAACACAAAAAATTACATCGCATGCAGCCCTAACTATGCTTGTTTAGAGAAACTGCTTGCATTTATGAAGTCTTTGGTGCGGAAAGCAGGGTTGCAAATGACTGCATCAGAGCGACAGTAAAGGCCATTAATTTCCTGTTATGTTTTCCTGTGTTGGGGGCTTTATTAATTTAATTTTACACTGTCGAACAACAGCGAGCGCTGACACCGCCACACTTGGAGGGTTTTTTTTTTTTCTCAAGCAGTGCTTTGCCTGACATGCAAATCAACACTGCTATCAGGACTGCTAGACACCAGGCAGGGAGCCCAGAGCTGGACTGTCACCGTCCAGTTCCACCTCCCAGTTCTGGGAATCCCTGAGATTCCAGGGGAGAACACTGGGAGGACACCAGCATAAAGACTCAGTAGATCTGGGTCAGACCATGGATACCTCTAATGCACTGTCTAGAAAAGATTAATTCCTCTTTAGACTGCTTGGTTCCATTGGTTTGGTTCCCTCACTAATATGCCTCTTAATACTTCATTTTTTTCTGTTTCCCTTGCTCGATACTCTCCCTTCCTTTCATTCCATCTATTTTCCCCTTATGCACATTTTTACCTTAACCTCACCAGCCAAAGGAGTCTGTACCTGCCCCTGAGCCAGATACTTGTGAATCCTGTTATTGGAAGCTCTTCTGAGTCAGCACTAAACCAGAATTCAAGCAGAGTGTTTTTAGAGCTGCCATTTTTGACGTGTCATAAAACAAAGGCTCCAATCACTCAGAGTCATTAAAATTCCCATGGCATTTTTTGTAAGAGTGCAGACATTAACCTGGCTGTCCTGAACAAAATCCAGCCTGAGTGATTACCCACAGCATATCTTAATTCTCCTGTGGTTTCATTTGGACATGGCACAGCAAAATTTCACAGTTGATGCTCTGTATTGTTCAACATCTGCCATGGTCCACCTGAGAGTCAGCCACATTTCAGTAGAAAATGAGATCTTAAGAATGGGAAGGTTAATAAACAACATATGATACAGGCTGGGTAATTGTGAAATGTCATGCAATAAAAGAGCTACAGGCTTGCAATAGGCAGCAATCTGCTTGAAATGACAATGCAAATTTTTTTTTTTTTAATTCTCATTCCTATAATAACTGTAAACAATTAGTAGAATAATTCATCATTCTGCATGAGGTCATGTGAAGGCCATTATAAGTTCATGAAGGAGCCTATTCTGATGTGACCTCTATATATTTATATTGTTCCAAATTGTAAGAGGTCTCCAAACAAGAAAGGGCCCAGCTATGGGCAGCAATCAGTTTCACAAACAAGTGAGGTCGCTGCAGAGAAGAGCCATAAGTACCTTTGAGGACTAGCTAGTGGAGTATTGTTTTTCATTTGCTGGGATTTAATACTTGTTCCAAACTCTAGAACAGTCCTGATCTTCTTGGAAAGTCAGCCCTTCTCTTCAAAGTCTATGTCTTGTCATCATTTTGCCATCATCATAGATGCCAAAAGCCAAAGCAAAAAAACACCTTTGGGAAACCAGGCATGGAAGTACACCTGTCCTTTATAACAGTCTTTTCTAGAGCATTTAAGAGAGGAGTAGAAGGCACTCAAGGTTTGATGGACATTTCATACACAATAACCACCTCATTAAAGTTTAAGCAGAAGTCTACAAATCCATTCCAATGCAGACCCCTTACCTTAACAGAATAGCTCCTCTGAACAAAAAAGTGCATGGCCAAAAAGAGAAAGAAATCCTGACCTTATGCACATCCAAATGGAAACCATGCTCCCCATTACCTAGCTCCTGTTCTGGCACTGTACTCCTGTGTGTTTTGCTGTTGACCTCTGTGGGAAGAGGCCTTTGTACCTTGAACCCATTTGGGATGTAAGCAGTAGGATACTTGGATGAATGAAGGAAAAGTGAAAGGAAAATCTGGAGCTAGGCATTATTTTTAGGTCCTTTAACAAAACTCTGACATTTTCAAGAGCCTTTAGATGGGCATGAATTGCATTTGACACCTATTTAAAGCATCCTTTATTTTATCTGATTGATGCTTAGAAAGAATATCAATCTTGGAAAGAGCTATGAATGGAGACAGACAGAAGACAGAACATGTCTGGTGTGTGTCAATAGATAGATACAAATATGTATCTGCAACTGCCTCTTTCCAGCCATCTACTACTAACAGATTTGTCCTTCATATGCAGTATCCTAGAACTTAGCATAGCCTCTGCAGGCCAACACAAAAAGCTGTTTTTTCAGGTCTTTCTTGGCAGCTACAGAGATAGCTGGAGTCCCGAAAGCATCACAGAATGTTCACAAAGTGCATTTTTTAAAAATGCAAGTTCTGGTGACAAAGTGAAATACTCTGGTTTTTCTTTCTTTCTCCCCTCCCATCAAATTACCTCCCTGCCCTCATCTATCTAGCCAAGGTTCTCATGGGCTAACCGCTTGGTGAGATCTTCTTGTTCCCCTGGGATCCAGTGAAACAAGGCTAGAAGATGTGATACTATCAACTTGGGGAAGTAAAGAGCTTCTGCTTTCCTTCCAAACAGCAGCAGCAGCAGCTCCCATTTTGGGAGGAGGGATTTCTGTGTCCCTGACTGAGAACAAGGTGCTTAGTGTTTTCCTTTAGCACAAGAAGACACTCCTCTATAGGAATGATTTACATCTATGAACAGCAAGCGATGCTTAACATTACATTGATGTAGACTTGGGAGAGCAGAGATAGCCAAATTAGGAGCTAATTGGTGCACTGGGGACTGACTGTTGGGCCCCCTTGGCTGCTGGATGCGATCACGGAGAGAAAGAGAGAAAGAAAGGGAGAGAGCAGGAGCCATCCTCCAGCCAACGCCTCTCTAAAGGTTGGGATTCCTGAGGCCGCTGCTGTCTAGTGCTGTCAAGGTCAGCAGGTTCAGGTTCACTGAACGGTCAGGATGGTTTGAATTACTGGCACTGCCTGCCGATTCCTCCGCTGATCGTGATCTGTCTTCCAGCACCAGCTGCGGGATGATGCTCCCCAGCCATGTGCTGTGCGCGGTGTGGGGCACAGGGAATGTCAGAGGCAGATGCTCTTGTTAAAAGGATAAGTTTTTAGGAAGATTTAAGGACCCAAGGCAATGCTGAGGAAAATCACGTGCTCCAACCACTGAGCATGTAGAGACCAGTTTCCAGTTTTCAAACAGCTGTTCGGATCAATTTTTCTTTTAGCTGGATAACTGCACATTAGTATTTGCAAGCCTTTATGTAAACAATGCTGCTTGGACAATTTCTCCCCAAACACACCGGTAGCTATGTGACCAGGCTAAAAGGCAGGGCAGCCAGCTCTCTGGTGTCTGCAGAGAGCACCAGAAGGTGCTCAGAAAGCTGACTGCCAGGGTGCCCCGCAGCAGGTGGGCTGAGAGCCACTGAAGACATCTCACTAGAGCAGGTGGGGGAAGCTGTGCCTGCAGCAGTATGAGTTTGCATAGCCAGGCTGCCAGTGTCACAGGTGTGTGCCTGGGGTGGCACCAGTGTGTGTCTACATGTGTGTGTGTGTCTGTACTGTACATGTGCTGTCCACCCAGCCACATCAGCAGTGATAGCAGAAGTAAATATGTGAGAAAGACTGTGCCAGGGAAGAGCAACAAGAGGGATTTAGAAGACAACAGGGCTGTGTGGAAGTAGTGTCTAGTATTTGTCTTAGACAAGAGCATCTCCACAGGCACACTTTACTTGCTTTCAATGGAGTTGCACTACAGAGAAATCTAGTCCTCTTAATCTGTAAATTGAAGTGCCTTATCTTGCTTCTTACTCTGAGCCCTGTTGTGTACCTCTGAGGGTCAGTTGCTCCTGGTGCAGTCACTCCTCTGCTATAGCTATGGATACGTAGCTTTTGTACTCACACCACTGGGCCTGCTTGGCACACACATTTCTACACCTGTTGAAAACTCTTTGTAGGGCTGAGAATGCAAGGGACTGCCCATACCTGGTGCCCACACACAAGGCCTCTTGCACAGCACCCTCAGTGCTCACCAAGGCATGGAAGAGGTCAGGATTAATGTCATGCAATGTGCTCCACACTAGGGAAGCCCCCATCTCCACTGACTTAGCACAGGTATTCTAACAAGAGCTGTGTGTAGCCTGCACTAGGAAGTATGTTGTGCCTACTGTCACCTCTCTTCAGCTCCTCTCCCAGTTCCCTCTTATACTGCAGAGCAAGGGGCTATGGCAAGAAGGGTCAGAAACAGTGCCCAGTATCGTGCTGCTTTACATTAATGAGATACACACAGTGTAATCCAGCAATGGAATCAGCTCTACAAAAGGAGGTAATAGCAGGCTGCCATGAACAGAGCAGCTCAGGTAATTGGTTTATCTATCTAGAAGCAGTAGTAGCAATCTCTGCACAGACAGAGTAGCAGTAAAGTCTCTTCCTTAAGGCTATTTCCTTTGTCTTTTCAATTGCTTGCACATCCATGTGAGATAGAGAGAGAGAGAGAGAGAGGAAGAGAGAAAGAGCTAGGGAGAGAGAGAGGGAGAAATGTTAATTTGTGAATTAATGGCTTTTCTCTGCGGAATTGTAAATTCAAATGTCACCTCACAGGGTGACACTACGCTGGGCTGCTGAGGAAGCAATGATAAGATCCCCCCCATCCCCATGCCGACATATACCCATGCCCCTCCCCTCCCTGAAAGATAGCTACGAAGTGGAACATGCTACTTTTAATTTGCAGTAACACCACAGCAGAGGGATGCAAGAATGACTGCTTTCCAACCCTCCCTTCCACAACAAGCTGGGCCACATCTTTCCCTTTCTACCTCTACGTCCTTCCACCCCCTCTTCAACCCCTCCCATTTTAAACTGTGTCCAAGACAACACATTATCTCAACTCCCCCCACCCTGAACTAATCAAAGGATGAGCTAAGGGAGGGCTCTTTAGAATGGATGCCTCTGCAACCCTCTCCTCTCCTGCAATAATCAGGTGAATTAATGACCCTGAAGTTAAAGTGAGCGCTGATACTCAGGCGTTGTGCAGCGTAGGGGAGAAAGCCTTCATTGTTTTCGAGCAGGAGGCGGGCAGCAGCAAGGGAGATTCATGGATGGAGATTGAATATGCAATTTTCTTTCACCTTGCCAAGAGCTGCCCCTGGGCTGTGCCTGGCCTAAATTTTTTTTTTCCTCTTGCCATCTCTGCCTTATCCGGCCCTCCCACCTCCCTTCCATTCTTTCCAGAAAATTACCTTCAAAATTGATTTCCACTTTTACAAACAAATATAATGGGAACATGAGGGGGGAAAAAAATCTTGGGCTGTGATGAATTAGGGCTGTCAGGTGCTTCCAAGTCTCCTTTGTTTTTGTTTTACTGCCTGTTAGGTTCTTTGTTTTTCCAGCAACTGGGAATAATGCCCCTGCCCACACAGTCCCCGTGGTCCATGGCTACCTTCACAGGATATGGCCACCACCTGATGTCATCACTGTGCTATCCCTGCTCTCCATCACTGTGAGCAAACAGCCACTGCTAACAGACTGCCCTAGCCCTTCACACCAGGACACAGCTGATCCCCTGGAAACACTGCATGTCCCACACTGCTGGTAACCTGGGTCCTACAGCCCAGGTATAGGTCTGCTGATTTTCCTCTGATCTTCTTCACCCTCCAACTCCTGTTTTCCCTTGCCTTATTCAGCTGATGGACAGATTCCAGCTCTCCCTGTTCTGACAGATCAGTCTGGGTCAGTGGCATGTCACCGTGACCCATGTTTTGTCTCAGTGCCATGTCACCTTGATTCCACAGTAGTATTGCCCTTATGTCTCATTGCCATGTCACTTGACCCCAAACCAGTGTCATCTCTCACTGTCACGGTATCCTCATCCACTGTTACACCAACAGCCCTCTAAGATACCATTTGCCTGCACATTGCCAGCTATTTCTGATTGCTTTTGCAGCTGATTCTGTCATCCACTGCGCATTAACCTGGGATCCTCATGGATTCAGACACCATGCTCCCTCTGACTCCCATACTCTACATCCATGAAAACATGTAACAGTCACTTCCATGACTGCAGGCAGACCCGAAGTAGAACTCATTTAAACTGAACAAGAAGATCCAGAGAAGCAGCCTTTGCACAGGTAGAATCAGGGAGGAGGCAGAGACTGGGAGGAGTTGTAGCTGCTTGACTCCTGTTGACACTTCAGCTGCAACAACCCTTCCCAGGAATGAGTCAAAAAGTGGAAAAAAATCTAACCACGAACTAAATACCCATAAAAAAATTCAGAAAAGCGCACATTCATGGTACTCACACAAATAAACGTAAATAAAAGCTCTATGCATAAGTAGCACACACAAAACATAGCAAATTAATATTAAAGACGCAAGAATGCAACTGGGACACACAAAGGTACTAATGCAGGTGTATGTCAATTAAATGTAATTTCTGAATAAACATATAACTTACAAAAGCATATATACACTAACTAAATGAAAACCTATAACTCAAAGTAATTTCCTGAAATTAACATGTACAGAATCAAATAATGTAAACAAATACAAAATATTTACATAAATAATCAGCCTTTATAAAGGCAAGAACAACCAATATGTATATATAAAAATATATCTATAACATACTCACAAATATATAGCCTCAATGCAAACACACATCTGTACAAACTATATACAGAAGTGCACAGCACTAGCAGGCTACATATTCATCTCCAGCAACCACAAAGATACTGTGATACTCCAAGTATGTAACAACACATACACTCAGAATATACATACAAATATACAACATCTACATATATGCTCAAAATGTGAATGCAAATACCTCACATTCATAGAAATACATAGCACTAATACTGAGCCATACATGCCCAGATATCCATATGATCCACAGTATGCGTCCTCCTACTAGGTAATATTATACACAGCTTAACATACACATTTTCCAGGTCTCCATAGGCATGCACAAAAATACGGGTCCAACCTGCCACTCACCCCAGTACATAAGCACAGATAAGTAGAAACCAGCGATCCTAACACAGAAATACAAAAACCAAACAGGCGTGCATTCCTAGAGACATAAATACACAATCAGAGATGCACACAAATACAACTGAAGCCAGACCAGCTTGTCTTCAGAGAATACCAATCCCTGCCAAACTAAGCAGCACTGTAAGCTTTAGAAGCAGGGCATTCTGTCCAAACTGCTTTCTGTGATGTAAGCTGTTAACTCTCCCTTACCTGACTTCCTCCCGAGCAACGTGTGCTCCCCAAACTCCCAGCGTGTGTGTGCAGACACACTGTCACATACACACGTATCCAGTTTCTCCTGCTTACAGACTGACCTCCAGATTCCTGGTGCAGCAGCCCACATTTCTGCCAGTGCTGTGCTGCTTATTCATTGTCTTCTGCTTCATCCAGTTTCCCCCTCCTCTCTTTTCCTATACATACTCTCCCTTTTCTGATATCCTCCTGCAGTTTATTTAGAGAGGTGCAGGATGAGTAGCAGGTGCTTTTCTTATGTCCTTCTAGGGAGGACATAAGACCTTCAGGAGGGAGAAGTGGGTCATTACCTAGAATAAACTCCCTCTTCAATTTATATTTTCATCTAGAATGGCAGGGAGTATTACCTAGACTTGTGTGTATAAACACAGTGAGCCTGATCCCCTGTGAGCGCTCCTGTTTGCAGAGATACACCATTGCTACAAGCTTCCAGCCACTGGAAACTCAGCCATGCTGCATAAAACAACACAGTCCCAGAGAAAGTAGGAGAAAGACATTGCGTGAGTGTGAAAGGCTCCAGAATCTGCTCAGCCCATCTGCACAGCGATAAACTGCCGTGTGTACGCCCCACAACTCTGTGTGATGGTTGGAACATGGGCTTAGCACCTGAGGCAATATAACTGCATGTGTCTCCAGTGTCATTAGGACTATTGCTGACCTGCAATAAAGCAGTCATATAGAATAACACAAACAAGTCAGCTGTGGTGACAAAAAATCATACTGTGAAACAATGCAGGCTCGCTACAGGCAGTAGCACTGCTCCATCACCTGCAGGGGTCCAAACACACCCTGTTGTCTTCGACAGTTATCGGGGTTTGAGGAGAACAGAAATATACATAATATGCCCAGAGATGAGCATGCATCAGGCCATGACACAGTCAAGAGGAATGACTCACTCGTGTTCTTTGCAAACATATACAGGCAGCATAGAAAAATGAATTAATGCACTTTCCCACAGGACTGTTCCAGGCTAGACCTCTGCTCTGGTACAAATCCAGCACAAGCAAAGCATCACCATACTGCAAATGACACTATAAGCACACTGTATCTGTTCTGAAATGACCCCAGTATGCTGTGGAACACTGATACCATACTTCACGAAAACACCCCATTCTGAACATAGTGCTGCAGTGACCCATCCGTATTGACTTCACTGTCACGGCCAGGTGACAGTCTGTTGTCAACCAACACATTGCATCAGCTGTAACAACTCTATGAATCGCAGTGACAGCACAGTAGAAACTGCACCAGTGAACCAACAATTGCCATGTGGAAACAACCTTACTGCATGCCGGGATGCCAATGTACGCCAGAAACAATTCACAGCTGCTTCTGCAAAGAGTGTAATGGCCTTGAGTCTAATGGGGCAGCAGAGCAAGTAGTGATACCGTTAATCTCATCATTAGTGTCACAAACCCACAACCTGTAGTGATAGTTACAGCAAGAAGAATACCACAACCAGACTGCCTGCAAACACATACTGTGTGCCACTGACAATGACACAGTCATCTGAAATGTCATAGCTGCATCTCTCAAGTTATATTATCCCTGGCACTCTGAACAAGACAAATGGGATCATACTTGCAGTGGCATACTCAGCTGCTGTATATCTGCTCAAAAACTTAGACACATTACACACCTCTCTGCTCTGTGCTACTTTCCACTTGAAGAAAATTTTGAGCACAAGTCTTTAAACAAGTCTATGTCCTGGAGCAGTATTTTAAAAAAACATCTTTCAGTACTGAGATATCTGTGACTGAGTACTGTCACAGATATCCCTGCCTCACATTCCACTGGAAGGAGGCATTTGTAATTTCCCAATATGCAAATGAGATCTTGGAAATGATCTCACGGATTTGGGGAAAGTCCCAAGCTAAACACTGTCAAGACCCTGCTCTGCACTCAGAGACCTCCCATTTGGAGTGAGGAAAGAGAAAACCACCTGTAACAAAAGCACTGATTTTCAGTAGAGGGTGTTGTGGCAATATCAGTCAGACAATTATATAAGCAGCACCAAAGAGAAGGACAGTGATGCTGCCTATCTTACAGCTACAGGATTAACAGTGCAGATGCTCCTGCAGAAAATGGGCAGCACCCTGTTCAGCATAACTCAATCCTGTTTGGAGAGTATGGTGAACCATCTGCACTGATCCAGCTAACACTTCTTGGAAAACACCCCAAGATATATAGAAATCTTGGACTCTTCACTGTCCCCCTGTACTGACACAGCCCTGCATTACTAGGCATCAATATAACTCACTCTAATCATCAAAATGACAAGTGAAGAAAGGGAAGGAGAGACTTCTGCCTCCTCAGGTTTGCTCCCTCATCTCTGCTGGGGATTCCTTTACTGAAAACAGCCTGAGTATTATTGCCGTTTACAGTAGCAATCACTCCATCCCCTCCTCTCCCACAAACCTAGTGCTGATATTAGCACTGATCACACTAACAAGCCTTTGGGTTTTATTACTACTGATACTAATAATACTGGACACATTACGTCTGCTCCCACCAATAACAGGCTGCAGATATGATCCCTGCTAATGCCGATAATACTGGGGGATATTATCTCTGCCATTGTCAGCACTGCAGATATTATTGCCAGTAATGCTGTCAAATACTACAGATACTGTCAAGGACCAAGATTAATAATGCTGAGAATGTTACAGCACCAACCTCACTGGGAGATGAATCCCAAATGAGAATTTGGGTTTAGACAGGAAGTCTGTTTGTAGCCTATTATGGAAAGAGAAGGCTGTGTCTCTTACAATGGTGTTGTAAAAATTTCTGAAGTTTCACCCAGCTGAAGATGCTGTGGTATGCTGGCAGCAGCTTGATATACTCTTTTCCTTTTATCTAATTATCTATCTATCTATCTATCTATCTATCTATCTATCTATCTATCTACCTATCTACCTATCTACCTATCTGTCATCATCTATCTGCCTGTCTTTCACTTTCTCTGCATTTCTCATTTTTTCTCCTTGTACAGTGCTCAACCCTACAATATGAATGATACTAAGATTTTGTTAGTGCCTCTGGGTCACCTCAGTTCTCATTCTTTAAACTGTCAATTAAAGCATTATTAAACAGCAGAAATAGCTGCATAGTTTTCCCTTTTGTCCTTCTGGACATTATATTGCTGCTTCTTAATCTGGCAATGACCCTGCTGAGCATGTTTGGCCTGCCATCACAGAGTACTACAACACTCAAACCATAAAGAGACAGGAATTCATGTTTTCTGATGCATGTTGATAGTGTGAGACCCTCACTGGTCTTGAGAAAGTCATTACATGCTGCAGGGTCACTTCTGCCTTTGGAAGATGGTGGGTGTAAGGTCAGAGGGAAGTTACAGCTCCACTGGCAATGCCCACAGACCACCAGAAATAGCACACACTGTGCTACACAAATGGTGGTGAACTTTTCAGTCAAATTATTTTCAAAATCGCAGAAGACCAAGTCTGTCTATCACAGAAGTCAGAAGTTTTGCAATCACTGGTTATAAACTGAAACAAAAGGGTAATGAGATCTTAACAACGTAAATTTTGACCATCCATTCTTGGCATTCACCTGAGGAAGACATACTAAGTTTTGAGGAAAGACTTGTGGCCAGACAGTTCCTGGTTGTGACTAGTAGACACTCAGAGCTGCTTCCCAGCTAGCTCTCTCTCAGTGTCATACGTTTCCCAGGCCACCCTTGCACTTTCAACCAGTGTATTTGGTAGGTTGGGATTCCCACTCATCCCTCTCACTCCCTGTGAGGGACACACCTGGCTGTCAACATCCATCTCTGAGCCCACCTCATGCATCCGTCTGGCTCCTTCTGTCCAACTTGGGAGTTCTGCTACATCATCTTGACACATAATTATCTCTCCTCTTCTTAATCATCTGTGCTACTGTCTAATGTAGGCACCAGCTGCAGCAAGGAGGACCTGGGGGAGGGGGTGTGCTCACATAGAAGCTTCTCTGTCTTTCTCCCACCCTGTTTCCCCCAGCCATCACAGAGGTTGCTAACAAGGTTTTCAGAACTGGTGATTCAGGAATAGCTTGGTACTTCCCCTTTCTGCTGAACTGCATTCCTCACAGAGGAATCCTTGCAGCAGAGCTGGTCCAACAGAGCGTAAAGAAAGAGAGAGCAGTACTGCTTCTTCTGCCTCCTTTAGGGAAGAACCACTCCCTAAATGCTTGGAAAATAGATGCACAAAGCTCACAAGGGCTTTTCAATGTGAGAATAAAACCTGAAGTTAAGAAAGAAACTGCAACAAAGCGTTCAGAAGCTCTGGGAAATATTGAGAAGATGTATGCATCCAGCATGAACATGAAAGAAATACATTTTATCTCTTGACAAACTTTTCCTACTCCCCATCTCAGCTAGAAACAATCCGAATGTTCAGAGCTACAGAAGAGACTGCCCAGGAATAAGTGCAGGTCACTGGCTTTGCAGAACTTCCCCTTGGACCCTTCTAACCTTACGACCCAACCCTGCAAAGGGACAATATTTTTCAGCATTGCTGAAGGCCAGTGTGAGCCCAGATAACTCAACTCATGGTTAGAGATGTTCAGCAGCTAGCTGGGGGTCCTCTGTGAGCCTTCTCTGGGTCAGGACCACAGCGTGTCCCTGCAGCAGATATCTGGGATGGCAGGATTAAGGCTGTTACCTAAGGCAGTTGCAACCATGTCATGTAACTGCCACCTAAAACTCCGAGAGCTAAAGACAAGCAACATCTGCAGGATTGTCTGGTTGGTACCTTTTTGATTCCTAGTGGGGTACGTGGGCACTTGGCCAACAGCAAGGAGCTGCATAGTGTCACTTGCCTAAATTAAATCTGGAATGAATTAAGGACAGACACAAAGAATACTTCTTACTGTGAATATATCATTGTGAAGCGTCAGAGTCCTACATGGCTGCTCTGTTATTTCTCTGTTTAATTGTACTGTTCCAAAGAAAGCTCACATTCTGAGGCTGGAAGTGACTGTGTGGCTGCATCTAAAATGGGATGATCTTTCCAGGTACAGCCTGAATAGTAGCTAAAGTCAGATTGAAGAGCTACATATCTAACGAGATGTGGAGGCACCATGTTGAGAGCTGGTGATCACCATGTTGGACTGTATGAGAACAGGAATTCACAGAACCCCCAAATAACTGCCAGAAGATCTGCACAACCAGTAGAGAAGCATGCCATTAAGTTTGAAATGTCACTATTTCCTGTATGTGTAATGATGGCAAATTTTGGAAAGGTTTTTAATACTTGTCTCTTATTTCTGACATTTTTTGACTTTGAGGCATTGATTCAGCCCTTCCATTGCTATACTCTTCTCTTAGCTGGGCCCTACTGCCATCTAGCTGGGAAATGGATCTTCCTCTGGGGCCCGATCCAATTTCCAATGACATCAGCAAAAATCTTCCCATTTGCTTTAACAGCAGCTGGATTGGGTCCTTGCATGTAGTTTTACTTTATATTAGGGAGAAAGGGAAAATGATGACTGCCTTTTACTCTTAGGATGTGTTTATTTGGATCAAAAACTTGCAGATGTGAACCTCACCAGAACCAATACTAAGAAAATTACTAGTAAAACCTCAAAATGCAGCCTCTGTCTCAGGAGAACTCTTTTCTTACCACATACCACTGAGAACTCTCATGTTCTCTTGCACTGCACAGCCTTGGGATGGCAGCACACACAGCACACCGAGCCACCTGTCCTAAGAGGTCTTTTCATGCAACGAGCAACACAACATACTGCAATCAGAGCTGAATCCAACAAACTGGTCAGTCAGTATTCTTTCAAAAGTTCACCTTCTGGCCCTCAATTTTAGGACAAGTCAAATTAAAAGAGACAGATTTAAGGAAAAGTGTTTAAAAGCCACCATAAGACCATGAAGACCTTACCCACTCCTCCTGACTCAGTCTGTTTAGACCTGATGCTCCAGCTTTTGAATAATTTCAGGATTTTTGCCCTGAATACTTCACAGCAAGTAGGAAGCAAAAGGAGATAGTTTAATCCTATTCCTTACAGCCTTATTGAAAGGCTTAGAAGCAGCCTTAGGATCACACTACTCAGAAGACCTCCTGTTCTGCTTTCAGACTGCTGCAGGCATGACAGTTCTGCTGTGGTGGATGCTACTCACTGAAAACTGGGTCCTTGTGATCACCAGCTAATGTAGCTTGTGGCATGTCACAGGACAGGAACTTGTTTGCAAGGGGAATGAAAGACAACTCCCACATTGCTGGTGCTTCTCCAAGATGGCATTTAGTTTGGAATTGAGTGAGTTGGGGAAACCGTGTTTACCCACAGTTCAAAGTCCGGGCACCTGCTGGCACCTGGGGAGTTCAGTTCCAGCCGTTTCCAGCAGTGAATGAACTTGGGATCAGCTCCAGCAATGGAGACGGCTCTCTGCCTGCTGAGCAGATGTCTGGAGACGTAGCCTGTCATGAAAGGGCCTCGGAAGAAGAGCATTCCAAGCCAGCAGGGCAGTGGCGGGGAACTGGTCTCTGTTGCTAAAACTGATCTAGCCCCTGGAGCAGCTGCAAACCTTGGCCTGAAATTGGAGCCTGTACATGGGGACAAAGAATATAAAAGGGAGGATGAGCTTCTCCCCTCCCCCTACCTTCATCACGTTTCCTCTTCTCGCCATTCGACCGAGGAATCCCCAGGATCCCGTTAATGGAGTAAGAGCCCACTGGATCATTGGAGGCACTGGAGACGGGAGGGGATGCTGTGCTGGGCACTGGACAAAAGGAAAAGGGAAAAAGGGCCATCAGGAGAGCAGCACAGCACTCAGGGATCCCCAGGTGAAAGCTATGCATGCCACCAGTCTAATAGGAAAGCCTGGGCACTAAGCAGATTCCCAGTCCCTCATCCTGAAGGACTTATTCTGCTGTATCCCAGCAAAGCTGCATCCCAGCTTTGCTTGTCCACTTCTATACTGCGGCTTCACAGCCTTCCAGTACAGGGCCATTGATAACAAGTGTATTCTATCAAGAAGCTAAACACTGTTACATCCCAGCTCAGAGCAGGCTTTCAAGGTAATCAAGTGAAATGCTGGATAGGCCACATTCTCTGGTGACTTCATAGTCCATCCATATTTTACCAGATCCTTTCCTCTCAGCATTTTTTTGCCCAGAGTGCACATGTTCTGTCTTAAACAGAGTAGCCTCTTACATGCCCAGCCAAAACACTTGGTGAAAAATTACCTCTTAGCATGGGTTAGAAGCACTTCAGCACTGGACTAATAAATTCAGTTTCCTACTAGAATGACTGGGTAATACCTGCTACCACCCAGAGTATTGCAAATCTAGTACCTTCTTTTTGTACTGACCGATATCAATAGACAGAATGCTCTGGGCACTTGGCTGTCCAGACTGCTCATGAATTTCCAGTATATCAAAAGTGACCAGTTATCCAGTTTAGAAATGATCCCTTCATGATAATTTGGCCTTTGGAAAATAGAACAGGCAGATCTGTGCGTCCAGCAGGCATACCTATTGTGTCCCAGAGTGTCCCAGTAATGGAGAGAATATCCCAGTTCTCTTACAGGCCACTGTTCATCATTCAGCTCATAAAGCACTGACCTGAAGCAATCAATGTGTTCAACACAAGCCTTTCCAGGTGGAACAGAACCTTTCAACAGTCTCCAATGTAGACCCACACTTCCTAGCACATGCCAGAGCAATGAGAGACTCCACTAGCAGCACTCACAACCACCATCCCAGCTCAGCCATTGCACTCCCTAGACATTGCACTGCTGTTCCAAGAAGGAGTATCTGCCAGCTCCATCTGTTGTGATCAGTGATTGCCAGTCCAGTGAGCAAGTCCATATTAAAAGAGCATCCAGAAATGCTCTTCCATATTGGCCCATTGTCATCCTAACCACAGTTTGTGTACAGGATTATATCTACCAGCTCTGTCCCATGCAGATGAGCATTTTCTGGTAAGTCCTTGTGTAGCAGCAGATTCTCAATAAATGACAGAATCCAAGAAAGACTTAGGTCACAAATAAGCCACTGTATTTCACAGTATCCCAGAATACTGCATGTTCTTCCTGCTCTAGTTTGTCACTAGATAAATCTATGCTAGGAAGAGCAGACATCCACCACAGATTAAAAAGTATGTCATCACACATCTAACACAGTACCTTTAAACAGACTAGGAGGCATTTAGTCATTGTATTACCAGCCTCCATATTCTGTTCACCTCAACAAACCAGCAAAACATCTCCCTCAGAAAAAAAAAAAAAAGCACTTTCGCAGTGAAATACACCCATGGGATACCTGACTGCAGAGCTAGAACAATTCATTGAATTGAAGAACTTCGTTGTGAGGCAGCTGGAATGTGTTACCCATGTTTGTGTATTACTAGCACTAAGAAATGGACCAGTTCCAGCAAAGGGAGAGGAGAGAAGAAAAACTGGTAGGGGGAAAAAGATAGTCAGAGTAAGGACAGGAAAAAAAGTGAAGACTGATGCTTGGACAGGACAGCAGTAAATGCTTCTCTGTAAGGAGACGAAGGAGAGAGCATGAATGTGAAATGGACATTAAGGCAGAATCACTTGGGCAAACCCCTGCTTGGGGCTAGTTTCTCTGCGATTCTCTTCTCTGCAATGCAACAGGGTAGACGAAGGACAGAAAACTTTCATTTCCATGGAGGCTTCTTTCCCCCCACCCCCTCCTCCCCTTTCCTCTGCTTAGCATCTGCTTGTCAGATTTTGTTCCCTCAACTAAGCTTCATCCCCATTTCCACTTGACCTGTCACCACCCCTCATGCCAGTCTACTTACCAATAGTATGTCCTGGTGCAGTCACACCTGTCCCACTCCCATCTGGTGTTGGGTGAAAAGGTTGCTGAACTTTGGTTCTGATGATCCTGGAAAAGAGTAAAACACATTCAGAACTCAAATACTACATCTCTGTGCCTTCACAGACCCACAGACTTAGCTAGAATCTGAAGGCTCGATCTGGCCTCTTGGTGCAGCAGAGTGCCTTCATTTGCCTTGTGGTCCTGATTCTACTGCTTTCATAGCCCAGCTCTCAGAGAATCATCCTATTTCTGCTCTGTCCTCTTTATCCCAAACTTGGGTGTTCACTGCATAAGGGTAATGTTCAGTGAGCAAGCTAGAATCTTCTGTGTGTAAACAGCTGCACTGTCCTTTATGGTCTAATCTGTGAGCATAATCACAATGCAGTCTTTGCAGCTAATAGAGACATTGCTGAATTTAAAAATGGTGTAGCTTTAATTGTTCAGCTAATGGTGTAGCTGAAAAATACCCTTCTGACTGACTAAATGCTTTGTACTGTGGAAGGCTTGCCCAAAGTCCTTGCCCTTCATAATGAGGTAAAACAGAAGGCATTTGTAGGGAGTGGTGATGGGATATAGATCACCAGGAAAAAAGGTCCCTCAAATGGGGCAAAAATTGGTGTTTGTCAGGTGGTGAATGAACACAGCATGGGAACTCAAAAAGACATCACAAAGCTTATAATGTAGCTCAGAATGACAATAAACTGAACTGTAATTGTCAGTGCTCCATTTCTTGTTACATGAAATCTTTCACCTCTAGGTCACTGGTTTGAATCCAGCTGAGGCCAGTGGCAAAAGAAAATCACAAGTACCTAGTACCTGACTGGCAAGGTCCCTGACTACCGGCAGATATTGGGTACCTGTGAGTTGGGAACAGCTGTGCCACCAAGGAACTCAGTAAAGAAGCCATGAGCTGTGAAGGCCATGGAAACTGACTTCCTTTCTAAGATTAGAGCAAGCCTCCTCTCTTCAGCCACTCCATTATAGCTGCAGATTCTCTTCAGCCTGAACTTCTGGAAGTCTTAGCCCTGCATTATATTAGTTTTACTTTCTTCCCAAAAATCTCTTCAGAAAGTGAAAGCAAAAAGAAGATTCTTCCTGCCCACTTGAGAGCTTCCCTTAAAAATTTGCTCTTAAGAATAAATTGGCAAAACTTCAAAGAGAAAATATGTGGCTAGTGGGTGATATGGTATGGGTAGAGATAGGCAGAGACATTGTGAGGGTAATTTTTAAAAACCACAACTTCTGAGAGTGAAGCCTACGTGGAAAAAGAAAGAGAACATCTCACCTCAGCATGTTAGAAAACTCTGCTACACGCTTGATAAAGTCTCACCAGTAGCTGGAGTGCCTGGGACATAGTTGGAGACAGAGAGTGTCAAGGTTCTGACTGAGGATGGAGACCTAGATCCTCACTCCATACAAATCAGTGGTACCAGATGCCTTAATCTATAGTTGCTGAGAACTGATACGAAAAGTGTCTGAAGGCCTCAGGGCCAGATTCTGAGGTCATACGATTTGTACTAGGTGAACAGCTGGTCTGAAAAGTGTGCTACAGCAAATAATAAAACTTTTTTTCTTCTTTTCAGTTTTTTTTCTTTTTTCCCCCCTTGTCTCACATTCCCCCTAAAACCCCCTGAAGTGCCACTCTGGTTGTGTGAGTTTATTGATTTCCCCCGGCCCAGAGAAACAGAAAAAGGGGATGGGGTGCAGGCAAAGGGATGGAAATAGAAAGCTATAAATTATTTGTGACAGGAAAGCAATAGTGCCAGAGTGCTGAGCACAAGTCCCGTGTCACTATTAGATTCCTTTTAGCCTGATGACACTGTAAAAGAGGTTAAGTGTCTGATGGAATCGTACACCTTGGGGGCAGGGGCAGTCCAGGAGCAGAACAAGCCACAGAGAGCGGGTATATCAATTCTCCACGCCAATAATATTCCCCTCATTGATCGCAACACAAAGTTCAAAAATCTCATTATAGCTAGGCAGTCCTGGAACTTTTTAAAAATCAATAGAGTGATATAATATATGTATACTTTGTATAAATGTTTCTATCCATCCATCTATTTGTCTATCCAAAATCTGCCTGAGGGTGTCTAAGTTAACCTACACATTATACTGTGTTATGTTCTATTGTAGTGTAGCATAGTGAATGGATTAGAAGATTTCCCCTGCAGCCTTAGATGACATATTATAAAACGTCCTGTTAGCACTGAGGTGACATCAGACAGTTCCATTCATACTGAGATATGACATCAGATTTACCATTTGTACTGGGAGATGGCACCAGACAGCTCAACTTCCACTGAGGGGAACCATAAGATGAGTCTAATTATACTGAGATGGCAGATCAGGCTGTGCTGAATCACGCTGCATGAAAATTGCAAAGTTTCAAAAACCCATTTAGAGTAAAAACAGCCTGTGAAACGCTGCAGGTATAAAATGCCTGTCCATAATATTCCAAAACCCAGGCAGGGGATGAAGAGGAAGGTTCAATTTCCTCCCCCATTCAGTTCGAGGTCTCTTGGCTGAGAACACCAGTTAGTGCCAGTTGTGACTGTGTTTACTGAGATGTGTCCATTAGGAACTGGAATGAGACTCACCAGCTCATTGCACCAAGTAGCTGTCAGCTGGTAATGATTTTCGGTCACCACCAAGCAGGGCCAGATTTCTGCCAGTGACCCAGAGGTGAAAGGGTCTTAAAAACATTCCTTTCCTAAGAATGAAACTGGTTTTATGTCAAAAGCAAGTGTCCAGAAACCATGAGCAGAGGGGAGCAGTTCTGGTTGTGCAGCCTCCAGTGGCTTGGGTCAAATAATTTTTGGCATCAATTGCACAGTGAACCTAATGAGGGATCTGGTAGAACATATTTTTGATGGCTAAAAGAAGAGGCAGCTCTTGAAAAGGCTCTCCCCAGCAGTGTTCCTTTGCCCTAAAGTCACGACTGAGCTCCAGCATTTTAAGGAAAGAGGGGAAATTTCAGGATCCTAATACTCAGTACAGAACACGGCAGTGTATCCCCCGGGTCGATTCACTTAGCGACAGTGATAAACAGCAGAATAGCTAGGCAGCACTGCTGCTGCTTTGAGAGGCTTCAAGTGAGTCTGTCCTACACAAGACCACCTAATGAAACAGCAGATGAAAGATGAACAGAGCTGACCTGGCCCCGTAGCAACAAATGCCGCATAATAATGCTGTCTTTAAACTTCAGCGTTGCTGAAAGCTTCTCACCTTTGCCAGGGATTGAAACACGCACTAAGCCAGCTCTGCTGCCTCAAATCTAGGATTTCTGGATTACTGCTGTATAAGAGGTCACAAAACCTCAATCACCTCTTGCTGTCTTTGATGGCTTGTTCTTGCCTTCAGACACTGGAGAAGGACAAAGTCTTGCAAATTACATCCTCAGCCCTTCCCAAGAGCAGAAGGGACACAAGTCCTGGCACACCAGTTAGCAGTGCTGATTTCTTGAAATAAATGCCAATATTTTCAAACATCTTTTTCCAAGAGAAATTGACCCTTTGGACTAAATTCATCCCTGCTCTAATTCCATCACGATCAGTGACTCCAATAACAGCATTTGTATTTAATTAAGAACATAAACTGGTACTTACTCTAAAATCTCATCTTTCATTTTCCAGTGGGAGATTTTTGCACAAGTTGACTACTTGGAGTTTTGGATAATATAAACAGATTTAATACATAACCTTCTGAAGTTTCAGCAACAGGACATTTATAGATCTTTGATTGCAGTAAAGCAACTGAACTTCATTTCACAATCTGAATTTAATATGCAATATTATGTTAAGTGATGGCACATAATGTCATTACAGTAAATAGTATCATACTGTGAATTATACATCCATCCTGGAATTCATGAGTTGCTATAGTTGGCTTGTAGTAACTCCTTTTTAATATTACGTACAAGCACCAGCTGAAACCAACTGCTTATTTCCAAATGCCTTTGACTTTTTTAAATGTTCAACATTAGATCATTAATTTCCAATGTTTGGTTTCTATTCCTTTTTTTTTTTTTCAGTTTTAATGAAATTCCTTTTCCTGATTCTGAATACAGACAGACAGACAAAAATCTTCTCTTCTAGTATTACAATTGTAACAAGCTCTAATCAAGAGATATAACAAGAAATATTGAAGGTTAAAATCAGCTGAGCCAGAGTGCTTTCTGAAAACAACTTTCCCTCCTTGTAAATAAGCAAGTTGAAAATCACTTCTAAACTTGACCAGAAATTACTTGCTAAAAGAACGACAGATAATAGAAAACTCACTGTGCTTCTCTGACATTTCTATCCAAACTCTCTTATAGCCTAACATACTCTGTGGTTTATTCTCTCTTGCTGTGGCTGCCAGAGTGTTTTGACAGTATCTCAAATTAAAAAATCATACTAGGGCTGATCAGAGGGAGATAAGGTAGGACTGAAGAATCTGGAGTCACAATCTAGCAATTCTTTTAATCCTGGAAGAACAGAGTGAAGTTGAACTGAAGGAAAGTTCAACTTGGTGTGTCCTGCTGCCTCAAGGAGACCCTGACAGATTTCAGGAAGCATTGGTGTCCTCACTTTGATCATATTCCTTTGTCATAGATTATTTTTGAGAGTGGAAGAATATACTCAGCAGAGCACCAAACTCCTTGTAATTGTTTTGGAGTATTCATATTTTAAATGCTCCATATTAGAAGCACATTACAAGACCCCAGGGTGTGCATTACTGGGCAATTAAAGCGGTTCTTGGAAGGCTAACGTTGTGAAGCTTCAGCCTTTTCTCTGCGCGGTGTCCAGGGGAGGCTGCGATGGCCAAGGCACACACACCCTGCTGTGCCGCACCGCTTAATTACTGCCAGGCTGCGCTGCACGGAGCAGGGCCGAGCGACAGAGAAACCTGCTCTGCCTCAGATGGCTTCCTGCAAAAGGGCTGGTGACCGTCCCTGTGATGCTGGCAAAGAGGGACAACACGGGACTGATGAGAAGAGGCAGCTTTGGGGTCTTTGGTGAAAGCCCCCGTGGAGCCGACAATGTCCCACCTGCAGATTGGTGCTGCAGAGGCGTAAAGAGCTCTGAACGTGGCTCCGGTTCAAACGGGAGACAAGTCTTAGGTTTCTGCACAGAGGTTGAAACACAGCTGAATTCACGGTTGAGCAAAATAAGGGGGGGGGAGGGAAAGTCTTGTTTGCGCAAAGTTCGAAATGGAAAGCAAGCTTTGTAACTTGGTGAGAAAAAACAGCCAAGGGATTTGGGGGTGAAGGAAGGGAAATAGAAAGTCTGATAGTTAGAGCCTAATCCGATTTAGGGAAGGGCTTCAGTTCTTGCTCTGTCATGGACCTCTCTCATCAAGAGTTTGGACAAATGGCATTTCTCTCTGTGCTCTGTTTCCTGCCTGAAGTGTGAAGATAGGAGCATTGCCGTGCCACCTGGGGCACAGTGAGGACAGCTGGAAGGAGGAGTGAAGGGCTCAGACTCTCTAATAAACAGGGGCCAAGTAAGTGCTTCAGCGAGCTGTAGCACAGTATTGGCTTCGTTCTCCTGCTTGAAGCAGAAGTGACATGTACCCTGCTGACAGTGGCTGTATGCGAAGGGAAACGGGCAAAGGCAAACAGGAATTGTATTTCAGCTGCACAGGCTTTGGTGGTGGTGTTTGAATTTGCAACAGCAGATGTAATTGGAAAGATCAGAGCTGCAGTTGCTACATAAAAGCCACAACATAATTTCTCCCACGAAGTAGGGTGGGAGCAATAGAAGCTACTGCTCTCAAAATCTACTGCAACACTTAGAACCCTCAGAAAAACAGCTGACATTGGCAGGAGCAGCTTCCTCGCTAGCTGGCCTGGGGCTCTGGCACTCCCTGCCAAGACAGCAGAATGCCTTCAAACCCTGCCATATTCAGGGGCCACAAGCAATATTCACACATTCAAACTTGCTTCTCTCATGAAAATTGCATTTTCTTCTCCCTACCTTTCAGAAAAGGAGAGAGAAGAGGGGTGATCATGTACTATGTTACTATATAAGCACAAGTCTGGTACATTAATTACATTGATTAGATTGATAAATCCCAAAAGGTGCATGAAGAGGGATTATCTGTGTTCCCAAAGCTTCCAAACTGATGAAAGGTCAAAATAGAGATGCCTTACATATTCTCTAAACACAATCCCAGCCCTCTCTGAGGAGAACTGACTCTGTATCTGCTGTTAATCTGTGTAGTTCCATCAATTTCACTGGGGCTAGACTGATGTCATGCCTGCAGACATAGGGAAGAAAGTGTCACTTTGTTCCAGGTTAGCCTGCTCGCTATGAACACGAGAGAAAGCCCAATCCTGACCCTTTCTCTCGCTGCATTTCTTGACTGCACTCTAAGAAGACGCACAATCCACAGCATCAGCTTTACTATCTGAAGGGCTTAGAGAGGAGCTAGGATTTTTTTGTTGTTGTTGTTTTAAATCAGTGACCCATGATGACACCATATGGTTTTATTTCATTTAATTTGAGCAGAGCATTAACGTTCAACTTCTAGCAGATCTCTACCCATTCCAGTTCTGCTGTGCTGCATGGTAAAGGTGCAGACATAAGGGAGAGGGGTAGAA
Organism: Regulus satrapa; assembly: GCA_013396955.1. Taxonomy (NCBI): domain Eukaryota; kingdom Metazoa; phylum Chordata; class Aves; order Passeriformes; family Regulidae; genus Regulus; species Regulus satrapa. Next base: position 239,549 of record VWZN01013896.1, read on the forward strand.
GGAAAGAAAGGGGGATGTATCTGCCTTCTGAGAGTTAGATGTGCCAGGCAGGAGTCTGGCCTGCCACCTCATTCTGCTGAGCATTAACCTGCAGCTTCCTGCCCCTGGTACCGATGATGGACAGTGGTCACCCCCATGTGTATAGGTCGCCTAGCCTGACCTCGTAGAATGAATTGCTGCATGAGGCCGTAAGAACCACTTGCCCACCTGGGAAACAGGTGGGCTTGAATATTTGCTGTGTTATGCAAAGCTGGGGATACACAGAGCCATCAGGACCCAGGCTGGCTGGTTTAAAGGTGGCTAAAGTCTACATGAGCTGCAACTCAAGCAGTGACTGCAGCATAGAAATGTCCTCAGGCAGGTATTTCTACTTGTATTACACTCCATGTCTGGAAGGCTTTTTTCCAGAAATTCATTAAAATCCAAACATTTAGAAGATACCATACAGTTACCAAAATATTGTAAGCAAACTTGATCCTGGGTTTTTAACATCCTGGCTTTAAGGTGAATTAAGGAAATCTTAAAGGACAATAATAATTCCACTGGTCTTGGATGTAGAAACACAGGCCTGGGAAGAACCACCTGGGTCATCGAGTCCAAATTTGAATACCATAGGCAATAATGGAGCAGACATTCAACTCAGAGCATCGATCAAAGTAACCATGAAAGCAGTTACAGATGTACCTTTCCCCCTCTAAAAATTCATTATCTCTGCAACCAAAGACCAAAAGCTATAAAACCAAAAAGCCACAGGAAGGGAGCAGGAGAAAAGCATCACTAATAGCCAAAGTCCCTTTCACTAGCCAGACATTTCTGCCACGAAAAGGCCCAAAAATCTTTGACCTTTTAGGAATTAAGAATTGTTTTCTGATGACACCTACATCGCAATGAGGAGCAGTTCAGAGTGTCACCTTCTGTTATCTCTAGGCTGGACATTGTTTGAGTCCTGCCAGCAGCGTTGCTGCAGCAGCATGGAGCTGGCATAGGGCACAGCCCCACGAGCTGCCAGCACGCAGTGACTGCCACGCAGCGCGGGCTGGAGCTGTCAGAACAGCGGCCGTGCCAGCAGGTGAGTTAAGAAAACCTACAGAAACACACAGGCTTGCCAAGGTTAAATATCTTAATCTGGAGTATGGGAACTTTTAATTGAAAGCTTTGCTTTGAGCCCATTTCCACTTATTAAAATTCAGGAGTCTGTGCTGAATTCCTTGTGGACATTCATTTTGATTAACAGAAGACATGTGTGTACTAGGAAGGGAGTCTTGAACTGGGAGGAATCAGATAAATGTAGATAACATTCTCAGCCCTCTTGCAAGTTATGCCATATCTGGTATTTTGTGTAAAGCCTCAGATCTTGAAGATAAACAATTAGTTCAGCTTTCATTTAATACCAAGGTATTTCTGGCTTTCGTAACTGCAAGGACCAGGTGGAAATGGGACCTGGCTGCCTCCCAAGGGGCCAGAACTGGAGGCAAAGGAATAAAAAAATCTTATTTACAGCATTGGGTATTTTATGCCAGTCTCTTCATTTTGGAGGGTATTGACTCAGGACTTTTTAACTTTTGGTTTTGGCAGCATTGTGTATTAGCTGTGTATTATCTCTGTATCCTGCAGAGTGCTGCACTGCAGTATGTGCATGCATGGGTTGGATAAGTAAATGTTTCCCTTTACAGGGATGTCATTTTCTGTGCATGCCTTACACTCATCAGAACTGGGGAAGATTTTCACAGTGGACCTTTACCATTAGAAGATTTTTGCCAAAAAAAAACCCCACCAAAACCAAACCAACCAAATTAAAAAAAAACAAACCAAAAAAACCCCCAAAAAACCCAAACAAACAAACAAACAAAAAAACCCCAAAAACAACAACAACAACAACAACAAAAAAAAAAAACCAAAAAAACCCCACAAAAAAAAAAACAAACAAAAAAAACCCCACAAAACAGTGCTGAGGATGTGTCTATTTAATCTAATGTTATTTTTACCTCGGCTTTAAAAAAAAATCAACAAAATTGTGAGAAGAATGTTAGTCTTATTAGAATAGAAACATTGTGGATTTCCCCTTTAAAATTACCTTTTTCAGGTGAATTAGTGACTATGTTAAAAAATAAAAATAAAAAAAGTTGATTTTATTGAAAAAGCAGATTCCAACTACATTGAAATGTAGAATTCTAATAAAGTTCTGATTCAAAAACACATAGAAAATAGTCAGAGAGAACCAGAATCTTTCCCTTCCTGTTCTAGTCCTTGTAGTTCTTGGTAAAATTTATTTATTGCTTTATTGTGTCACCCAAAGCAGTTAGGCACAAGTGAGCACTTCAGGGTGTGGGTCCCACATAGACTCTCAGCATCAAGTTGGTGCCTGTCTGTAGAAGATTGTCCAGTTTTCATATTTATAGGACAAAGCCAGTTTTATCTAGTGAGAAGATAATTCTGTAACCAGTCTGTTTGGCTCATGTAAGTCACTGTCAGCTCTAGTGTTTGGAGATACAGGCTGTATGTTTAAGTGTCCATATTGTGTTTGCAAATGCATTAGCGTTTGCTTCTTGTCTGTTTTTATTCACCCCACAGCCAGCATACTTGTCTATCTTTACCTATAGGTCTGCATTTATAACTGTGCCTACATGGAGTTAGCCATTTCGGTCACATATTATATATTCAGGCCCCATGAAGAAGAATTAATATAAATATTTTTTTCAACCATTTCAAGTTTTACCAGAGTTTCATGTCAAAATATTTAGATGTGTTGCTTGTAACCATCATCAGCTATCTATATGGATGTTTTTGTACACCACACACTTCTTACAAATAATAAGTCACAATCATCTTGTACTAGTCTTTAACAAGGCTATAATATCTATGATGTAATAGCTACTGAATATCTGAATACTGATCCATAATTTTTGTGGAACCTTGCTGTATTAGAAGATCCATACCTGTGTGTGCATTCACAGAATTGTGTAAGTTTGTGAATGCAGAACTGCTCTGTTCTTAAAAAGAACAACAACCCCCAAAAAAATTAAAAAAAAAAAAAAGAAACCTAAACATATCTGGCTTCTTTCTGATTAAATGCAGAACTGTGGGTTTCTGTGAACCTGCACCAACCTATTATATCCGTCCTCTTCTGCTGCAGTTGCAGTGCCTGGTAGAGTACCCTGAGCCTCTGGCTCGCCCTTTCCTGGCTCCTGGGTAAGTACAATCTCTGTTCATAGGAGTTAGCAGATTAAGGGTTTATCTACATAAGGCTTTGCAAAATAATTTGAATTAACTGAATGTGTGAAATTAAAATGTTCTTAAACTGCATTACACCTCTGACTCCCTTGTTTAGAATTAAGGCACCTTTAATTTAGTTTAGCTTAATTCACTTTGGAAATGAAGTGAACTAAATTCAATCTGGGACACTCAAATTTTGAATGAGCACCTGAATAATGTTTTAATGCTTTTAACCAATGTACTCACAAAGTTAATTCAGATTAATTTTCCTGTTTTCCCCTGTGTAAACAAGCCTGTTTTATATTCCCCCTCAATGAAACCATCTCAGCTGAGACTCTTTCAACAACTCCGAATTGACAACCAACCTCCCAAGAGGAGCAGTTTAAATGATCCTCCCGCACGCACAAGTGTTTCCTTATCCCTACATCCCCATGCAGGCAACTTTTCTCCCAGTGAGCTTTAGTGATCTCTAAGACTGATTTGTCTAGAGGTTGACTCGCTGAACCAGGCACTAGCTGGGGTAAACACAGAGGAGATGCAGCAATTGTTTAGCACTGTCTAAAGACCTGAGTTATAAATATTAAATTATTCAAATTTTGCAGTTTAGGATTTTGCAGTGGAGTACACTATTGCAAATTATGATATATTATTTCTACAAATCATGATATTCTTGAGAATTTTAGTGATTTTATTCAGCTGCATTATTTCAAAACATGGTCCCCTTAATCTGAGTTAAGTACTTGTTACCTAATGAATCAGAATGCCTCCGGCTGTAAATCAGCATGTATTTATTATTTTTTATCTAACTTAAGTTTAACAAGATCAGATGCAGGCAGGATTCATAGGCAGAGGAATATAGAGGGATGTAGGCGATGGTATTTTAAAAACTATACTCCCTTTACATTTTTTCTTGAATGTATTGTAGTCTAAGAAGACAGGAGGTAGCATAAGGTGAAGCAAAGATTCTGTCATGTCATTTTTAAAAGGCAGTTGCAAAATCATGATCAAAATAACCTTAGAAGTAAGACAGAAGCATATATTAATGCAGGAATAGTAATAGTTTTAGAGCATCATTATAGAAATTTCGGAATTGTCATTACCTTCCTTGATTTTAAAACAAACTCTGTATTTGGTCAAAACATACCTTGGGAAGGAAATGCTGTCAATTATCTTTATCACAATGCAAAAAAGCCCTTGAAAAATTGCCTTTTGGAAAATCTCATCTCAGAAAATTGCTGCCATAAGATTTTGCTAAAAAGTCAACCAGACAAAAAAAAATCCCCAAAAACAAAGAAACCAAACAAAGAAACAAAAACCAACCAACCAAAAACACAAAAAAATCCTAACACCCAAAGAAACCAAAGAAAGCCACATAAACATCCCAAGCCATCCAGTACTGTTTGATTAGATGGTTAGGCAATATTTTGTGTGCTGTTTTTTATGGAGTTATTCCTTATGAATAGTGTTGTTTGATGGCTACAGCAGTCTCAAATCTTTAAGTGGTGGAAAATTAGCAAGGTTTCACTGAAACAGCCACAGTATGGTGCAATAAGGAGACAGTCCCACAGATTAATATGCTTGTGCTGAATGCACTTTAGTGTGTGTGGGCATCCATCAATGTGCAGCTAGCCAAGAGGATACCACTGTAAGTAAAATCTAGGCTTGTGGGAGCAGTGAGTTTGAGTGCAGCCGTGCTGCTCTACAGGGCTGTACTGGTGTGTCACTGTGTGCGTGTGTGTGCCAGTGGGTTTGCACACACGGGCCAGGGCAGGTCTGTCTGTGTGCAGGTGTGCTCCTACTTGTGGGTGCGATCTGGCTGCGCTGCTTTCTGCATGCCAATGAGCTTAGTAAGAGCATGTATGTATTTGGATCTGTTCTGTGCATCTATCTGCATGTGGAAGGGCCTGCATGGTGTCTGTAGATCCATTTCTTTGTGTGGTTTGTGTGTCCCTCCTGTGAGATGGACGCCTTCTTGAGGATCTTGGTCACTGTGAGTGCTTTCATTCCTGTAAAAGGCACCATCATTCAGCAAAACACAAACTGGTCACCGGGAGACCTGGATCCCTGTCGATGAGCTCTGTGAATGAGCAGAGTCTTCTAATTCCCTCTGTACCTCTGTTTCCCCTCCCAGCCTTTTTTTAAACTGAGACTGTGGACCCACACTCCCTGCTACTAAATGGGCATAATGTAATTCTCTGAGTGAATGGCTCTGTCTTATTCAGTCAAGATACTGAGTCCTGAGAGGACCTTCTGATGCTATGCCACTGCCTCCCAGTAACATTCATCCCTGCATGGACCTGCCTTTGTGTGTTTGTGTTGGGGGGGTCCAGCTGTGTACCTCGTGGCTGGCTATTTGCAGTTTTTATCTCCCCCATGTACAAACAGAGCAGGGGAAGATGGAAAGGAAGGAGTTATTAAATGCCAAGCGGATATGCAATAAATCCCATTGATTTTACAAACTCCAGCTTGTCTTCAATCTCTTTCCATTCTTTATCCTGGGGGCATTGAAACAAAACCCTATTTTAAATACCTTTTCTTTCCCTTCCCCCATTCCCCCTCCTCTCACTCCCAAAAAAGTGTCAATATTTTATTTGGATTTTTAACTTCGCTCCATAACAGTTGTTTGACCTCCTGACTCATGTGAGTCACATAAATTCTGGGACTTTATTCAGGAGCCATGTTCCTTCTATTGAATAAGCAATTTGGGAGGGTGAATTAATGACTTGTGCTGTTGCTGGAAAGTCCCTGAAGAAATATTAAAATTGCTTGCAGACCGAATCAATACTCACTGAACACCCAGCATGAGGACCTGGGCTTTTTAATGGCTACAAGCAGCGGCACTGGGTAGAGGAAGGGGAATTCCTGTACACACAACGCACGCAGGCACGCACAACCAACAGCAGCCTTCCCCCAGCCTTGCTGGCTGCTTCAATAACAGCATATTCTTGTGCACGCAACCTGCTACAAGCCGCTGCCTGCTGTGCCAGGGAAAGGACTTAGAGTCCGGTTCCCCCATCTCCCTCCCAAGAAGATCATGCAGGATTTGCAAAAGCTGGCTGTTTGGGCTGTGTGTTAAGCGCTTGGGTTAGCATGGCCTGGCACAGTCTGCGAGGCACAAGGAAGGTTGATTATTTGTGGCGTTATGAGCCTGTTCTGTGTGTCACTTTGCTTTTTCTCTCTCTGAAGAGGAAGGACACTAGTGCTGTGTTAGGTTTAGGGGTGCTGTCATGGTTCGGGAAGAGGATTTGGCTGTGTTGCAGAGGCATGTGTTGTGTTAGATGGTTCTGTGGCTTTGGGTGCTGAACAGTATTTTCATCTGTCCATAGTGTGAATTTGGGTTTTTTTGTGATATTCTGTAGGACTTCCTTTCTTATAAGGGCTTGTGTTTCAGTGACACTTGTGTTAAGAGTCCCTGCATGGTGCTTTTAGTCATTTAGCAGGTGTCACTTCACTAGACCAGTCTATTTCAAGGCTGTGGGTGCAATCCTGAATGGTTCTGAGTGCCCTCAGAGTCCACCAGCCTCACTAGGACATGCTCAGTTGTTCTGCTCAACAAGGCTTTTACTATTTGCTGCTCACTAGACTGACAGACTAAACAGCCAGATTTTGCCCATACCCTAAGACCCCTCTGGCAAGGGTGGGTTTTGTTACCAGAGTTTTCAAGCCTCCTTTGAGAATGTGGCCCCATGTTTTGGTGTTTTGCCCTGTGGTCGTGAATGGCTGTTTTGTATTCGCTTGTTGGGCGGCTGTTATTGTGTATTAACACCAGGCTGGGTGTGCTTTGTATGACCGCATGTCTGTCTCATTGATTCCATCAGTATTATTTTGTAATCGTGTGATTGAGTTAGTGTGCATTTCAGGGCTCCTGTGTATTGAATAATGATGTCAGGGATTGGGTTGTTTGACTGGGTAATGGCCTCTTTTCAGTGTTGTAAGTGAATGTGTCCTTCTCCTGTTTCCCTGTCTCGGCTGGGGCAGGATCGTTTACACTAGGTGATTCCTTAAGATGCTCACATGCACTAAAAGAATATCCCTTTGGCTCAGGAGCTCTCCCTGCCCATGGGGCATGCCAGAGATGCATCTCCCGTGTGTGTGTGTGACACGTGGGGTGTCACACCATGTCTGGCTGGTTCTCAGCTGCATGCTTCAAGGTGTGCTCATCTTCTGGTGTACTCAGGAATTTTGCTAAGACCTTTCAGCTAAGTCTATCCTTTGATAGGTTTTTTTACAATTACATGCAAGACAATTCTGTGCTCTTTCGAATAGATTTGACTGAGTCTGTGAAAGGATCTATAAATTACTACATGTCTTCAGTGAAGTGCATGCTTGCCTTTGCAAGGGCCTTCTTGTATGACTTTCTACATTAATGCATAGAAGGGCATCTGTGTCAGTTAACAGCTGCCTCTGATCTGTGTGTGACTGACTAGCAGTGTTCCCAAGTCTGAGCTGACCTGGGTCTCTCATATATGTAAGAAAGAATGGGATTCTGTGTCAGCAGCATTTAGCAGTAAATATATGTGTTAAGAAATTTTAAACATACTATGAATCTCTGGGTTTGTGCAATGGCTTCTGACTTGTGCGGGTATTGTGCAGTAATGCTTTAAGACAGTGTCACCACATTTGTCCCTTGGAAATGAACAAGAGAGTTCAGTTATTTTTCAGCTGATGATTATGTGTCATTGCTGCATGAATTTATTTGCTCTGTGCAGGCAATGTGTCTGTCATTGGGCCTGTTCTGTCCTTCCTCAGCCATCAGGATTTAGCCCAGCAGCAGTCACATCCAGACAAAGTCTAAGAAAAAGGCTGTGAAAGACACAGAAAACTTCCAGAGAGAGTTGTCACTTGTACCCTCTCATCAAAATATCTTATCAGGCAAAGATCTATGACCTCTCTCATTCAAGCCATCTATATAGCTGGGATTTAGCAAGCCAGTGAATTAGCTTAGATTTTTCAGCAAGGTTGCTAACAGGTAACTCCTTACTCATCCTTGCATTAGCTCAAGTCTTGCTACTTCCCTTGCTCTTTTGTCTGTGCTCTTACACTCTTTTCCCCACTTGCTTCTCTGTATTCCTGCATTAATTTGACCTTGAGCAGTTTACATGATCCTTAGCCCACCCACAGTTTTACCATTATCCCACCCCTCACACTGGGGTAGCAGCATCAGGGTAATAGGGAGAAGGGAAAAAAATGAGGGAGTGAGGAAGGGAGAGGGAGGGAAAGAGGGAGAGAGACCTGTTTGAAAAATAATTGGAGGCTGTTAAACAGAGGAGCCCAGCATATCACTCTAGTAATGGAAATAAATTCCATTGTATTTGCATTTTAATTTTCCACATAAACAAAGGCCCGGAGTGAGCTGGCTTCGCCAGAATCACCGGCCAGAATTTAATTAGAAATGAAAAGTTTATAGGGTCCTCTTTAATGCGATTAATGCACAGTTAACATTTATCACATACATATGCTGGAATCGCCTTTTTTAAGCAACCACCGGCCATGAAATGAATTTCTTTTCAACTTTTTTAGCATGCGTGAGGAAGGCTGTCTCTGGTGAGGCGGTCCAGTGAGCACACTCCTGACAGCTTGGTAAACTGCAGCCCACAGAGGCTTAGTAGCCCCCATCCTCACTGAGGAAAGTTCAAGGTGGCTTAGAGGGAAGCATGGTCTAGTGGTTAAAGCCTGAGGTTGGGAGTCAGGGGATCTGGGTTGTATTCCCAACTCTGCCACATGCTCACTGCATGACTGACTTGCTCTCAGCGTCTGTTTCTCTGGGTGTTAAAAATAAAAGAGAAATCAGCTGGAAGAAGATATCTCAGCCCCAGACCCCTCCGTGTCTCAGTCTCTCCAGCAACTCGCCCAGCCCTGTTGTATGGGATCTGGATTGTATCCTGTACTGTGCTGACCTCTCAGCTCATCTCCCTGTGCCTGAGCATTCCTATTCCAGCTGCAGGGACGGGGGAACATCCACAGAGCTTGCCTGATATGAGAGGCTGGGCCTCCTGGAGGGACTACTTTACAGTGCCCCAGCTGCCTGCCCGTTCATATGCATCTCACATGGGCACGGGTTCCTCTGGATCTGACATTGCTTCTGTGAGATACGCATCTTCCTGCCAAAGAGCATGAGTCAGGAGAGGAACAACCTCTGCCTCTGCAGTGTGGGAGCCCTGGCAGCCCTGCCAGGAGGACCTGTATTCACTGCTGAGACAGCTTCATGTTTCTTAAGGAGATCCTCACATGCCAGTTTGGTCCAAAACACTACTAAGAACAGCCTGTGAGATACTGGGCCCCTCAAGCCTGAACTCCAGATATTAACATGAACCTACTCAGAAGCAGCTACCAGCCCTCCTTGTGGAAAGGGTAATTATGCCTCAGTCATCCTGAGGAGCCCTGCGAGGTTGCCCGATGGGTGCTTATGGAAAGCTTTAGCTTGTCTGCATATGGATGCTAGGGAAAGCAAGTCTAAATGGAAGAAAAAAAAATTATCAATGTCCTTTCCTTGCAGAGCACAACGATGAGATAAAAGGCCAAAGTGAACACCTCCCCTGTTAATCTGTGTCCCTGTCAGAGCCAGGAGGGTATCAGACTTGTCACTTCCCTGCCTTCTCGTGAGTCCCAGAGGAGACCGTGGTCCCTTCCTATGCCCCCTTCCCTGCTCTGGCTGTGTGGCAGACAGGCTACAGCCCCCCTCTACTCCTGCGCTTCCTTTCCAGTCTTGCAGACAAGCAGAGTAAATAAACCAGGCCCATGGACACAGTGTTAGCGTGTTAGGGACACAGCAGGGGAAGGAGGAACATGAAACCTCTATTGATCCCTTGAGGAATGATGTCCCTTCCTTATCTTATCAGATTCTCTTCACTCTTCAATTATAGTCTGTTGAAATTGGCCTCTTAACCCAAACAAGATAACCTGGGTAATGAGGAAAAGAAGTGCAAGGGGAGGGGAGAGGAGAGAAGGGCAGAGTCCAGTGCATTAAACTATAGCTATAATTAGAAATAACTCCTTTAGTGTAATCTCCTCTGCGCCCACTATCCCCAGGTATCCTCTTCTTGCATTATGTATCAGGTGAACAACCACACATCCACTCACTGACAAATGTATGCTGCCATATACGCTCCTTGTTCCCTCGGTGGCACTTGGTACCTACAAAAGGCACGTGTCCCTACATTCCTGCATGGCATTTTCTTGTGTACATGTATATTTGCCCTGATGTACACCCTTTGTGCTCACACGTCTCAGCAGATGCCTCTTTGTCATACCCACACTTGCACGCGTGTTTGTGTGACTGCTGCCGCCCATCTCACCAGCTGTGTTTCCTCAGCACATTGGTGGTACCATAGGCTGCCAAGGCACCTCAGCCCTACGTCTGCCCAAAAGAACTGCTGGCGAAGAGATGGAGCACTGTTAGGGCTCCCTCCTGCATCTGCTTAGAGCCACAGCTCATCGGTGCATGTACAAGACTCTCTGGCCATCGGGAAGCAGCGGCACAGAGTCCCGTAGTATTCCTGCACCTTTGCTCACCGCAGCGAGTGCGTGTGACCGCAGAGTCGCGACACTGTTTCCATGGATAAGACTATTCTTAGTTCTTACCCAGACTAATAATACCTACTTGCTAAAAGTCTATACTCCCAGCTGGACATGTTGCCCTAGTGATATGCCCGTGCTCCTCCTTGTACACATGTCATGGGGTATAGGGCATGTCTCGCCCAAATATCCATTACAGAGAAGATTGTCTAGGGGAACAATAGAGACTCAAAGGTTTATCTGCACAAATGCACCCAGGTTTCCATGCTCAAATTACTTCACTGTGCACAGAGTGATCCTGGAGCATATTCAAGCAGTGCAGAAAGTGCTTTCATTTTGGAAGGTGGTGCTCTGAACAGAGCTAAGGCTTCATTTACAGGGCTGGCATCCTCCTCATGCATGCATGCTTCAAAAGACTGTGCTCCCCAGGATCACTTTATCCCTTGTCTTTCACTGTGCCAGGGGCATTTCCTTGTACACACATCCACCTGAAATAGGCCACACTCCCTCCTATTTCATGTCTCCTTGTGCCACCAGCTCTCCCAGTTTTGTCTGTGGGGCATGAAGAGACAAGTATGCCATATTTTTCTTTAAATACTTGCAGGTCACAAAAACTCATATAAACTGCAAAGGGGGTTTAGAGTCACGGCACTATTTTTTTTTTTTTTTTGCAAATTTGTATGTGTTTTCCCATGTGCAAGCATACAAACTCCCAGCTCTCCAGCCTGCATCCTCACAAGAATCTGCACGCAGCCAGATCCACTTACTCTAACCCCATCTTGTCTGCCTTCATACTCACAGACCCTAAACTCAGGCAAACGTGTAGCCCAAAATTGTTAAAGCCACATAAGGAAGTTGAATGTTAATACTGAATGACTTGGCATCTTATTTGGCACAGGGTCCCACCTGCCTTCTGGAAAGCTGCAGCTACTTTTTGACGGTATAAAATTCAAATCTGCTTTAGCCTTTCACTCCATTCTTATCTCTTGCCCTTTCCTTATCCAACCCCACCCAACTGTCCTCTCTTCCTATTTCTGGAAACTTACGTTGTGGCACATCTCTAAGAGTCAGCACTGCAAACATTGTCTCTTTTAAACTCTAAATTTGATTTTTGTTCCATAGAGAAAGGGAATTTGGGACATTGCACATTTTCCACTCTGCCTCTGCTTGCACTGCCTTGGCTTGTTTGTATGTAGCATATCCCTGAAATACACTTCCCCATGCACTCAGTTTGTACACTTTTCTTCAGAAATATTATTCCTTCCTTTTCTCTCCTCTTATACTCCTCTTCTATTCACATTGATTTTATAAATGACTGTGTATTTTTTATGCATGTGCAATTTATGTATAAATGTTTCATTTTTCAAGTTCAAAAGTCTGCAGTTAAGCAACTAAGAAGTGGCCTAAATTTAGGCAAATATTAACATATTGCTTTTTAGAGACAGATGACCAAAACTTGTTCTTAAAAGAGTTTTGAGAGAAACATAAGTATATTGAAAGACAGCAGTCTTTAAGACGAGCCTAAATCTTAGTGCTCAAAGAATCTAGTGCAATTTTAAAGTGAGAGCTTGAAAGTGAGCAGTGGGGTAATGAGGTTGCTGTTGTATTTTGACCCAGATTTAAACAAGTGAGGATTGGTTTTGGGAATCGAAGGGCTGGGATATTAATCCTTCCTGACCAATGAAATTAGTACTGTTTTGTTGCCAGAACTATGCAAACTACCCTGGAACTAGAGGTGGCACAGGGCATCCTGTCTGACAGATATGTGAGGGTTTCTTTTGTGACTTTGTTGTCTGGTTGCAGTGTCTGCTTTTCCTTGTGTAAATTAGCAAACAGACATCAGTCTGCCTTTCAAAAAATGGGTACCACCCTTCTCAGATGAAATACAGTGATGGGCATTTTGAGCGGAGCTGATCACTAATCTTGAAGCAATTTGTCTTGCAAGCAGAGATGGCTATTTAACCCTCATGCCTTGGATCCGTACAGAGAAGGAAGAATTCTTACCTTAGAAGGAGGAGGATCTGTTGAAAATGGAGCTAAATGTAGGAATAGTAAATTTGCTCCCAGGAGAAAACAATTATTAGAGGCAAACTCCATCCTACCTGTGCATGTGTGCATGTGTTAGGGGGTTGCTAGAAGCTTGGGGAACAATATGCTGTGCAGGTTTTAGAAATGCCACAGGAACTGCAGAGCTATGGGATGACAAAAGCAAGAAATGTCCGAATTCTGTATTTCACAAAGGCAGAGACAAGCCACCAGAATCCCCTTCCTGAATTAACAGCGAGGTTTGGGTAAATGCTTCATATGAAGCATTTTCTGGGAAATGTATCTGTGTACCCACAGTCTGTTAGCTAAGGCTTTGGCACATCCCTCTTCCTCCTCTGTCAAAACTAGTACACACACGGATCCCAAGCCAAAGGACAAAGGAATATCCTTCCCCAATTGCATCGAACTCCTGCATATGCTTCCTTTTGCATACCAGCATTTTGTGTTACCATCTACAATCCTGCTCAGAGACAGGTGTTCTCTACCATATACCAATATGTAGTATCCAACCAGCAGGCACATTTCACCAAAGGTGCCTATCTGCCTTGCACTTCGAGCCCCTGCATAAATGTCCTGTACAAAAGAAATGCATTATACTTTGGCTTTCCTGTTCCCCATACCTGCCTCTGAACACATCAGCCTTTCAAATCTGCCTGCTATATACTAATGTACCCTCAATACTCCTATACCATCACTCCTCCTCAACATCTGTATGGACAGACATATTCTCTCCATATGTCTCAAACATTTCATGCATGTATCCTGTCATTCTTCATACCTCAACCACAGCTATTCCTCTCCTGTGGCTCCAGGATTGAACTATTGTGTTGTCCATTTCCCGGTGACAAGGGGTCTAGTTACAGGGTTATTGATTAGTTTTCATGCAGACAGATGGATCTGCCTTTGGTCTCCCCACCAAAATCCACCTCTGTATGGGCTGATTGTCACTGCTCCAGGGATAGGATTTCACCAGGAGACCACCCTCCATGCAAACATCCTTCACCCAGGCCACGGATGGTAATAAATGGAGTCAGGCTGAGCCATAATAAAAGCAATTGAGTGGGTTACCTGTGCAGACATGAGATTTATACCTCCTCATATTTGATGTGATTGTTTTATTGAGTTCTCAGCGCAGTTAGGATGCCATTTATTTATTTATTTATATGCCTACTTATCATGGAAGAGGGGGGAGGCTCTTTCAGCCTAGCTGGTGTTCAGCCTCTGTCTTGTCAAATATGAGCCCGCAGAAAAGGACTCTCCAGTTCTGCTCTGCTTTTTACTTAGGCTTGGACTTGATGAGTGAGCCCTTCCCACATTTCTCATTTCCTGTGACAGACAAAGATGTTTATTTCAGAACCCCTGAAACCTTGAGGACTGTCTGAATTATGAGCCTAGTAGAAGCTAAGGGGCTGGTGTAAACCAAGACATGTGTATATACTGATTTTCTAAAAGTGCCTCTTGAAAGAAATTCCCATTTACGCTGTGTGTGTTTTGGACAATGGTTTGTGATCTATGCACAGAGCCTCTTTATGCTATTGCAATAGAAATAGTAAGCACTGGCATTGCTTCTGACTCTGTGATCACATGTGAGCGTTGAGAAATATTAGCAGGTGTAAATTGATTGGAAATGAATATTTGTAAGTGCACCCTGAGGAGTTTGGAAACCAAGTGATTAGATTTGTGATTTTCAGCTGGGTAGATAGCCATGTAAGTGCTGCAAGATCAGCCCTCAGTAACTGGTAATAGAGAAAATTGGAGGCTAGTGCTGAATATCTAGTGTCTAGTATGTCATCACAAGCCTAACCATGGGGTTTTTTGGGTTTTCCAGCTTCTCTAGTCAAGCATGAGAATTTCGGTTCTCATTTAATAAAGTATGTTCCCAGTGCTTTGGGGGGGTTTGAAAAGGGGCCTGTCAGCTCTTAGGAGACTCAAAGGACTGCATTGTTGAGATGTTTTTAAAGTTGTTTAATAGGAGTCAGATATCCAAATCCCCTTTAAAATTCAGAGTAGGAAAGAGAAAACAAGTGTAAACAAACCTACATTTTATTACAAGTGCCCATGATTCTTATGCCAATTACACAGTTTAGGCTCTGCCTTGGAATTTTTAAGCAGTTGGGATTGATAAATATGGCAATGCAGCTATAGGCTACAATAGATTAATTTGGATTACAGTGGAAAAAATCCTCATTCCTGTTAGTCTCAGTTTAAAAAATAATCATTTGGGAGAAGAACTCAAACCTTTCTGATGCTTTCATGGGTAGCAATCATTGTTAGAGCCATCTACACACAGATGGGATTTCCTAAACACCCAGTGAGCTATGCGGATGTCAGATCAATGGCAAATGCTTTTAGAAGTCTCTAAATTTATAGAGAGCAACGCCAAAAGTGTGATCTCTAAATATTTTGCTGATTTTAAGTGAAGAGCTAAATTCCATTTGAATTTCACCATGCCATAATTAAGGACAATGGAATCTAAGTGAAGCTCAGCCTTGTTCAACTGTTTTTAAGTCATATACTGTTATTCAAGTAATAAGAAAATCTTTTGTTTGAATAGGCTTTGGGGTTAGAGATGAGAGTTTTTTGACATTTGATATATGTCTGAAAACACAACTTTGTTTTGTATGCACCATGTCATCATATCATAAAAGGTCCAGCTGTCCTGCTAGACCATTATCTATCTCTTTAGCCAACACAAGATTATTTCTTATTGTATATTTGCTTGTTATTAATGCCACCTAGTTATATATATTCCAATAAATCAGGAATTCCTATGGGATGCAATTCCACATTTTAATGGACCTCCCTATCAGGAGATACCTTCTGCTACCATTTAAATATTTCCTTTCTTATTTCCTTCCCTTCATTCCTGCCTATAGTGTTTTGTTTAAATGTGAATAATTCCTTTCCTGTTGGAAGGACTGTGCCCTTCAGATCACTATATTGTTCTCACCTCTTTGTCATATTTTGGCCAAGCCACTTATATTTTCTCTTCTTTTCTCCCGAAGTAAAATGAGTTTTTTTTCACGTATTACTCATTCTGGTAAGTGAGGTTTAACTCCATAAGACTCACTCAGCCAGCACAGAAGGGCAGCTACCTCTATAGCAGAATGCAGCAATAATTCAGTGGTTGCAAGATCTTGAAAATATTTAACTTCCAGCAAAAATCAAGCTTTTTATACATCTATAAAAAAAAGGAAGGGCTGGAATTTTTAGGTGATAAAGGGGCCGATACAGTTCTGAACTTCAAGGTTCACAGAACAGGGAGTTCAAAACTTCCCAGGCACAACCGATTCTACTTGCTGACTGGCTCTGTTGAACTAATATCTCTGCAATATGAAAATTAGAAAAAATGCTGCTAGCTTATTGTATTTCCCCCCATACAACCTTCCAATGGGCAGATATGATGAATAAGACAAAGAGAAATGCTGTGGGCATTCATTTACTCTTTCAGCTGCAGTAACATTGTCTGTAACCTCTGCTTTATGAGCCTGTCCTTTATTTGCAATGATAAAAAGAAGATAATACCAGGTTTGTGTCTGATGGAAAAGAGTCTGAATTTAAAGGAGTATATTCCCTGTAATGAAGCCCTGTGTGACCTGATTACATTCTGAAAGCAACTGGAAGCAGAAGTCTTCTACCTTGAGAGCATGCCCTGATGCAGGAAACCACACGGGAACCTTGGACTCAGCATCAGCTGGGAGAGAAGATTCCCGCCAGAATCCCGAGTTTCTCCCGTGCGCGCTAGGAAATGCCAGGTTACAAGTCCTGGTAATATCCGTTGAGTACCGTCGGACAAGTTTTCTTCATCCCTCCCTTGCACCAAAACAGTCTATACGAGAAGTCAAATATTTGGTGTCCATATTGAGAAAACTGCCTTGTGCCCAGTAGCTGCCAGCAGTGGTGGTAGGTTCATGTGACGCACGCAGCCACGCACACGCTCGCAGGTTACAGCTCACCCCGAGTCCACTGCACACAACGCAGTTGTCACTGCTTTTGATCCCTATGAACAAGCTGCCATTGGAGATACTCTGCACTCTTCCAGCTTTTCCCTAGGCTCATTACCTGTCCTCCAAGATGTCCAGATTTGTTCAGGGGGAAGAACGAGAAGAGATTGTGACTTCGGCTGGGAGTTCTCAAGTGCTGCCGGTCAGCAAGGGTGGCTCAGAAAGCTCTGTTTGTGTAATACTGATTTCTTCTGCATATACCACAGCCCCTGCCCTAACACATCTGCTTCTTGTTTGTCTTATTACATTTACCTCGAATGCATGAGATAAAGCCTCAGCTGATGTAAAACAACCTAGCGTCCAGTTTCGAACTTTTTCTCATTATGTGTTGAACTCGGTGGGCATTTTTAGTGAAAGATCATACTGAGTTTTACAAAAGTAACTAAACGCTGTTATTTTCATTTTACAGATGGCAGAACAGCCTTCTAAGGAGTCCGTGTGACCTGCCTATGATCAGTCAGAAAATTAATGTCAGAACTGGTAAGAGAAATCTGATCTTTGAATATGCCATTCTTTGCTCTAAACTACAGGCCTGCCTGCAGCCGCTGAAATTGGCCATATGCTCAGTAATATTTCAATGTACGAGTATATTTCACTGGTCTTTATAACCCAAGTCAATGCATGTGTCTTTCCATATGTATTTTTTAAAGCACACCATTATTGGAGACTTTAACTAGGCATCATTAGCCAGTTGCTATAACGGGAAAATGGAAACATCTCCCGAAACCATATGCTTAACACTAGAAATTAATGGATACCCAATACCTAAGAGAAGATCGAAAAAGCATACAGCAGTTTGACTGAGAGAATATATCTACTGAACTGTATTCTCTGCCATGGGGTATTAGCTAGGTTTGCTCTTAGGAACTCAGGGTCCAAAGTGTATCCAGAAGGCTGACTGGACTCTGAAATGCTTTACCTTCGGCATGCCTTGGCTAAGAACTAACTGGGAGTTCCCAGTACTGGACCTGGCACCCAAGAACTGGGATAGAGGTACAAATCAGGGGGGAGTTGTTTTGCTTTGCCTTTCTGGACCTCATTCATTAATCCAAGATAATTCATTAATTTAAGAGAAGCAGGAAATAGTGTTTAAACAATGTCCAGTGCATAACTTGCATTACCGTGAATGTATGTCCGTGATGTGCTCCATCCTGCTCCTGCTAATACTGTACACTGTCTAATTCAGAAGATTTCTCTGGGATGATTATCATCTCACGAAACCTATGTTCTTAGGTGTATATGTTCTGCTAAACAAGGGAAAAGTTCTCTGACATCTGCCTCCAAGTTCATTTGTAGAAGACTGCCACAAGGAGCATCCAAATTTAGCAGTGTCTAAGTTCAGTTGAAATAGTCTAACCTGAAATGACCAAAAGATAACTGGTTTACAGTCATATGATGGATGGAAAAGTTTGGGCTGGCAGAGTGCTCAAGAAGCAAGGTGCTCACGCTATTTAAAGCCTTAATTGGTTAGCGAAGAATTAACATCTTCTGTCATTTGCCTGCTTCTCAGTTACATGCACTGTTTATATGTGTGTGAGTTTACATATATGTATGTATGTGTGTATACCCACACATACATAATTGGCTTATACTGCATAGTACTTAATGCACAAAGTGGGAACAGGAAAGCTGTTGGCGCTGAGATAACTGATCTCGATCCTGTCATTTCTGGTGCACTTTGCTTATTAATTCATACACTCTCTAGATTTTGCCCATAATTAAAATATATCTACTGCATAGTAGAAGACTTAAGTATTTCTTTCCTGAATCTTGACAGGGTAGTTAAGTTTTTTTGTTTTTTTTTAACTAGAACTTGTATCTGCCCTTTGTCCACATGAGTTTGGTATAGAAAAAGTTTCTGATGAAACTCAGAACTGAAAGACATGTCATCCCAAATGTGCCCTGCTATTATCAGTGCAGTAGGAACAGATCAGTAAAATGTAGTCACACAGAATTTAAATATAAAAATAAATTTTAAAGGTTTAAGGGATACTTTTAAAACTGAACTGAAACTGTGTTGTTCTGTAGTCTCTCAGCCAAAGACCTTTACTATGTTAGACTAATTCTCAGAAAGAAAATAATATGTAATTAATACATTTTTAAAAAATCTTATAATAAACAAACGTAATTATTTTCTGTGTACAAGGGCATCTC
Source organism: Regulus satrapa (assembly GCA_013396955.1). Classification (NCBI taxonomy): domain Eukaryota; kingdom Metazoa; phylum Chordata; class Aves; order Passeriformes; family Regulidae; genus Regulus; species Regulus satrapa. The sequence continues at coordinate 258,481 of VWZN01013896.1, forward strand.
CATTTTGAAGGACAGTATTCGCAGTCTATCTAGGGATATAGGTAACTTTTTTTTTCTCTAAATGCCTTGCTAATTGCCTTAAGATGTTAAAACGCTTCTGGATGTAGCTCTAACTGTTCTAGACACTGGGCAAAATCAGATTTTGCACTGAAACCCCCACATTTTGCAGAAGTAAGAAGACAGTTATTTATTAATGGCTAGGTTTTAAAATTGGCATCTCTCTGAAGCTGCTCAGAGACTACATGTTAGATTAACTCCAATTTGTGATTGGTGATCAGAGAGATGACAATTTACTGCAGGTAAGGGATTTGCTGTTACAAAGAGCTGACTCGATCCTATATGTGAATTTTTACAACGAGGGAGAGAAAAATGTATATTTAAATTGTGAGCTTTTTGTGTTTTGTGAGTTCTGTGAGCTGGAGTCATGAAAGTCACTGGAGTGATGAAGTTTACTTCTCCACAGCACTAGGATTGTGTCCTAATACACTCAATATTTCCTATTTCACTGCAATTTTTTTCCCAGTTCACTGTCCTGTTCTTGTCTAGGACAAATTTTATGCAAATTTTATGACTTGTGTTATGGGCTCACTCCCCCACAGATGTGAGTTTTGGGGAGCCTCATACAAAGCTGAAGAGTGGGAAGTTGGGTCTGAATTTTTAAAAGGAATGGGGAAAGACAAAATCTTACTAAGCTAAGATGCTCTTGAGCCTTGGGGACTGCACACTCAAATGCCATTGTGTTGGTGGGTCACAGCTGAGTCTCTCTAGTGTAATAATACTTAGCGGCTACAAAACACTTGTCCTCAAAGTATTTTAGAAGCACAATCTAACTAACATCTTTTTCCACCTCCTTCTGAGAAAAATCTGTTTTCATTTCCAGTGTGGAGAAACTGAGGTACAAAATTCCCAAAGCTCTGCTGCAGATTGGTAGCACGGTGGGAGCCAAATCTGGCGCTCAGCTTTCTACCCGGGACATCACGACCCAGACGTGAGGCACTGGGTCCAGCAAGCATAAGACTGAGACTTCAGTGACTTTTGGGTGCTGAGACCCCTTAAGCTAGCTGAAATATAAATATATGATTGGTCCATACATGCTATTTCTCAAAAAAAAAGAAAAAAAAAAAACCAAAAAGCCTACAGCCGTTTCTCTGAACTTCCATACCACCCGCTCGATTCCTTACAGGGATAGCTGTCTGTCCTTCCACAGCTGCCTTTGTAAGGTGTCTGAATGTCAAACTGTTATTATTCCAATACCTGACTGAGAGAGTAACAGAGACCTGGAGGTTTTTTAGGAGGGTGTATAATTAGCCGATCAGTATTATGTTACCCTGTTCATAACTTAATAACCATTTTAATACAGATGGCACACACAGGGATAATTTCCTAGGGTAGCCTAGCAGTATATTACAGAGACAGTGTGTCTGAGGGAATCTTTCTTAGCCAAGGTACATTCCACTAGCTAATTCTACCTGCTGTTTTCAAGATGATTTGGGATAATTCCATATCATTTGCAAAATATTAAAACCCATTTATATAGGATGCCAGATTTAGAAATACACAGTCTGAGTTATTAGACATATTTTGATAAATCTGCCATGAAAAGTGCACGACAAAAAAATACCACAGTATTTTCCTTGCTATTTATTATTTGCTTCCCTTGCTATAAATACAGGAGGCTTTGGTTTTGTTTGGTTTTTTGTTTTGTTTTTTTTTTAATCTGGCTAAATTTGTTATATATCAAAAGGGACAGTATACCGATTTGTGCATTTTATCTATGTAAACACCACAAAAGCCTGCATGCTTATTTACACATACCCTGTGTATGTTTATTTGACTGGGAAGAGCCATACATTTGGAATTTCATCCAAAATTTCATGTATTTTACTCTGTTGGTGAGGTATTTCATGTCTGTGTATGTACCTTTTGCAAATATCTTTGCATGACTCTGTTTCTAGAGGTTGTATTTTCTGTGGGCACAGTCTGGGTATCTGTACATACATAACACTAAAACACTGTAATTACTTTTACCGTGTGCACAAGAGTGCTGTGTTGCCAAAGAGTGAAGATCTGATGTACATTGTGTTTGAACGTTCATGTGAGCAGTCTGAGCGCTTTGACGTCTGTCAGTACTTGATTACATCTATTCCCTTTTCTCCTGCATCGATCCTGGTTTTTTTGCCTGTCATATGGTTATTTTTGTCACCTCAAACCTGAGACCAAACCTGAGTCTCTTCAACAACAAAATCAACAAAATCTTCACCCTAGCAGCCGCGGAGGAAATGGGGAAGGCGGAGCGGGGTGGGGGGGATGGAATGGTTCGCTAGTGCGAAATCGATTCTGCTGCTGCCCAGCCTTCTGCGAGGGCAGGGATCAGACCGAGTCGGGGCCACAGGGACCGCGGAAAGCAGCGCTCCGCCGCCGGGTAAAGAGCCGCCCGGCAAATTCGGCCGTTCCCTCAGGGAATGCCGGTGGGGAGTGAGCCGGGCGAGTGGGCGCAAGGGAATCCTTCCCCCCGCGCCCAGCGGCTCGCCGCTGTGAGCCCGGCTTGGCAGAAGATGACGGCAGCCTTTCGGCTCAGAGCTCTACCACCCTGGCAAGGCTGGAGGTCATCGACAGCCCGGCAGGGGTGTTCGAGGGACACGGGAAACCCCCGTCACCTGCGCAGCCTGATTATGGGGCCGTAAAGATGCGACTGGGCCGCGAGCTGCGGGGTTGCTCTTACCTGTTTATGGAGGAGACACTGGGGACCGTGTCGTTNCACAGCCCGCGGCGGTGCCAGGCGGCTCGGCGGGCTCTGGCAGCGGCCCCGGGCCGGGCACAAGCCGCTCGCTGCTGCAGCGAGCCCCGCACGCAGCCCCGCTGCTCGGGGCGGGCGCTGCGGGAACGGGCGGCTGCTTTCCGTCTC